>OZ020485.1:43511653-43934972 GCA_963971405.1 Psococerastis gibbosa
TATCCTTCTTGAGGTCTTCTGCGTACGCCTTCCTTGGTCGCTCTATTGCATTGGTGGTTTCAATTGTGCTTTCTATTATGGTGCTTCATTATTGGAGTTAAATTAACAATAATTATCTAAGTTAACAAGAAGATGATTAATTTCTTAAACGATTTGAGAAGTTCTTTGCAGAATTGTTTATAAGCCACTTTCTACCATTCAAGCGTGCGAGAGTCACTTCTGTTTTATTTATTTCCAATATTATTCTCATGGCTGTGATTGCACACTCGAATATTTTTATTCGACCAAAGAAATATTGGGAATGTTTATGTTGAAGTATACGATTTAAATCTGAATTTCGGTATTATACTTTCTAATGTTTCTGAGACCAATATTAGCTACTGTTAATTATGATGGCAACCATATCAACTTTTCTAAATTGTTGAGGAACCGCAAAAAACTTCCTGGATTTGAATTATTTCCCAACTAAACCAAATTATCAACACACTGCTGTGGCAAAGCTAACTCCGAGCAGGGACGGAGACAGGGGGCAGGGGATGATCCCCCCCCCAACAAATTAATCAATAATCAGGAGGTTCAACCTGTCAGTCTACTCCCCTTTCCCCGAGGTGAAAGAGTTTGCCCTTAGGGTGCCTCAAGCTAACAAACAGACTCATTCCCCCCACCATGCTGACAGGGTTGCTTAAAGCAGAAATACTACAGGCGTTAGTCACAACATGTTACTTAAATTCATTTCTTGGATCGAATATTGGAACATTGGAAAAATATATTGTATTCAGGTGTGTAATAAGGGGGCATTCTAAACAAAAGTGCAAGATGCAATTCATAATAGTGCATATCTAATCGAATATCTAATAAACTTTTTGCTCACATCGTTGTCTGCGGCAAGATTGATAAATCTAATTCCCTAAGTGCTGGGAATCAGGATTGAAAATAAGTGAGGGAAGAGCGGTGAATTTAATCGTTAAAACGCGTTCAAAAAGAGCAGATCTCTCACGCGGGCCTGCTCTATTTTGCTTAAGCCCTAACGTTTCGATTGGAGCACAGAGTAGAGAAAAGAGGCAAAACAGAAGAGTTTAGATTAGCCAGAGCTACTCGCGATCAGCCCCCTCCCCCCACTCCCCGCTCCCACTCCCCGCTCCCCACTGCTTTCCAACGTAATCCTGGTCCTGAATTTTAAATCGAACAAACAACTCCTTTCCCCCTTATGCTTGCTTTTGCCCACCCGGGCTCCCAAAACTTTTTAAAATATTTCAACGCTGTATATTGAATCTGTTGAGTTGGTCGCCCACTGCTGTTGACAATGGCACATTTGACATTTTATTGCCCAATTTTGCATTTTTATGGTATTCATGCACTTTTATCGTAGCCATTTAAAAACATTGTAAAATTCATGCAAATCAATTTTTGAAAATTTATTTTACTAATTGTACTGTACTCTTGCTCGATCGCGAACAATACATGTCAACAGTACGGGTAATCAGAATATCAGAAAAACGTTGAATATGTGTAGGCTACTTACGCTTATGCAGTAATGCATGCATTATTAACTTATTTATTAAAAAAAATCCTAGCAAACCTTGAAAATTCTGATAGGTAATTCAAAAATTGCTCATACGGGAGCACGGCACTTAAGTATTTAAGGTTACCTACCAAAGATGAGAAGGTTCCTTAAAATAAACAAAATATATTTTTCATTGACTTAGTAAAAAATAATTATGTTAAATTTAAAAAATTACACAGTCAGCTGCAATGGGTACTGACAAATTCGGATATACAGTAGGTACACATAAATTTATAAATGTATTCTTCATAATATTGATGACAACAAGTTCTGAAAATCTTGGTCTCGTTAGATGCTGACAACAACTACTTCTTATAAGAACTACTTAAAACTACTGTTTCTACCACCTACAAAATATTTAAATACAATAAAAATAACAATAACAAACTGTAAAAAATTAAAGGGATAATTTATAATAGAAATAGTTAATTACTATTGTATATACTGTATTACCATATCTCATTATATTATATAGGGACTAAAAAATATAAATTTCCTATGATATTATTTTTGAAATAGTTCTCTACAATTTGAATAAAAATTAATTAAATAACTTGCGTAGGTTGACATTTTAAGTATAAAATATGTAAATTTTATTACATTATCTAGGCCTACTTACCAGTAAAGAAAAAGCGAGAAATACTTGATGTTAGGCGTTTGGCGTATTCCAGGAGCGGCCAAAATTTAAATTCCTCATCCTATTCCTATTAAGAGACAATTGCAGGGGAAAAGAAATAAAATAAAAACATCTCATGAAATATTAATTGTAGAATTGTCAAAAATATCAGGACAACAGAAACTTTTCTGAGCATTTTGATATGTACCTATGTATATATAAATAATACGTACCTTTTTTCAACACACATTGGCCACAATTTGATGTATACAAAAAACGATTGGTGTTATTCCCGGGGAAGAAGATCAAGAACTGTGGCCGATTGGTGTTAGTGAAGACCAAATGTCATGTATCGAAATGTTCAAAAAGTTTTTTGTTAATTGAGTTGTATTTTCAAATGTGTCTATATCTCCGTTTGACCTTACTTTTCAGGAGCCTGAGATCGAGGCGATTATTATACCGGGGTAAAATAAATACCCTAGGATTATAACTGTAAATAAACAAATTTTGAATAGCACTTTCAATTATAAAATTATCTTGTTTACATTTTTAATACCAGAGGATTAAAGAAATACCGGTATTATAGTATAGTCACCATGATCAGGCTGCAGGAGAGCTAGAAAACCTATTCTCTCTCAATTCCTTATCCCCATAAACTCCCAATTAATATGTGGAAGCCACGTTTGTTATTGTTGGCACCTGATCACAATCCTTGTGAGAGTTTCCTTGGTGACTTCGTGGAACTTGGAGAACATCATGAGTAGAGGAAGAAGAACGCAATGATCCACAGTAAAATTTTACTGTGGATCATTGCGTTCTTCTTCCTCTACTCATGACCTGATCACAATAGGGGACGCTGATTGGCTGAGATGGAGCTAGCACGTTTTGATCTGAGGATGGAGATAGATTTTCTTAATCATAATTCTAACTTTAGATGAGCATTTAGGGAGAGCTTTTGTGACGCCAACGTGTTGTGTCCATCAATAGGTCTTTAAAGAAGGAATCCAATCTAATCAAAAACTCATATTCGTAAAAAATGGAGATAGACCCATTGGAAAATAGGCAACTAAATTTTAACCGATATTTTGATGGCTCCATGATCCATTTTTTCTGTACATAATATCGACTTTGTTTAAAAAACACTCCAATTCGCTCTTAATTAGTGATGACAGAAGTATTGTATTGATTTGTATGGTTCCAGAAAAGCTATTGGTGAAGAACGCAAACAGTATCGGGAATCAAAAGAAACTGGAGCACTCCAAAGTTTCTTTCGAGCTCTTTTCCCCCTCGTATACCGTGAGGGGGACTTTTCCTCCGAGTACCAACCCCTCAACCTCGTCAGGTACCTCGACATTCTTTGGCTTGTTCTTGCACCTCACACAGCCGTACACTTTTATCACTCGCACGCATCCAAGCTTCACTATATTGCATAATAAACCTTGTTTTGCTCTTACACCGGCACCACAGCTATTCATTTTGCTTCTAAATAATCTCGGATACCATTTTTAACACAATTTATTTTATCATATATCTACAGACGCACTGTTGAGTTTCTTTAGAAAAGTTTTCCTGCACCAATCGTATTTTTAGACTGCGTAGGCGGAAATTTCCCACAAATGTAGGCTAAACACTAAACGAAAAACAGCAGCTGAACCATGTTAGCAAAGACAACCATGTCCTCCAATGGCAAGTCAATCAGAAGGCTATAAACACTTATTCAATTTTTCATTAGGCATTCTGAATTCAAAACATATCAGTTATGCTTAGTCTGGTTACTTTTTTTGTGCAAATATCGCTTGACACTGTACCTATATACTACATAGGACCATACAGGCTAGTAGGCATATTATATATTACACCACAAAGTGCTATTGTAGAAGTAGTATTGCACAGCTCTTAAAGTACCCCTAGACAAAAAATGTATAAAATCAGTATATTTAATGACTAATTTGAAATGTATAGATTTCTGTTTCGTTTTTTTGGTTATCTTCACTTCGTCTATTTACCTTCCGTAATCAACATAATAATATACCATTAAATATAATGTTTCTACTGCTGCCTGCAACTGATAAATTTAAATGTTCTGTTCGGTTTATCTTTTTCAAATGAACCACAAAATGAGAATACAAAGCAGAGAGATATTCAGACTAACTTATAATTGTAATGCATTAATTATTATTGATGTGCTGATTCAGCAGGGAAGGTATGTGGGTCATTTGAGGTCAATTAAATGAGCAAAACACGGAATGAACTTCCATATTCCCGCGTATGACTCATTCTTGGAAAATGGGTTAGTTGTAAAAGATGGGCCAAAAGGCCCAAAATTCGTCCATATAGAAAATAAAGACAATTTTCTTTATTTATTTATTTCTCGGAGGGTGTATAGCACCAACTTAAAAGAATAACTTACCAGCGGATTTACTGAGAACAATTAAATAGGCCTACGGTTTTTTTTTTTTTTTTTTTTTTTTTTTTTTTTTTTTTTTTTTTTTTTAAAGCGCGGGTCCCTGTTGGGAATTTGCACTAGGAAAGTGGGAATGTTTACCGATTATTTAGTGGTAGAGAGTTATCCGTTCTGTTAAATACGGTATTAAAACTAACTAGCTCAAATGCAGACAAGACTTAACTGTTTTGTCATGTTGGGTAAAATTGAGTCAACGAAAAAATGTTTCCCTGCATCTATACCTATTTTAGTATGTGCAACAATAAACAGAAATTCATCTCTGCTGACAAACAATATCTAATTTGATTCTTATTCCGTTTTAATTCTCGTAATTCAATTTACATTTAATAGCGTTTTTATAATTTACACTAATTCCCTGGATTACACACTCGAATTAAATCCAATAAATATGTCTCTAAGAAAAATTGGAATGTGTATTAGGGGATTATTCCACGTGTCATTTTTATTTCATTTGTACATTAATAAATGATCATCTATTTGTTGTAAGGAGACCATTATGTCGACACTTAACTTATCTATTATAAATTAAGTTATAAAAAATAATAAATAAAAATAAAAGATTTATTATTGATGTCCCTACCATATTATTACTTAATTTATAATATATAAGTTAAGTATCTACATATGTAATAGTCTCCTTAACACTAAGACCTCATCATTTTTTAATGCACAAATGAAGAAAAAATGACAAGTGGAATAACCGTCTTACCTAAAGTCAGATTCAAATCGTATACTTCAATATCGTAAACAAACCAAAGATTTCTTCGCTCTAATAAATATTGGAGTGTGTAATCAGGGCTGTTCTATAACGTCGGTGCTACGCCAGCAGAGGGTGTAAAGTTCAGGTATAATTTTATTTATGTTCAATGTCTAAATAAGCTCTAGAAATTTATACCTGTAGCCTATAATCCATATAAATTTCAATCAATTCGTGAAAGATCAAGCCTTATGTGAAAACTTTGGTGAAAAAGTTACGGCTAGTGTGGCCTGCACAAGATAAGTACGCGATTTCGCAGGGGAAACAGCCTGCACAAGCTAATTACAGAGTTTTGACCTTGTCCAGGTCTCCATTCTGCTATGCTGCAATGTTTAAGACTTCGATATGTTTCACATTGCTACTAATGTCTAATTGGTACGAAGTCTTATCTCTGATAGATGGCTTACCTGTATGATTAATGGGAGGCGCCGTTCCTTCTGCTTTTTCTTCAGCCAACGCCAGTCCTTGGCTGGTAGGTGCCCATTCCATTGGCCGGCTAGGGCTATTTCCAAAAACGGTGACGTGGTAGCAGACATTCAAGACTTAGGTGACATTTCCACCTACCTCGCATTGCAGAATTGGCGGAAATGTCTATTTTCCTCTATGCCATAGTTAAAATTGATCAATGATCATACAGTAAAATCACAAACAAACAAACTAAAATTAAAAAAATGGCGTCATGGGATATGTTAAATACAAACATTTTAATCGATTTCTATAAAAAGAAAAATTCTAATTTCCGTCAATGTCATTTGCATTCTGCAATGCGAGATCGGTGGAGACGCAACCTAAGTCTTGAATGTCTGCTACCACGTCACTGTTTTTGGAAATAGCCCTAGCCGGTCAATGGAATGGGCGCCGTAGGTCATTTGAAGCCGTGCCGCATAGTAGAACTGAGCCTACCCCTCCAGTGTCGTAGTTCGGTTTTCTACCTCAATGCCAGTGGAGCTGAATAGGTGATCGGCATTCCCCTCCCCTATGAAGCAGAAGCCGTTCCAGTAAGGCGCCCATTCCACCGACCGGCTAGGGCTATTTAAAAAAACGGTGACGTGGTAGCAGACATACAAGACTTAGGTGCAATCCACTGACCTCGCATTGCAGAATGCAAATGAGAAATTAGAATTTTTCTTTTTATAGAAATCTATTAAAATGTTTGTACTTAACATATCCCATGACGCCATTTTTCAATTTTAGTTTGTTTGTGATTTTACTGTATGATCATTGATCAATTTTAACTATGGCTTAGAGGAAAATAAACATTTCCGTCAATTCTGCAATGTGAGGTCGGTGGAAACCCCACCCAAGTCTTGAATGTCTGCTACCACGTCACCGGTTTTGTAAATAGCCCTAGCCGGTCGGTGGAATGGGGACCTTAATATATTTCAATGGCCATGGCCGTGCCCAGTGGCGTGGTCCATGGGGTTCGGACCCCCCCCCCCTGAAATAAATGGTTGTATGTAAACCTGTATGGTTTGTAGAATTTATCCATATATTCATTAATAAATGACGTAATTTTTTTTGACACCCCCCCCCCCCGAAATCAAAACCTGGGCACCTTTTCTATGGCTATGCTGATACCCACTACTAGTGTATTAGTTAAAATTCCAGCGTACATAATAAAGGACCCAGGTAGAACAAGTCAATAAAAGTGCTGAGAGTGGTCAGCACACCCATACCCATCCTTCTTCCAACCCCCCCCCCCCTCCATTCCCGGCCATATTTTAGTGCCGTCCTTTCGTTGAAACTGTATTTTATGGCCAATATTTTACGCTGGAAATACATGTGACAAAACGCTGATAGCAAGCATTACCCCTCCCTCTGCCACCCCCACTTAACCCCAAGCGGGAGAACAAATGTGTTCCAATGCAAAATGAAGCGCTTTAAATATTATCTACGGTAGACAGTATGTTTTTTATTTTTAAACTTTTTTTTTCCATATCAGATGTACGATTTGAGTAACATCTGTGGACCTCATAATACTATATAATTCTCCCTTGATCGCAAAGCTTTGGAATTTTTTAAATATAATAAATAATTACTTTGTTTTTAGCTGAGACCACCCTAGCCGAGTTAGGGTCATAAGACTCCCTCTAGCATTCAACAACAAACACAGTAGTAAAACTTTACTGTACTATTGATGGCCAAAACTTCTTACAATAGCCAACAAATAATGTCTGAAATCCATGGGGGGCTTTGGACAAGGGACCTATCGGCCACTATAAGTAGGCCTGGGTCCGTAAAAATTCATAAAAAAAATAATAACTAATAACCTCCATATAGTCCATAATCTTTTTAATTAATGAACCTTTTCCTTTACAGAATATGGGCCTTTAAAAACCACTTTGATGAGGGGGCTTAAGCGCTCTATTCGCACATTAATGTGTAGTACATACCGGTAGTCACCTTTTTATTCATTAATTCGTGCTGCCTTGACGCTAAAGCTTCCACTTATCAAGCGATCATAGAAGGAAGAAAAATAATACTAATGTAATAACTAATAATACACTGACTAGGTACTGGAAAACCTCAAAGTTAACCGTAACTTTTTTGTTTTACAGCATTTGGAAGGAAAATGAGCTGGAGAGTATACGTATTAACAGTTGCTACAAGTTGTATATTTGGTATGTTTTCAACCTCTTAATAAAATATTTCTATTTAACTATAATTTTTCGACAACTAAGTTCTTGAATATCTGTATATTGTAAGTACTGGAATTAGTTCTTTTAAATTAATGTATTGAAATGTAAGACAGAACATGTGGTAAAAACTTTGACTCACAACCGGCAGGTTGTTGTTTGGGTTTCGAATTATTCATGTTAGATTTTCTGCCATACTTCGAGGGACTAGTAAACTTGCGGACTCGGAGATTATTTTATGTGCTATAACTTAATGGTTGGACAGCAATTTAGCAATCAGGGACGGGCACAATGGGGGGGGGGGGTCATAGGGGTCATGCCCCCCCCCCCCCAAATTGTATTGGAAATTGAAAAAATACACAATTATTCAGGATTTTATTAAGTTCTGGTTCTGGCAGCCCTGGTGATGACCCCCCCCCCCCTAAAAAATATCGCTGTGCCCGCCCCTGTTAGCAATAGAACCAAATTACCATTAACCGTACGTCTTCGTATACTGTTTAATCAGCTGTTTAAAAATAGAACTCGGTGTTTATTACTGTATAATAAACAAATATGAGTTATGTAAAAAAACAAATGGTGTCGTTAATGGCTTAGCTTGGTTAATGGTTTTCGTCAATTTTAGTATTATTGTAGCTCAAAACATATCAAAGATGGTTATTGTTTCCAGATACTAATAAGGTGTTCACAATGTCGGGGTTATCGAGTTATCTAGTTAGAAGTGTTATCCAACCGAAAATTAGAGGATATAGATAAACTGGGCTTGGCGGGATTTGAACCCACGATCTACGTCTAACCGGGTTTGTGGTCCAGCGGTTAAGACGACGCCCAGGTTAGGCGTAGATCGTGGGTTCGAATTCCGCCAAGCCCAGTTTTTCTATATCCTCTAATTTTTGGTTATAACACGAGGAGGTTATCCAAGTTAACACACAATTGTGAGTGGACCTAAGGTTGATTTATTATGCTAAATAATTCTAAAAATAATATTTAACAAAATTTAACAACATGTTAGGACATTCGTGGCACTGTTTTAAAGAAAGTGGTAGAACTCTATTCTAGTGCCACGTCTGTTCATATTTTTTCTTTCTTTGGTTATTCTATTTTTAAGTATTTACGATAATTGCTTCTGACATAATACATAATACATATAAATTTAAATGTTACAAAATTCTGAAAGAGTGTTTCAAATCAACCGATATAACCAAATATGACGGTAGTCAAACAACTGTCGATCAAAGCCCTACCTTAATAACACGGTCTAACCAACTCAGATGTGCGTTCCGCTAACACGCTGGTTATCTTGGTTATCGGGTTCCACGAGTGTTAAATTAACTTCATATAAGAAAGAAAGAGGAAAGAAAATTGTCCTTATTTTCCATATAGGCGAGTTTTGGGCCTTTCGGCCCACTCTTACAATTAACCCATAATAAATATTATGCAATGCTTTACAATGTAGAAAATTTACAAATTTAACTAAACTTAAATAAGGTAGATATTCGAAAATTAAACTAAACTAAGACACTAAAACTAGGCTACACCATACATACCCATAAAATGGTGCCAAGCACTCTTAAACTTCTTTCATTTCTGATGACACCCTTACCTAGGGATAACTCAATAACACGCTGGCTAGCTTGGTTATATATAATATACCAGAACCAGAAAATATTACTTACTGTAAAACAACGTAGCAATTTTCTACTGTAATCTAACGCAATTTTTTAACGTAACTACTTTTAACGTAATTCCGATTTACGTTAGGTCGACGTTGCAGATTTAACGTAACTCAGCTACGTTAATTTAACCGCACAACTACGTTGTCACATATTCAACGTAGTTATTACGTTGAATCAACTTTGTTTTTCTCTCAGTGTAGGGTTTCTTGATGAGTGTTAACTTGATATAACACCCTTAACTATACTATAGGCTACTAGGGATAACTCGATAACACCGACATTGTGATGAACTTTAATGACGAATTTCAACCAAATTCATTGTAAAATAGCATACTGTAAAAACCCATAGACCTAAATCTAAATTCTCATATTGTTCGAAAGCTATTCATTATTTGTCATAGGTAAATTTTTAATGTAATATACGGTACTGTATACTGCAACTCACATTGTCTACATTACTTTCATAAGCCAAAACTATTATCTTCCCATACCATTTCTCTACATTAATACGAGGGTCATGTAAATAGTAAGGTTCCCACATTTTTTTTCAGGTATAAGGCATTTTATTGCAATAAATAAGTAGGCCTATAACATCTAAAAGCTTGTTCTTTAAACTATTTTTCTACATAGTCGCCAGATTTTTCTACACATTTTTTCTGATGAGTTATCTACTTCTGAAAATCCGCTTCGAAGAGCTCCGCCGCCAGGCCGCCGACGAACTTGGTGACCGCTTCCTTTACCTCTTCATTTGTAGTCTGCACTGAAGCGTTGTCCACCCAAGTGTTGCTTCACTTTCGAAAACTAGTGGAAGTCGCTGGGAGCAAGATAAGGGCTGTATGGGCCATGATTAAGCAGTTTTCAGCCGAATTGGTCCAGTAGGGCGGTGGTCTGTTGAGAGACATGCGGGCGCGCGTTGTCGTGGTGGAGCCTAACGCCCTTGGTTAGTCTTCCTCTCCGGATTTGGATGGCTCTTTTGAGTTTCATCAACGTCACACAGTACCTGTCCGAATTTATTGTGGTCCCTTTAGGCATAAACTCGATAAACAAGACGCCTTTTCGGTACCAAAACACCTGGCGGTGACGGCGATAGCAGGCTCTGTCGCGGATGGCTGTAAGGCCAGCACGGATGGTCGTAGCGATCGCTCCCGGTAGTGGCACTGGAAAAGAGGGACCAGCAATTGAGGCGGTGTAGCCGGAGAGAGCCCAGTAGCCCAGGAGAGCGAAATGGATGGGGCATTTGCTAAGGCACGAAAATCTGGTACACACTATTATCGAGGGAAATAACAGAAGAGGACGGCCGAAGAAGGAATTCATGGATCAAGTAAAAGAAGACGCAGGAGCAATATCATATCAAGAACTAAAGAGGAAGATCGAGGACCGAGTAAACTGGAGGACGATATGCAGGGAGTTGCTGCCAACCAATCGCTATGATTGTAACCTTCAGAAGAAGCCGGATTTCGCCTAACATCTTGCGTGGCGAGTGTACAGCGTTGGGAACCTTACTTTTTACATGACCCTCGTATAATTACAATATTATGCTTCGATATATTATACGATACAATGTTTGTCCATTATTGCTTGTAGCCGGCGTAGGTTTACATCGAGGATGCATACCAGATTGACATGGGCTAAAATTGTGCACGGAAACAAAATAAATAATTTCCGAATGGCATGGGGTCGCTAGCATTGGACAAGGGACCTATGGGCCACTATAAGTAGGCCTAGTTCCATTATTATATTATGCTGCATATGTTATATGCAGGGCCGGCCCGTGCCTATAGGCGAACTAGGCGACCGCCTAGGCCCAGAGCTTCGAGGGGCGCTGCGGAGCGGCGCTCTTCGGAAAAAAATTAAACTTAAAAGAAAACTTCACCGGGAATAAAAACAAAATGTTTGAAGGAGAAGTTTTTTTTAAACAGCTTAAAAGGCTTAAAATGAAGAATGAGGGGTAAAAATTAATAATAATTCTTTTAACAGCACTAGATGTTTTGTCAGAGGCGGGGAACTACAAGCAATATCCAGGCATGTTTCAGAAGAATCAACACCCAAAGATGTTCCTTCTAAACGCATAGTATCCGCAATAACGAAAGGGAAATTAATTTTTGGTATGCTTATTTTACATGAAAGACATCATGAAAAAAATCAACATATTGACCAAGTACTTTCACAAAAATATACTACGCAAAATACCTAAAACCCCAATAATTCAGACCCATTTTTCCAAAAATTTTCTTCGGGGGAGACCCCTGGGCCGGTGGTAGGTTTATTCGTCTGTAAAATCTCGACTGTATTGCTTTCAAAATACGTAAAACCTATCTAATTTTGGCCTATTTATCAATTTTTATTCTCCGGGGGACACCCCCGGGCCCCCCTTCTCCAGGGCATAATATTCGTAAAAACTCACTCATTTGGGCCTAATTATCAATTTTTCTCTCCGGGGGAGACCCCCGGGCCCCCCTACCTCTAGGGTATAATATTTGTAAAACCTCACTAAATTAGGCCTATTTCTCAATTTTTTTTCTCCGGGGTATAAAATGCGCCAAACCTCACTAATTTGGGCCTGTTTATGGGGCTGGGGGCAGTTAAATTGGTTTTCAGGAGGGGGAGGGGGGCGCTAAGCAAAACTTTCGCCTAGGGCGCCCAAAAACCACGGGCCGGCCCAGGTTATATGATACAACATTTAAGGAATTCCTTCTTTCGCAGGTGTAAGCGTCTCGAATTTGATATTTTTATGAGGAGAATATAATGGAGCTAGCTATAAAATTGAAATGTAATGACGTCACGGCGTAAAAAGAAAATTGGAAGCGGTATTAATTTGCCGGGAAAAAATGGGCGGTAGAATGGGAAATTATTGTTTACCCGACGTAATATCTAGTTAAAACACGAATTTCCATTTCTCATATCAATTTCAAATTATTTCTTAGTAGGCGCAGGCTACTTACTCGTAAAGTACCTTTTATAAAACTATCTACCGCCTCTCTTCTCATCTAAGTTAATTATTCTCCAATTTTGAATTTTATATCAGACTAAAACCAAAGGCAAATTCTCAATTACTTAATATGCAGCCAACTCCATCATAGCAAACATATGATACTAACTTTTCCGCCATCCAAAAGTAGCCTACATACACAAGTATGCTCTAACACCTTAATCATGTCCTGTATTGTTATTGGCTATCCTGTCGTTGCTTACCAGCTTGATCTCTCATTTTGTTTCAAGATGGAGGCAAGTCAAAGTGAAAATAATGTAATACTTGCATTGATATTATCGGATTTAGATTAAACGTGGCACAAAAGTGTATCATACATTGTCTTGATCAAATTCGTTAACCAACCTAATCTGCGATTAAATTCAAGATGGCGGCCGATCACAACCTTAAAA
This sequence comes from Psococerastis gibbosa, assembly GCA_963971405.1. NCBI lineage: Eukaryota > Metazoa > Arthropoda > Insecta > Psocodea > Psocidae > Psococerastis > Psococerastis gibbosa. The sequence goes on from OZ020485.1 coordinate 43,524,745, forward strand.
AACTAATATCATGGTTAATATTGGCTCTGAAGAAAGGGAATAAACTGTGTCTGGAAGCACGTAATTTTATCAACAATAATGGTAATCAACACGTTTTATGAGAAATTAACGATTTCTAGATGGCGGCCAGTCAAAGTGGAAATAATTAGGTACTTAGCTAAAAGATCATAGTCACCTACATAGCGTTTTAAAAGAGGGAAAACGGGGTCGGCGCTTGTGTAAAAAGTGTTCTAGACTTCTAGGGTACTTTAAGAGCGTAATATGTTATCATTTATAACTGACAATTGTCAGCACAGCAGAGTAACTTAGCCCGGCCATGGAATCTGTCTACACCGGAGGTGAAAGGGATTTTTAAGATAAGTTTCACTAGGTTTATAAGAAGGAAAATCTTTGCACAATGTATTGTACACATAGATTGACAAGCTTATCCTATGTTTATTTTACGCCAGCAACCGCCTGATATCAATTATGTATATTTATGTTGCATTTTCAGGGATGAGTCGTTTGTAGTGCCACCAAACCACTCTTTCCGTTTTGAGGGTAATTATAAATGGTCAGCGGGCCTACTATGGCGATTATTTATAATCTTAACCTGGGATTAAAAAATATGTGAACAAGATATTCTCATAATGGAATGTGGTACTCAAAATTGTTTCGTTTACATTTTTAATTCCAAGAGTAAGTTAATTCTAACCGCCATAGTATACCCTCAGTGGGCCCATACTATGCCGTTTGGTATTAACTTACTCCTGGGGTTAAAAATGTATAAAAAGCAATTTTGAATAGCACTTTCCATTGTAAAATTACATTGTTTCATTTTTAATACCAGGGTATTATATTAACCCTGGTGTTAAAATCGACATGATCGGGCCGCTGCTGGTCCTATAATTAACAATATAATTACGTTGCAATGAAAAAGAACATTACAAGTAATCATGAATTGTATAAATAATACTGCACACCTCGATGAATTTATATTTGCACTCAGGTTACTGCGTTCCCATGCCATAAAAAAGGTCAGACATAATGAAAATAGGTATAGTATAAGCTACTGAATGGACTGAGGGTGAGACGGGGGACCGGGCAACAAATGAGCTCCCCTGTCAAATGGGGAATCATGTGTGTGTTGTAGTAGGTGCAAGAAAAACGGTGAGAAATTAATGATGATAATTGATGATCCCGTCTAATAACATTTCCTGCTTTTGTCTGCTTAATCAGCAAAGAGAACTTTTCCTAATCTCCACTTCATCAATTATATTTCACCCGCGCGCCTTCCATAGGAAAAACGGGAAGACTGGCCGTTAGAAAAAGTAACGATAGTAATTTTGTTTTTATTACAATTAAGTCTTATAAGCATTCACATATGCTCACATTTGGAGAGATCGTCTCTTTTAACACAACTAGCAATGTAAGTCCAACTAACCCTTCGTTAAATAATATTACACCATTACCATTAACCTTTACAAATAGATTAAGGACATTCGTCACCTTCAGCAACGAGAGATAGGCATGGGCGTAGCTACCACCGTATCAGCTTTATTAAGGCGGGGTTTCCACCGACCTCTCATTGCAGAATGCAAAGACATTGACGTGGTAGCAGACATTCAAGACTTAGGCGGGTGTTCCACAGACCTCTCATTGCAGAATGCAAATGACATTGACGAAAATTTTTGTTTTACTCTATGCCATAGTTAAAATTAAACAATGATCATAGAGTAAAATCACAAACAAACAAACTAAAATTAAAAAATGGCGTCATGGGATATGTTAAGTGCAAACATTTTAATAGATTCCAATAGAAAGTAAAATTCAAATTTCCGTCAATGTCATTTGCATTCTGCAATGAGAGGTCGGTGGAATACCCCCCTAAGTCTTGAATGTCTGCTACCACGTCAATGTCTTTGCATTCTGCAATGAGAGGTTGGTGGAAACCCCGCCTAAGTGTAAGCGTAAAGCGTTAGCAAAATTTAATAAAACTTCCCAAATTTTTGTGACGCCTGCCAGACTTGTCACTGTTGTCCAGAGAGGCAGAAACTTTAGAAAAACTAAAGTCATCATCAGCTATATGTGATTTAATAAATTAGTTTGCAGAAAAAAAGGCAAGGAGAGTGTAGTTCTACTAGTACGATTTAATTTGAAATGTTTGTAAAATGTTTAGAAAAAGTGACAGATAGACAATTATGATGAATAAATATTTCTTTTAATTTTTTGCAAACATTTTTTTTTCTTTTGTGAGAAATCTTTACCTTTCATAAGGGTCCCCAAACAAATTTTTATACGAGGTCCCGCCAAGGCACGCTACGGCACTGAAGATATGCGATGTACATACCTCATTAAACCTGCTTTCAAATATTCTTTGGGAGTTAAGGGGAATAAGGAATTGAGAGATAGGTGATGATAGATAGGCCCTTTTGAAAAAAATAGGCAAATCATATTTTTCATGTAAGACCGTGCTATGAGCCAACTAAACTGAATAGAAGTCATTGCTGAAAGGGATATAAGTTCGGAATCCAACATAGTCCACCATTAGCTGAGTTTTAATGACTTGCTCACATAGTCAACCCGCCGAGAGAACGCTCGCGAATAGCGCTGCATTGTTGTTCTTATCAGGTCCTTACAGCTCGACCAACTCAATCCTTAGCAAATATCAAAATCCACTTTTTCAATGTTTTCTTCGATATTGGAAAATTCTCGAGACTTGAAGAAGAACCCCTTTTAACTCACCTTACGGAATGCACAATGGTGATTTCTTTACGCTGCGATCTAGGTTATCTATCCGATATATTACATTGGTATACAGTAGGTACTAAATGACTGAAATTCTTTCCTTGGATCTTTTTCCAATTTCATTGCTTTATGATTTGTTTAAAATCCAGTATTTGTGCAGTTTGATATATAGGGTTCTTCTTTGGGTCATGTTTGTATAGAAACAAGGATGTTTTACATAAACTGGATGCATAACTTCGCACTGCTATAACCTAAACATATGAGATAATTTTTCAAATTCAGACAGCCATATGCACCGATATCTTCATTGCATGTTTAAATAGCCTTCCCCGTTGTTAATCGCATTTTTAAAAATAATGTCTAAAGCTATAAAGGATTATGTATTGTGTTGCAATAAATTACAAAAACCGATTCAAAACTGGAACAGGTAACTTTGTAAGTAAATTATTTTTTAATCTTTAGTATTGTATAAGATTGAGTGTTAAAGTGAGGTATTACATTGCTCAAAACTTGTTGCGTTTGTTTTGGTTTTGTAATTTTAAGCAAGATTTGCCATATTAATACCACTTAAAGTTATCATTTGAAAATTTGAATCTTGGAAACACTGCAAATGTATAGAATAGTATAGAATAGTATAGAATGTATATAGAAAACACCTAATGCGTGCTTTAATAATTATCACATAATAATTAGAACACGGAAGATAAAAATTTAATTTTACTTCAAGAATTGGCAAACTGAGTTGAAAACTAATCTATATTTAAAAAATTGTGAATTTGGTCCGAGGTACATAAAAAATGGCTGCAAAAATTAAAAAAAAAAAGAGAAAAACAATAAATATGAGAAAAAATAAAAAAACAATGCAGAACGAGATAGGAACGATTTAGGTACAGTACGGTGCCACTTTGCCAAATAAGTTGCAGGGAGGTCATAACATGCGGATTTTGTTTTAAGAATTTAGTAATTTTGTTTATAAAATAGCGGATCATTATTATTTATTATTATATTATTATATTATTTTATTATTTTATTATTATTTTATTATATTTATTATTATTATTTTATTATATTTATTATTATTATTAAATTATTGGATAGCTCGGTTAGCTTCCTATATTTTCAATAGGTAGTAATCAATAACTTTAGTGTAAAAAGTTTGATGGGGTCTGCCCATTGTTGCTATGATAGTTTTTTTGCTCTGAAAATGAAATTCATTACTGACATCAAGCTTCAAGTAACTCTTTATAATAGACCACAAGAAGACCTGATGTTAACATTGCAAATAACTATATTCGTAAGCTATAGAGCGTAAACTTTCATTTGCAATAAAACTAAACAACTCTGGAAAACAATTTTTCTCGTAATGAATTTTAATTAGAATATGAAATTGAAAAATGGGGAGTTTATGAATGTAATTTTGTTCATTATTCTGCCGTTTTACTGCAGAGGGCTTTTAACGGGGTAACTGGATTTCGAAATAACAAACTCCCGACTTTCCCCTTTTTGTGAGACTGAGTTTTGATTTTTTTTGTAAAATATTGCTGCACTTCGTCTCACACTTACAGATCGACAATAATAATAGGCAGGAGTTTAAAAATCAGTGTTAAACTCATTAGTTGCTTAGTAACTTTGATGTTTTATTGTCAGGAAATATTATTTGAAGTTGCTTACAAATTATTTACACAGGTAGGCCTACATTGTAGCGGCAGAACATGTTTTTTATCTCAATGAAAACTTGTTTTATATGAATTTATACCTGTAACCTATACTTAAAATGTAAATATGAAAATATCTACATGACTACTTATCAGATAATTTTTTTTTCATATTGGTATTTATACTGATACCGATTCTGAGGGGGGGGGGGGGCATCTAAGGGTATCTATCTAGGAATTTTAAATGTAAGCACGGGTCGCGTTGGGCATCAAATATATCCTATTTTTACCACCTTTCATTTGACACATCACTTTTATGCCTGAGGCTCAAGGTACGCTGGAAATCTAGGTTTTGCGGGATTATACTGTATATCTTACGAATTTTTCATAATCAAATTTTCTTGTTTTTGCAGCTGTAAAACGAGATATTATTATTATTTTTTTTTTTGCTTTTTGAAAAAAGGTTAATGGCATTCAAAACAGTTTAATGAATATATCCGATTGACCTCTTCAGTCGCCTCTGTAGCATGTTATCCGTGCTAGACCGTGCTGGTTTGCGACACATCTCCGATCGAATGGTACAAGTAGACTACAAGCACGCTACTACTCGCCATCGAAGTCGATTTATTTAGTCGAATATATGCTCAAACCTGCCACAGTATGTTCACGATCAATTTGAAAATCACTGCCTTAATTTATATGTAATTAACATTTAAAAAGAAAATATAAAATAAATAAGTCTTTAATTATTTGTTTTTCTCATTTATCGTAATTACTGTAGACTTTGCCTGCAAAGTACCTAAATTGTATCGTACATATATTTTAATATATATATAATATAAATATATAATATATATTTAATATATATTTTCTAAAGTCACAGTCGGATTCAATTACATTATATTGATTATCTGTGAAACAGGCTCCGGAGCATTAGGAGCAACAGTAATACTGGACTCCAGCTGACGTCTCAGTGTTTGAGAAAGGCTGTCGGAGGCATGGTAAGCAGTTATCCAAGGCTCCCCTGCCTCTATCTTATCACCGATCACTTTCAAAAGACGGAGACCCACCGAGTGATTGACCGGGTCAGCTGCTTTGCTTCGGCCGCCCCCCAAGTTCCACCAAACGGTTCCAAGACTGTGAGCATCCAGGTCATGAATGTAGCCTGCAAAATAAAAATAAAAAAATATAATATATAATTATGGTAATGTTCCCAATAGCGGAAACCACGATTTTGAAGAAAAAAAAAATATTTCCCAACTCCTACCTCTCGAATTACTCAGCTCAGACTAATTTCTCTTGGTACCCGGAGCCCACAGGTGCATGGACTGGGTTGCTGACACGGTAATTGCTCATTCAGCATGAGAACCTATAGTGTGGACGGTTTTAGGAATTTACCTATATAATAATATAAACAATTGTACAAATTAAAAAATTACAATCATATTAGCACACTGGAATTCATAACTGAATGTAAAGAGGTGTAACTCGGTTGAACCCGGTTGGATTTTGGTGGCCTTTTCTGCATCCTCTGACGTAGCCTATTGTAACCCGGCTCATCAATCATGGCTTGTTAAAACACAGTCTTATCGGGACTTGACCAGTGGCGGCGCTACGGGGGTGCCTGGTGGGGCCTGGCCCCCTGAATGTTTCTCCGCCCCCCCCCCCCTGGGCTACCCCACTTTTGAGATATTTTACATGTTATATAGCAGAATTTTTGTAATTCAAAACGTCAGAATTAAAACTGGTAACAAGTTACTTACTTCCATTATACCTATTGCAAATGAAAAAGGTTTTGTTTTTCATTGCCCCCCCCCTCCGACAGATAGAAGTCATGCCCCCCCCACCTTAAAATTTCTGCCGCCGCCACTGGACTTGACTTGCTGCTACAGTCCGACCAGTCAGAAAACATTATTCTTCTTTTGATGCCCCTTCTATCGAAGGATGATGACTACGGAAATTTGGGCGATTTTATGTTATACTTCACTTGTACTGTATAATTTAACTAAAATATATATTGTATTGTATTGTATTGAATGGGACTTGGAAACTGCTACTCTGAATAGGGAAGTCACACTTTTCCCAAGCCACTGCCTCAGATTCTTCAACCAAGATGTTCTTCTTCTGCTTCCGGGAGCCCTCGGTCCTTCTATCTGATGCAAGTCAGAGATACCGACAAGAAACACTGGGTTTTCACAAGTTATGCCGTTGGTTTTCGCTTTCCATAGGTGTAACATAGTTCAGTGTCATAAATTTTCAAAACACAAACAGTAGCGTCAGATGGAGAGGTATTACTTTGCTTGAAGAAGTAAGAAAAGATGGCTAGATAGGTAGACGTACTTTGGTTGAATAAATGATAAGCAAAAAGGGCTCCTCGTATCTCTGCATTTGCTTTATTTATTTTACCTATTACGCCTGAAAAACTTATTTTTTTAATTCCGCTATTAAAAAAGTTCTTTATAATTTTCTGACGTAAAAGATGATGGTCATATAAAAATAGCTACGATGTTTTCTTTTTTGCGTGACAGCATTAGCAAAATCCTTCAAAAGATGGAAATCACATTTTATATTTAAGCTAGAAGTTTCAGTTGGAGGAAGGCGTTAATAAATTTTTTATCATGGAAGAATGTGTTTCACCCTTTTAGTTAAGAACTACTAGTGCCGGATTAACCTCTGGGGGGCCGGTGGCACAAGATATGGGGGGGGGGGGCGGGGATGCAACGACTGCAAACTTGTCTACAATTCATAAATCTACGAGCAAAATATAAGTATAAATATAAGTATAAAGTTTAACATTACAGTTTTTAAAGCTAATTTTAACAGTATTAGAATTGCTTTTGCGCCTCAATATCTGATTCATCGAATAGAATATTGAAAAATAAAAAAAGGGCGCAAATATCTCAAAACTGAAAAAAATGGAGAGGATTGCCTTTGCTAATAGGCAACTCATAGTTTTTATAAAGCTTTCTGAGATTACTAACAATAGACGGACAATGTAAACATAAGCAGCATCAAAAAATCAGATTAAAACATTTTAGAATACAGTACCGGTAGTGAAAACTTTTGCAACCGAACATATAGCTAGACTAGGCCTAACCAGTACCCTAGGCAACGCTAAGTAGCAACACTTAGCGGCTAATTATTTCATCACCGCACCGAGACCAGACCAAAAACTTTCAGTGCCCCTTTGGCTCACTCCCTGCACTTTAGACTATCTTTAGGAGTGCATAGACAGTGACGTCAAGCTGGCAAAAACTGGGCCCAAAACCTTTAATGAGTCTCAACCTCGGACATGAAAAAGTAAGTAAAAGTATTGGACATACCTGATGATTCGGCAGCGATATTTGTAAACTGCTTGGAAATTTGAAGGACGGAACTCGTATCACCTTCGCAAAACTGGGCCCAAAACCTTTAATGAGTCTCAACCTCGGACATGAAAAAGTAAGTAAAAGTAATGGACATACCTGATGATTCGGCAGCGATATTTGTAAACTGCTTGGAAATTTGAAGGACGGAACTCGTATCACCTTCGCAAAGAGTTATGGCATCACTAAGTGATACTCCTTGTGCTATTAGCATTTCGCGAAATTTAGAAATTGCTGTTCCATCCGTAATAACATCCAATATTATTCCCTTTGCTTCTTCCAAATTGTCAGCTTTACCTGTGGCATTAATAGGGTACTCTTATGTAAATGAATAAACGGAAGTTCGGAAATCTAAATGAGGAGCATATATGCAAAAGACGGTTTGTCACAACAACAACAAAATTGAACATCCCCTCCAGTGGCGTAAATAACATCCCCGCAACCCCCGCGGTATAGATAAGGCATTAGATAGGCACAAAGGATTTAGAATGGTAGTTCCTCTCTGAATAAATTTTCCTTTGTATACGAGGTGTTCGAACAACGGAATCACGATTTATTTATGATGTTTGCCTAGATTACGGTATATGAGTATTAAATAGAGAAGTATTCAAAAAAGAAAAAATCGTTCAATGTGCGATATTTTGCATTTTTACGCTCTTTTAGTTTTAGGTATACGCACCTAAATACCGCATGTATACGGCTATTTCTACTAAAGAACGACGAGAGACTCGCTAAAAACTGAAAACCAATGAAATTATTGAATTAAACCCAATTTTCTAAATGCGTTTTGTGCATAACTGGTTACTGGTTACTGGACGGCTATGGATATATAATTTTATTAATTTATTTAACTAATTCCATTATTATTATTACTATTTTATTTTATTTCTTTTTGGCTAAGCCAAACATACAACTCAGCTTCGAGCGTACAGGTAACAGAACGCAACTAGGCTACTCTACTAGATGTCGTTTAAAAATATAACTAATTCTTGGGTTAACAATATAAACAAAATAATTTTAAATATCACTTGCCATTATAAAATTATCTTGTTTACATTTTTAATCCCTATGCCCAAGATTAAAAATAATCGCCATAGTATTAATTTAAATGGCAAAACTGTTAAATATTTCAGGAGAAACTGATTCATGAAGGCGTCTGCCATAATTGTTCTGCGTTATGGAAATTGTCTGTCTTCATTTCTCAGTTTCTTCTTATTTTACGGGTTTCCTTGTCAGAGCCTTAGCTCCAACTTACTCATATTTTTCACCATTCTGATGCCTGGTTACGCCACTCCCGTTACATTTGGCTAGCTCAGTGCTGTATAAGCGACTTTAGACTTTCCTAAGAATGGCCCGACGTCAGACAGCCTATAGGCAACCGAGGTATTAAAATACGGGTAAGTTGGAGCTAAGGCTCTGACATCCCTCAAATTTACGCAGATACTTAAAATAGTTATTCTGGATTATTAGATATATACAAAGTTTTCTTTCAGTACCTGGTAGTCTGTATTTTTCATCAAGGGATATTTAAATACTTTTTTTGTTTAACTTCTTGCTAGATTTTTTAGTTTTTTTACAATTTTATCTTGCGTCTCTGGTTGTTAATAATTATAATGGCGGAGCCTCAATGAGGTTCTGTAGGGACAGTTTTGGTCACTAGGTTCGCTGACGACAAACCGATATCCATATTATTCAAAATGGCCGCCGTTTGTATGTGAAAACTAAGCTCTTGGCATCTAAATAATTCTTTTAATATTTTTTATAATATTTTTACTATGCCTGGACCTTATTTCGCTGCATATAATTTAATATATATATTCTCCATGATTTATAGATAAATATCACTAAAATAATACGTAATTAAAAATCATTTTAAATATTATTGCGGCTTATGGAAAAATCAACGCTTTGATGTCATTGCAACTGGTGCTGCCATCTACAAAATGGCGTCAAAAATGAACCCCATAGGCTAAGAACGGGGGTTACAAGATGCCGCGCGAACTCTAGTAAGTGGGGACTGGCGGAGGACTCGAATGCAGACAACAATAAGACGACGGCCCCCTTCTGGTTTGCCCGAGACTAGCAGAAGCTGTGCTCCAGACATCTCTCAGATTCCAATGAAAAGACCATCCAGACCGTATAATGTTTCACGTTAAAGTAAGTAAGTAAGTATTAATTATAATATTTATAAAGATCTCTTCTTTCTTACCCTTCATCATTAGCAGGACTCCTGCTAAAACATACACAAGTTGCATAACATCTGAGGGCCCTTGGTTCTTAAGACATTGTATAGTTTCTTCAACTTCTAAAGCGTCTCCTATCGTACGACCTATTGGACTGTCCATACGTGATAATACTGCTTTTGTTGACACTCCCAAGCGCTTTGAAATTTCAACCTGTAAGAAAAATAGGCATCTATACTGAATTGGTGCATTAAACCTATTTTACACATACAGGTACACTGTGCATAACATTAATTTATATGATTGCAATTTAGTGTTCTTTTTCAATTTTATGAAAAAGGGCTTATTTTGGCTTAGTGTTAATGCACTCCTACTTCAACGAATGGTTCTTCTATACCTATATATCCTAACTTTTTTTTTAATTCCAAAAGTCCGTTCAAATGCCCCTATTCTTATCTCCCTCTAAGTGGACTTTCCCATTATACCTATACCTATTAAAACTTTCAATACCGGATACTTGATGATAGAGACTCTTTTGGAGACATGGGACATTCCCTCACATCAAGGATATTTTTTTTTAATGTCTGGTGCTACCTGTCACATTGGCGACCATTCAGAGCTTCGGCCAATGGACGAGTCGAGTTTGTTATTCCTTGGAATTACCCAAGGCGAAGGTTTGCTCTGATTGTTTGAAGAAGATGTGGCAGCTAAATAGCACGAGAAATTAGTAACAAATCATGGCGGGAGTCAATGTCCCATCCATCAAATATACAGTATAAAACTGGATGTAGAACTCCAGTAAAATACGGTTCCAGATATTTTGTAACATATTGTACTACTTAATTCAATGGAACTGACCATAGATTGAGCAATGCTCTCAGCATCTTTGATGGTTTTCAGAAAAGTTCCTTTGCCGACTTTGATATCCATCACTAACGCTTTAGTTCCCTCAGCAACTTTTTTGGACAAAATTGAGGAGACAATGAGCGGATGGGCTGGGACAGTCCGCGTGATGTCTCTCTGCTGGTAGAGTACCCTGTCGGCGGGGGCGAGCGACCCCGTCGCACTTCCAATGAAGCCCCCCACTCTTCGGAGAGATGTCATCATATCGTCGTATGATAGCTGAATTCGAAAGCCTGTGTCAAATGTATTGATTGACAGTGTACAATAGTCAGGAAGATGCCTTTTGGCTGATTGAGTATTACGAAAGCACATGTGGGCCAATGGCGTTTCTCCCATAGCCCCTCTATAAGCAAATGGCGATACGTAGATATTTCCCTCCCCCCCCCCTAAATTTGGAAGGTGTAAAACGAAAATTTTTATAGTTTTTTATCGATAATTATGCTATTACAAAATGTAGGTACATATAACCCCCAATACAGTTTATTTTTTTCTCAAGTTACCTACTAAGTTTCTTTGAAAATTTAATTATTTTATGTAAAAATAAAATATAAAAAAAATAACCGTGTATTTTTCCTAAAACAATTTTTAACCAAATACAAAATACAGTTGAAGTGCCCCCTCATGCCAGCGGCGTGCGGGGGTAGCACTCACTATCTAACTATAGCCTACCTAATTCATTACTGTAATTTGTTGAGTTCGTCCCTGGTCCATAGTCTTATAATTGTCCTGTGTGTTGCTGTTCTTGTGTTACTGTTAGTGTTGTCTAAAGGGGGGTACTTGTATTTGTTCACGTGTATGTCCTTGGTAAGTGCGTTCTAAAGAGTCGTTGCCTTGTATCGTAGGGATCGTCTTGAGTTGGCCAAGTTCCAGTGGGGAAGCGGTATAGTATGATAGGCTGCAGATAATTAGTTTATGCGACATATCCTATACATTGTTTAATGATTGCGCTACCTACTCATTTTCCATAATTTCCTCCATCGGGAAAAGAAAGGATAATTTTTTAAAAATGTAAAAATGATGAAAAATGAGTGGCCCAATCATTAAAAACTGTATATGTTATGACGCACTAACTTGTTATCTACTTTACAATAATTACATTTTCAACGAAACTCATAGTTACTTTTGAAATGAAAACAACATATAAGATTTTGGAGGTGTAGGCTATGATTTTATGTTTTGTATGTTTTGTCAGACTACCATACCATCATAAGGGAATTATTTTTTCATTCATAAAGATTTTTGGTCCATTCTATTTTTCAATTTTTAGAGGACTAGGTACTTCATACACCATAATATCTTATAAGTTGTATTTAATTTTTGTGGTTATAATTTTCCTAAGAATTTGATAATTCGGTAAATTGCTGTCGTATATCAGTATTAGGCCTACATGCAATGTTTTTTCATGTATATATCCCTATATGTATGAATGTATTTATGTACATGTATGTATATCGATTTGAGGAAACACTCTAACTTCCGTAAATATTATCCGATTTTGATGAAACTTGGCACAAAAATTGGGCATACAAATGTCTTGATCGAGTTCGTTAACCAGCTAGATCCACTATTCAGTCATGGTACAAGATGGCGGCCAATTGAAACCTTATATAATTCATGTCTCAGTTAATATTGGTCGCAGAGGAATGAATTAAAATTGACTGAAAGCCCGTATTATTATCTACAATAATGGTGATCAATACTTTTTATGACACAGCAACGATTTCATAATGACGTCCAGTGAAAGTAAAAATAATTTAATACGTAAAAGTTCAGAGTCGTCATTGTTTGTGTGTTGATGTTGTGGTCGGTAAAATAATGAAGTATATTTCATTTTTTATTACATACTGTATGTACATAGCGTAGGTAGCGTAGAGGAAAAGCCGAGTCTGCGGAATCTTTCAACACCTGATCGGCCAAACCCGAAAAGTTTTTTTATTTTTTATTTAATTAACTAAGCATGTTATCAAAGATTTGGCTTATTAAAGCTGTAGAAGACTACTTCATGCATCATTATACTATATAATAAGGTAATTAGTTTTTTTATAGAATCGATTATACGTGAAAAGTTATTGTTTATAAAATATTATCATGTTTATGAAAAAACTATAATAATGTCGAAAACTAAAAATACCTTATTATATGATGCATGAAGTAGTATTCTACAACTTTAATGAGCCAAATTTTTAATAATTTGCTTTGTTAATTAAATAAAAAATAAAAAGTTTTAAATTTCGGGTTGCCAATTTCCCACGAGCTGTACACTCTTAACTTCCCCGGTAGGGAAAACGCGACTGCTGGGCATGTTCCTGACCACAACATCCCACACATGTCAAGAGACAAGATCTTCTACCTTTCCTCAAGCTCTTTGAGTTGTCGTGCCACGTTTTTTTTTAAATAAGAAAAAACAAATTGATTAGCTTTACCTCATACCACACAGTAATTAATTGGTATAGTGACATCATTAATAAGGTTAAAAGGCTTGGCTGCTATATAAAAAAAATACTTACCAGGAATGCTTTCCAGCTTATCGAGGGTGCCTCCCGTGATATCCAACCCTCGGCCAGACACCATAGGCACCTTGAACCCCAGGGCGACCAAAACCGGCACCAGGACCAGACTGATCTTGTCGCCAACCCCACCAGTGCTATGTTTATCCACAAGCAGGTCTTGCCACTCTGGCACTGGAAATTCAATTACTTCTCCAGAGTATGTCATAGATCTCGTCAAATAAGCAGTTTCTTGGTCCGTCATCCCGTTTAGATATATTGCCATCAACATGGCTCCTAAAATTATAATACAGTAGGTATGAACGGATAATTGGTATATATAGTTACGTTCCCGAAGTCGATAATTTCGTTTTTAAAAAAGATACCCAAAATTTCACTCCTACCTTCTATGCCACTCAGCTCAGACTAACTCTGCTGAGCGCCCACAGCCCAGGTGCATGGCCTGGGTTGCTGACTAGATGATTGCCCCGTCAGCATGGGAGCCCAGCACTTAGAGTTGGCAGGGACGTAACTATATATTGATATATATTATATATTATAAAGGTATATTATTATATATTATTATAATATATAATATTATGTATATAGGCCTACATATTATACATTGGTACATAAAAAAATTAAAATAAAGGTGCAGGCAGGTGTCAATGGTGTCTTCAGGATCATTGTTCATGAAAATCCCCCTTCCTGGCATCGGCCTTGCGTGTCAATAGATATTGTAATGCTCCGATGCAGATATTCTTCTTTTTATTTTTTTATTCTTCTTCTTCTTCTTCTACTTCTTCTTCTTCTTCTTCTTCTTCTTCTTCTTCTTCTTCTTCTGCTTTTCTTCTTCTACTTCTTCTTTTCTTCTTCTTCTTCTTCTTCTTCATCTTCTTCTTCTACAGCCGCCTGGCTGGTTAGTAGCAACATGTGGCATCGATGCCTCCATTCCCCTCGCTTCAGGCACGCCCTCTTCAGCTCCACGTGTGTATTATAGCCGCTGCATTCTCCGTCACTTCCTACAGAAATTCTTTTCTCGAACGCCCAGGTCGTTTGACGCCATTGTTCATTCTATGAAACAGCATACGAAGTTCTCGTGTCGTAGCAAATGTCCGATAAAGCGAGCTCTTCTTGTACGTATATGGATGAGTTTGTATTTGGTTGCCAAAAGATTATTTTATATACTAGAGCTATATCATGTATTGATATATGGCCACACGTTTGATAAGATTGTGGTAGCAAACAGTGACAGTGCCTAGATTAATAAATCTGCTGGTTGCCGACTTACCGTTTCACTAAGTTTACTTCTCAGAGTCAAGGCCACTGGGCTTATTACCTCACCATTACTTACCTCATGGAATTGCAGGTGCTTTTTGGTGGTCGGATATTATACTATGCTAACTTAATAATAATAATAATAGTTCGTGTATTTTTTAATTTTTTTTAATCATTTCTACAGAAATAGTAGGCCCTCTTAACTTAAGGTGTACGGGGTACCTACTATGTGTTCAAATATACCTCTATAGGTTTTGAACAGTACTGATTGTATTACCATCGCTTATAAAATACATTTAAAAGAACCGGTCCGAGTTTACTCAAACATGTTTTCCAAGTTATAAAGTAGATAGAGAAAATGAGTAATTTCATGTTAAATAATTTTCCTATGGTTAAATTTCGGATATCTCGGGAGGGGACACTGGAGTTGAGGTAACCTCAACATATTTAAAACTCCATTCCATCTTGTGTACGCTGCAACCATTTGAGAAGGGGGGGGGGTGGCCCGGACCCCCTCTGGCAACGGCCTAGGATATCACCTATCCCAAAGCACTGAATTAATCGGTCAGACCAACACAATACCACACAGTAATAATGGCAGGGTATGCAAAGCATTTGAGGGTGAATTTTCTTTACCCCCAGAAGCAAATTATCAAGGGGCAAGCGACGCAAGCGTTAGGCGTTTTTTTGGAGTTTTTTGAGAATAAAAACCCCCAAATGGAGTTAGCCCAAAAAAAATTATTCCGAGGTATAATATTTTTAAACCTTACTGCCAAATTTCATCCAAATCCACCGAGTAGCTTGCCCGCAAATCGATGAACAGATAGAGCGACGGACAGACATAGCAACAGACACACAGACAGACAGACAGACAGACATTTCGTAAAAACCACTTTTTTGTGGTCCTTTGTACTTGTAAATTTATCCGTTAAAACCTCGCAATCGAAAATTGTGACCATCACAAATATACTATACCTTATACTAAATTGGAAAGCCAAAATCTTGTGCCTCTTTTTTGTTTTAAGGGGAAGTCACTGTACCTATTTGGCCTACGTGACATTTTTTTGGAGTTTTTTGAGAATAAAAACCCCCAAATGGAGTTAGCCCAAAAAAATTTATTCCAAAGTATAATTTTTTTAAACCTTTATGCCAAATTTCATCCAAATCCGCCAAGTAGCTTGCCCGCAAATCGATGAACAGATAGAGCGACAGACAGACATAGCGACAGACACACAGGCAGACAGACAGACAGACATTTCGTAAAAACCATTTTTTTTGTGTTCCTGTGTACTTGTAAATTTATCCGTTAAAACCTCGGAATCGAAAATTGTGACCATCACAAATATACCATTCCTTATACTACGTATAAATTGGAAAGCCAAAATCTTGTGCCTCGTTTTTGTTTTAAGGGGAAGTCACTGTACCTATTTGGCCTACGTGAGATATGTGGAGTAGTGGTACAGACTCCTACATTCACCCGAAAGGTAGTTGATTCGAGTCCCCCTCTTGCTACATTTTCTGGCCATGCTTCGGAGGGCATGTAAAGCAGGAGGACCCGAGCTTTCCTAGTTGAGTGTAAGAGAGGCTTTATAGCCCTAACTCGGCGAGGTTGGCTTAGTAATAGATAAAAAAAAGTCAATTTATTATTATTTTTTTTACAAATTTACAAGCAATTCAATGAATGTATCCGAAGAACCTCTTCAGTCGCCTCAGTAGGTAATACCTGTGTTGAGCTACGACGGGTTTCCAATCGCATGATGTTTAGAGACTCGCACAAGTACGAACAAGCTACCATTATGCCATCGAAGGCATAATTTATTTAGGAAACTTACCTATTTGGGCTTCATCTATGCTGCCACTTGCAACACTTTTAACGAAGAAATCCACTTCGTCACTTGAAAGCTCTAACCCATCTCTTTTCTTCTCCAAAATGTCTACTATTGACAAAGACATATCTCTGCTCTATGAGTGTGCCGCTTTCAGATGCCAAGTACCAAGTAAGACGGTGTAGTAGGAGAAGATATATATCCTTGAGTTTATTTTTATCTCGCCTCCTTATGCATTTAAATGCATGTGGGAACTCGTATACCGCATTCAGTGTTGGCGCTGGTCCGAAGTCACACTGCGAGTGCGAAGACCTACGTTGCTACGTATCCCGTAACCTTTCCTTCCAAATTATAAAAATGTAAATAACGATAAGATAATCGTTCGGCGTTTACATCTGGTCTACATTCTTAGTGGTGGCATCGGATAAATAATTATTTTCCAATTATCTTACGTTAGACAAAGGAAAGCTTTGTGATCGTCAACATTTTTGGTTTCAAGATTTAAAAGGGTTCAAAGGGTTTGGGGTCCCAGAAACCTTAAAAAATTGCTGCTTTTCTTTACGAAATGTCTGTCCATAACTCGATTTGCAGCTATAATACTTTGTGGAATTTGATAAAATTTGACACGTATATAAAAAAAATATCTTCCAAGGGTCATATATATATTTTTTATAACTTCATTTTGGGGGGTTTAATACACGTCTAAATATATTTATTCTAGAAAACGGGTCGCACGATTTTTTTTTTAATTCACATAGGCTACAACATAAACAAAACCCTGATTTGATTGATAGTTTAGCTCAAGGTGTTAAAATATATACTTACTTCTTACTTCAGCCAACGCCCGTCCTTGGCTGCTCAGCCATTTGACGCCGTGCCTCCCAGTACATCCGTGCCTTGAGATGTACGTCATTGTCGTCGATTCCATGTAGGGCAGTGCAATGGGCAGTGGGGACCTTTCGATCGATATTATCCTACTTTAGGTATGCTATAACTATATTATAGGTACTTTTTTAAGTGCTGAATAGGGTAACATAACCAAACCGGTTTCTTTCCCAATCAAGCTGTTTTGGTTCTGAAGAAAAAAATATTTTTAATAAATTAGGCTGTACATTGGATACCACAAAATAATTACTTTGCAGTATTACATTTGCCTGTCCACTTCAGCTAATAATAAACTTGGGTAGGCTACTATTTTAGAATATACATAATAGTCTCCTTAGTAACTTTGTAAAACTTGCTGTCACTCATTGGGAATTTTTTTTTCGTATTTATTTTTCTTATTATATTTTTTTTTACTATGAGCACTATTTTAGAACCATTTGCATATACATAGTATATATGTATATATCCTTATATTTAGTCCAAATTTTATGAATGGGGGGGGGGGGGAGGTCAGCCCGGCCGTGATCCCCCTAAGGACTATCTTTATTCGCTATGGTCCTGCAGGCTGTTTTGTATTAACTTATTCATGGGGTAAAAAAAAAAAAAAAATAATAATAGCATTTTTCATTCTAAAGTTATCTTGTTTGCATTTTTTTTTTCATCCAATAGGAGGCCCCCTAGTATGCCATATCAGAGCATAGCCGCTCAGCAACCATATATCACCCAATTTCTCAACTTCCATTACCTCAGAGCTGGAGGATGATTTGCATGGAGTTACTGCCAACCAATTGCTGAGGTTGTTACCTCAGAAAAAAAAATACCATATCAGCTATTTTTGTTTTACGTGACAGGCTTAGTCAATCTCTAAGATGTACGCGGTAATTTAGACCATTAGGGATAGCAGTATAGAATTTCTCCGACTGCGGGTGGCTGCAGGTCAATATTACCAACAAGAAACACAGCGTTTCCATAAGCTAAGCCAATGACCAATTGTTTTTAAAAGTACGCAATGGCGCGAATGAACAGATAGGGACCATGCTGGAGCCGGGATAAGCAAAAAACACAGTATTTTCTGTGTAAGGCACTATTTTCTCCTGGTATTGGCAAACTAACCCCAATACAATACAATACAAATACAATACAAACTGGAGGAACTCAATGAAAGAAAATCCTAGCTACGGCCATGAAATGGCTTGACCCTAGATAGCATCGGATTTTGGGAGGAAAAATAAAAACTAATATGTAATATCCAATAAAATTTATGACCCCCCCCCCCCCCCCGAAAGAAAATCCTAGCTACGGCCTTGCTAATCTTCAGTAAAAGAAGCTTTATTAGAAGAAGAAAAATTTAAGTGGCTTGTCTATACTGGATTGGTAGGTAACAATATGTCAGCTTGTTTTTCAAATTCGTGCTCTAATTTAACTATTGTATAAACATAAATACAAATACAAATTATATTCTCCTATTATGCATTATAACCTCGCAATTATTTCGTCTGTAAATACTGAATAAGCAGGTTACATTGAATAGACACGCAGTCTATGGACCTCGAGGATAGTTGCAGCCTTTGATAGTTGAGTCAAAGACCAGAGCTTTTGGGCAGCGGAACTCCATAGGCGTCATTCCACCGGCTCCATTGGCGCACATGTAAAATTTTGCGGGATCCGTACGATCCTGCATCATTTGGCCAGGTGATGTACAAATTGGAGGTGAATTCTGGAAATTTCAAAATTTCAAAAGGTCATTTCAAATGCCAAAAGTTGTTGCTGAGGTTATCTCAATATCCTATCAGCATGGCCATGCCCAGGGGGTGGTCCAAGGTCCCCTCACCCCCGAAATATTTTTTTTAAATGTAAGCCTGTATTGTATGAAGAATTGGAGTACATTTATTTGAGTTTGAACACTGGATAGAATAGACTTTCATTAATATATTTCCGTAAAAAACATTTTGGACCCACCCCCCCCCCCCCCCGAAATCAAAACCTGGACACCGCCTTGCGGCTATCAGTATTAAACGTAACAAGCAGGACATACAGGATCTACGTTTTGTCAAAGCAATCAGTAAAATAGATCTGCTTGTTGTGTCAGCAAATTTTATTGGAAAATTTTGCTTTTTGTTGGTATTGTGCCTAAATGATGGGGTTTGATGCAAAAGTGTAAAAGGATTCTTCGCTGCATTACCTTAATCCGCTGAGTATTGGCTAACCCGCAGAGTCCTCACCATCACTGAAGACAGGTTAATTTTTTCATTTTAGACCTAAATATGGTACGTCTTTCTTTTCTTTTTGAAAGTTTCCACCATTAAACCGAAGAGGGTCGTAGATAGTATAGAACTTACTTACTTCACTTGCCCTGGGAGACACGCATTTATAATGGTTTGTCCACAATTGAGCAGCTTGGACGACAATGTCGCCAATCGTGACAGTGGTGGACAGACCAGCAGGCGGGTGGTATCCTGAACAGCCCTACAGTCACACCGGACATCCTCGGCAGCACGCAAGCCCCACTTGACAGCTGTGGTCTTCGAGAGTGGGGTTCCGGTCCTGAGGCGGTTCAACCTATACCAGTTGGGAAAAGGGAGGCCAGAAGTGTTAAGCACTTTATTCTGGGCGTTGCAGACAATGGTATGTTGTATAGCAATGCTGTCACTCTAGGCCACTCTACTTACTGTGTCTGAACCTATGCTATTAGAATTATCATTGATAGACTCTGGTTGGTAGCTCGACTGAGTTGTGGTAGTGGAAGGGTTGTTGCTTGGAGGTGGAATAGCAGTTGACGTGGAAGAAGCTGGTGATGGTTGCGTTGATGTAGATGGTGCAGAGGTTGTGCTAGTAGTTGAAGGAACTGGCGCAGTAGTAGTAGAACTTGTAATTGGGCCATCAGTAATTGGTCCTCCGCATGTTGGATCAGCGAGCTAAAGACAAATTGAATTTGTTTCCTTGTTACAACGCATCCTATAATTTACATTTTCTTTCAGACAGTTGGATCGTTGTTAAAAAAGTTAAAAGGTGCAGGGACCCCCCTTGTTTGCAACAATATCAATGTGTCCTTGTCTGAATATCTAAGCTTTATTGCTGTCAGAATGCATACAAACCCGCTATTCGCGCCAATATTTTCAGAAAAATTCCTCCATAGATCATCTATGGGTGGTGAAAATAATAGCCTATTCAGGTTTTGAGGGCGTAGATTCGACCTCCTCCAAAAAAAAACCTGGCTATCGCTTTCTCCCCTATACTTACTGAGTCAATCATAGTATGAATGAGAGGAAATTGTCCAAGACCGCAGGTTCCTCGGAAATCGTCAGTTTCAATGGTCCACAACATGAGTCCACCCAGGTTCAATTTTTTGGCCAGACACGCCTAAAACAGGAAAAGGTTTATTCAGACAATGGTAGCTGCTTCTTTGGGTTTACTATGCCGTTTAATAGGTATTAATTTAATGTAACATGCATAGTAGACCCCCGCTGGTGTTACATCTGTAAATCTGTCATATTTAGATAATTAGCCAACCTACCTACTAGAGCTAAAAGCCAAACCATATTGAAACTTTCAAATCATTTACATTTAGCCTGCGTCGTATTTGTCGATCTCTATAGCGCCCCTACACGGTCAATAATAATGACATTATCAGTCGTTATCAGTCATTCCTATTTAGTAATGATGCAGCTGTGATCAGAGAATCCGGATCCCTATTATTATTTTTCGTCATTCCAACTTTGTCCACCTTAGACGATCATTGTTACTGTCATCTTGATAAGGTATAGTGTCATTATTACTGACCGAGTGGCCGCTTTCCAGTTGCCATTAATTCTGGAGGCTCTTGTTGCACAGTAATTTCGCAATTAGTCTACTATCGATGAGCTAATAATATCAAAAATTTCAAAAATATAAGTCCCGAATCTTCTAAAATATTGGATTGGATTACGAAATATTATAGTCCTTGCACATTTTGGAATACTTTGCCGCTACCACACTCGATCAAAGGGCTCCCTTTATAATTGAATAGTTTTAAGTGCTGGCTATACCTTTTCACGGAACGAGGCCACGTCGTCATACCCAACCCATTTGTTTCCACTGACAGCATATGGCACCTGAAACCAAAAGTACAATAAGTACAATATTGACCAAGAGTGTCCACTAAAACAAAATGAAAAGGTTCAATTATCTGCCAAAGTCCTTAAAGAAACTTTATCGTAAGATAATTTTAAGAGTTTAAGGTACCATGTACCAAAAGTATGTAATTAATGTGAATCTTTAACTTATTGTAAGCTTGTTAACCTAAGACTTAGGCGCCCATTCCATTGACCGGCTAGGGCTATTTCCAAAAACAGTGACGTGGTAGCAGACATTCAAGACTTAGGTTGCGTTTCCATCGATATCGCATTGCAGAATGCAAATGACATTGACGGAAATTTGAATTTTTCATTTTACAGATATCTATTAAAATGTTTGTACTTAACACATCCCATGATGCCATTTTTGTTTGTTTGTGATTTTACTGTATGATCATTGATCAATTTTAACTATGCATTGAGGAAAATAAACATTTCCGTCAATTCTGCAATGCGAGTTCGGTGGAAACGCCTCCTAAGTCTTGAATGTCTGCTACCACGTCACCGTTGTTGGAAATAGCCCTAGCCGGTCAATGGAATGGGCACCTTAGACAGGATTGCAATTTATTTTTTGGACCAATCATGAACTCATGTAGCAATGTGTTGCCTAATTTGATTCATTAACTGGTAATTGAAATTTATTAAGCCGGGGAACGTCGGATAAGGTGAGACAGGAAAAGTGAGACAAGCCTTAAATTTCGAGACTATTGGCGGGAAACCGTCTAATGACACATAGTAGGCGACATTGGCTGAGGTACGCTATACAAACAAAGATGGAGCCATTTCGTACAAATTTGATAGTGCACGATTTGTTTTCCTACTTTTTACGGGTAGGATTGTAAAATTTCATGTCCACTAATGTAAGCATAGCCTTCCATATTTTATAGTTATATATTGTCAATCATTTTTATTTAGTTTATTGGCCACTTTTTCACAAATAACAGCAATACTACAACAACTAAACAGTTGTCTGGTTATCTGGTCCGTGTTAGGACAGATTGAAATCAAAAGCGCAGGTTGAGGTAAAGTGAGACATTATATGCCATATGCGAAACATAATGTGTCTCATTTTACCTGTCACTTACCTTACCGTTTTCGTAAGCTGCCTTACCCCTTTCACTCATTGATTTTGTGTGTTTTTTCATTCAGAAATGCCTAACGGTAGAGTGGGACAAGTGCCGACTTTTGCCAGAAGTGCTTATGTGCAGAAACCGTACAAATGAATGATGCAGCCTTCATATCGTTGACAGCTGATCAATCACAATATCAGTTGGCGATGTAAGCATATTTATGTTGTCCTTGATGACCGAGAAATAAAATCACTAAAATTAAGTGGCTCACTTTACTTGACTTTTCCCTATATTAAGTTATGAATCAGGTAAACCTTTTGTTTGTCGTCCCAGTATGTGGTCCATTTCGTTCCGTTGTCGGCGCAAATCTCGTTGAACCCGTAGAAGCCAGCTTCTGGCACCCAGCCACAAGGCGGCGTGCCTCCTGCGGGTGCACCCATTCCGTAGTTCCGGCTATCGGTAAGAGTGAAGGAGCGGCCGTAAGCTGCCAGGCCCAAAATCAGTTTCTCAGGTAAGGCTCCTTTACTCAACCAGCCTTGCGCAGTAGCCAACTGAAAGTTCAAAAGAACCGGTCCGAGTTTACTCGAACATGCTTTCCAATTTATCAAGTAGTAGCTAGAGAAAATGAGTAATTTCATGGTAAATTATTTTCCTATAGTTAAATTTCGGGCATCTCGGGGGGGGGGGGGGGGGGATTGTCCACCTGACGTCACTGGAGGTGAGGTGAATTCTAGATAGGTCAGACCAACAATTTTCCACACAGCAACAATGGCAGAGCACGCAATGCATTTGACCGTGAATTTTCTATCATTTTTTCAAAAACAATTTTTTGCACAAAACCAAATAATTTTGTGGGAAAACAACCTGTCCGGTTTCGTTACTCAATTTAACACCTAAAACATGCCTGAAGGTAGAAATCATCGATGGCTTCACAGAAAAATTATTTTTTAGTCATTTTTCATTAAAATTTAGTTAGTTTTATTTTTTTACTACCAGAAGCATACTATCAATGGGCAAGTGACCCCCCGCATTTTGTCAACATTAATAAAGACTACAATATATGTGAATTTAAAAGAAATCGTTGGAGCCGTTTTTGAGAAATAATTTTTTAGACGTTTTTTATGAGTTTTCTGAAAATAAAACCCCGCCAAATTGAGTTAGCCCAAAATAAAAATAAAAATGATCCCGAGGTATGATATTTGTGAACCTATATGCCGAATTTCATCAAAATTGACCGAGTAGTAGACAGACAGGTAGTAGACAGACAGACAGACAGAGCGACAGAGTGACAGACAGAGCGACAGACTGACAGACACAGCGACAGAGCGACAGACAGAGCGACAGACAGACATTTCGTAAAAACCACATTTTTGGGTCCCTGGTACCTCAAAACGTGTAAATCCGTTGAAATCTCGGAATCGAAAATTTCGATCATCACAAAGTTTCCTTATACTACGTGTAAATTGGAAAAGCAATAACTAGTGGTACTGACATCAGTCAAGGACACAATAGAAACCCCAGTAGACGAACAACTTAAGAAAACTACAGAAGATACTTGCTGCGGGATACAGTGGAAATCACTAGTAAACCAGCCCATACCACGTGATCTACCGAAGGCTGATGTAGTCGCAAGATTCTGATTTTCTACTGGGCACCTTCTCCGGATCGGGATTGTAGACTCGAACACCTGTCCCCTTTGGACGGTCTATACACCTACAGGATTGCGCAGCATCTCCAACTACTAGGACAGGACTCCCATGCGTCTTTACTGGGAGGCAGAGATGCCAAAAGCTGGCATTGGATAAAGTAAAGTAGTGGTACGTACATACTGTTCATATAAATGTCATTCTGGGCAGTAATTGTTTTTCTATAGATGTAAAGCACCACGTCTTCCCTGTGTAACTACAGTAGATCACGTACATTGAATCAGTCTATTTAGTTATTTTGGGTGAGATTTTCTACTAAAGTCTACTGTAGTGAAGAGGCAGAAGATTTCTATATAACTCATATATTTACAGTATGCATTACTATCAGTCACACTATTATTTAGAAGTACAATTATTATACGTACAATGTTGAGGTGTTGGTCTTGAGGCCCATCTTGAGATCCAGCGTAGAGCGGGGCGTTGTGGCCAGTCACTGAGTCCCAGCTGCCGTGTAAATCGTAGGCCATGAGATTGATGAAGTCAAGGTATTGGTTCATAGCCACTAAGTCATAGGAGATGTCTATGGTCTTAATATTGGCATTTACAGCAGCACTTAGCAATAAGCCCTGAAATATAAAATATATAAAGAACCGGTACGATTTAACCCGCACATGCTTTCCTATTTATGAATTATTATAGGTAAAGCGATAGATAATACAAGAAGACTAGTTCCATGGTATGCCAATTTCCTAGGGTTAAATTCGGTTGCCTCAACTTTCCCTATCCCAAATACATCACTATGCCAACAAAGTCCTTTAAATTGGTAATGAAGACGTTGAAAACTGCATATGTAGGTACCTACTTGGCGGTTAAAAATGACTGATTAAAATATTGTCTATTGACAGCAAAATTATCCTCATAATCATATTATAGGAGCAACCTATCGTGTATAAATAAGTTTATATGTTAGGTCCATTCCTACTGGAAGTTGGCCTTAGGCGCCCATTCCATTGACCGGCTAGGGCTTTTACCAACAACGGTGACGTGGTAGCAGACATTCAAGACTTAGGTTGCGTTTCCACCGATCTCGCATTGCAGAATGCAAATGACATTGACGGAAATTAGAATTTTTCTTTTTATAGAAATCGATTAAAATGTTTGTACTTAACATATCCCATGACGCCATTTTTTAATTTTAGTTTGTTTGTGATTTTACTGTATGATCATTGATCAATTTTAACTATGGCATAGAGGAAAATAAACATTTCCGTCAATTCTGCAATGCGAGGTCGGGGTAGGCGCCCATTCCATTGACCGGCTAGGGCTATTTCCAAAAACAGTGACGTGGTAGCAGACACTCAAGACTTTGTTAGCGTTTCCACCGACCTCGCATTGCAGATTGCAAATGACATTGACGGAAATGTTTGTGTTTCTTTTTATAGAAATCTATTAAAATGTTTGTAATTAACATATCCCATGAAGCCATTTTTTAATTTTAGTTTGTTTGTTTGTGAATTTACTGTATGATCATTGATCAATTTTAACTATGGCATAGAGGAAAATAAACATTTCCGTCAATTCTGCAATGCGAGGTCAGTGGAAACGCCACCTATGTCTTGACTGTCTGCTACCACGTCACCGTTTTTGGAAATAGCCCTAGCCGGTCAATGGAATGGGCACCTAAACAGGATATACTGTAAATACATTGAGCCTCACCTCTGGGCTGAATTTTTCGTGAAGCCCCTTAATCAACTCCGTATACGCCAGCTTATCACTTGGAGCACCTCCCCTCTGAGCAGGATATTCCCAGTCAAGGTCAAATCCATCAAGGTTGTTAATTTTGACAAATTTATAAATGTTGTTGATGAGAAGCGTTCTTGTAGCCGGGTTCCCAACAACTCGAGAGTATTTCTCTGAACCTTCATTCCAACCTCCAATGGCCATCATAAACATGGTATTCTCAGATTTACATTTTCTTTGAATAATTTGAAATAATCCTGTGCAAACAGCAAAACAACATTGATACATTGATATTAGTATAGATCAAATATTAAATAAATAAATAAATCAAAATTTTTTTGTGCTATTACTAAGCCAACCTAGTGGAGGTAAATATATTGTCCTCTCTTACATGGCCTCCGAAGCATGGCCAAAAAACGAAGCAAGTGTGGGACTCGAACCAACAATCTTACGGGTGAAAGTCGGAGTCTGTACCACTACTCAACATGTCCTGACTATGAAATATTTATCTACCCTATCTAGCCAATCCTGACTCGATCAAAAATTGAAGGGAAGCAGATAGTGGCGTTTGATGAAAATATTCATGTCATAACGCTTCCTGCTGAGTTTTTTTATGCAATAGGAAGAAATTCGAAATTGAATTCATTTGGTAATAGGTAATTTGCTGTAAAAAAAAATACGTTTTCCCCCTATTACACACAAATGCAATCCAATAAATTGGAAAGTGTAATAACTAAATTGGAATTCAAATCGTATAGGTTACGTATACATAAACATTCCAAATATTTCTTCCATCAAATAAATATATTGGATTGAGAAAATATTGGAGTGTGAAATTAGGGTCATTCTAATATATATAATACTATAGTTTCCACCGAATTTTCCTTGTAAGCATGCGTTCCATTATTCATTAGTCACAAACGCTGTTAAATCAATATTCTTTTGGATTTTTTATAATTATTCTCATGAAGTGTTCCATCAGGGTATAGGCCTATATATATATATATTTTTTTTTTGTTTTTTAAGAAAGGTTATCCGCATACAAACAATTTAATGAAAGTATCCGATTGACCTCTTCAGTCGCCTCTGTAGGTTAGTACCCGTGTTGAGTTACGACACGTCTTCGATCGCATCGCGTGTAGAAACTCGCACGAGCACTTCCAATATTTTGATAAGGCGCAAATTCCACCGACCTCGTTTGTGTTTGTCAGCGTGACACTGACGTGGTAGCAGACATTAAAGACTGTCTTTATTCTTTAATGTCTGTTACCACGTCAATGTCACGCTGACAAACACAAACGAGGTCGGTGGAATTTGCGCCTTCTAGTACCTTCTTTCTTCCAGTCTCCATCCCCAATGTCGCCATAAGCGTCGAGCCACTTTACGTCAGCGTTGTTATCGTCGAGGCCAACGAAAGTGTAAATAAAATGCGTGCACAGTCCGCATTGTACATTTGAATCGTCAAACTTGGCCGGGCCCCATCGGTATTGCGCCCAGCTGCCGAAATAACACACGACTTCTGAAATATGCAACACACATATGTATCCAACTTTCAAACAGGTTTCTGCAGGGGTACACATCACAAAACTCAATAATTGTACTTAGTCATAGCTGGGGCATCGAATGAGACAAGGTACATCCATCCATAAGAGAGTTTCCCCAGTGACTTTGTGGAAGTGACACATTACAATTTAGTACAAAATTACAAAATAATTGCACCAATTCCACAAAATATATAAAATTTATATGACAGCTGTTTCTCCTCTCCTAGACCTAGTGTCTAAAAAGCCCCGCCCAATCCTCTTCCACTACAATTAATACTTATTTGTTTACTTTGAACGGCACTTGTAGGAACTAGTCTGAAGATGGTGTCCACAACCGAATCAGCTGTCATATAAATTAATAATTAATTATTTAATTAATAATAATAATAATTAATAAATAATAATATTTTGTATTTTTTTTCAAAATTGTAAGGTACATACAGAGTGTATTGTAAGATAATTGTATTGTACTCGAATACCCATTGAACTTATGCATTGTTTTGGCTTTTAATAACCACGAAAAATTTAATACCTACTGATGAGGTACTCGCGGCTCTTTTATTCTGTATTGTAAATTATTGGAAATAAATAAACAATAACGGTGATCAGTGATTATATAGGTACTATCACTTTTTTTCTTACTTTTGTTGCCAATATTGTTGGGCGCAGAGTGGACTTGAAGCAGAGTCACTGCAGCAGTCACTACTGCTAGAAGCAATCTCATGACTGTTAAAATAATGAACCTGAAAGAATAACTTACAGTAAAACATACAGTATGTACTATGTACCCATGGGTAAGAATGGGCCGAATGGCCCAAATTTTGCTCACATGGAAAAGAAAGACAATTGTTTTTTCTTCTCTAACTCATAAACCTATGTGCATCTCACATGAATACCTATAAATAATAAACTTACGATAATAAATTCAAAATAAAAATATTTTTTATGATATTGTAGACAAGTTGGTTCAATACTCGCATTATATGGACCGTCCGTGGAGGTGAAATATGAACAATCACAATAAAGTATGCCACTTTTTCGAGCTTAAATGTTCTTGGAAGTAACTAGGCTACAGATCAAATTCTGGCTGTTATAAACAGTCTGTATATTGTGTACATAACCATAATGACTTGAAGAGGGTTGTCCAGCAGAGCATGGGGTTGTAAAGGACTTATAGATTAGTGGAAAGGACTCCAACTTTCACCCGAAAGGCTGTTGGTTCAAGTCCCACACTTGCCACATTTTCTGGCCATACTTCGGAGGGCATGTAGAGCAGGTGGTCCCGGGCCTTCCTAGTTGAGTGTAAGAGAGGGCTTTTAACTCCACTAGGTTGCCTTAGTAATAAAACAAAATTTGAATGTTTTCAATTAAATTTTAAATTCTTTGATGTAGCCTACTCCCTTTCTATGTCAAAGACATTTGCAAAAACATTGAATAGACACTGTGCACACAATATGAATTCTTCTATTAAGTAACTCAAATTGTAACTAAATGTATCGTAATATTTTAATTGTAAGGCAATTTCTTGTGTATTATGAATGTGATGTCTTTGGTCTCCCGCATATCATTTAAATATAGGCTAATAAAAATAAAGGCTTATTATATTATTTTTGTTTTAAATTATTAGTTTTTTGTAGCAGAGTTAATTAATTATGAAACTATTCTTATACCTGATTGCATGCCTCCATAGATTTACCTAAATTTCCTTCTTCTCGGCCCTTCTATCCTTCTAGCCTAAAAAATTATTTAATGGTGAGACTTACCGTACCTATTAGGAAGAGGTTGTTGCGAGTGAATATTTTTAAAAAGCTCTCTGCTTTTATACAAGTGTCGAAGTCGGTAGGCCTTTCCTTAGACATACAGGAAAAGGGTTCTTTGGCTAACAATAATAATAACAATCAACGACAGAGGAAGAAAGCCAACAATAAGGGACTCAAAGCAAATAATTATAAAACAGGCTCAGGCATCATAAAATCATCTTGACATTGACGTCATCAGAGTATAGTAAGCGATTCAAGGTTGAAGCCATTTCATTCACTGATTAATAATGTACTATAACATACAACAGTATTTTCAACCCTTGAAAACGTTTTCCTGTGCATATTGTGTGGTGGTAGCAGGCGCGGATTTACGGGGGGGGGGGGTTCCTCAAAATGCGTAAAACCCCACTATTTCAGTCCTATTTTTCACACATTTTCTCCCGGGGGAGACCTCCGGGCCCCCCTTGTTCTGAATTTTATTAATTCCCTATAATATAGCAACCTTATTGCTCTGAAAATGCTCAAAACCCCAATATTTCAGCCCTATTTTTCAAACATTTTCAACCGGGGAGACCCCCGGGCCCCCTTTCATATTTCCGAACCCTATGGCTCATGCGCAAAGACACTAAGACCATTAATGTAAAAGCTGCGTGTACGTCCATGAGAACGGTTTTCCCCAATTTGTACACTTTTATGAAACTGGTTAGAGAGGCGCCAAATTGTACACCGACCTCTCCGAAAACCTTTCGTTACGCCCCTTTTTAAGGGGTCTGGGACCATCTCTGATTATATTGGCAATTTTTTGCAATTCGTATTTTTTATTCGTATTTAATCTTAGCTCCCTCCTTGGTCTCATTCTAGATCCGCACCTGGGTGGTAGCCTACGTTAAATTTATCCAATGTTTATGCTAAGTTTTGGATCAACGTGTCCTATGCCTAGACACGGTAAGTAAGTAAGAATGTAGGTACGGTAAATAACTGTTGATACTTAACTCGTTAACGGACAGGACTGTTATTGCAGTCGTGGCAAGGCTCTATGTCAGTGGGGCTTCTGACACCACAAAATGGTCTAAAATTCAAAATATGTCACTTACCTACTGAGTCATGTAATTCCTATGATGTTCTTATGGCCAAAGCAACTACTATTACAGTTCTGTCCTATATGTCCAAAAGCTTGACTGCAGTTGCAGCTGTGTCGCCCGAGTTGCAACTGGAAGCAACTGCAATAGCAGTCGTGATCGTTAAATGTCAGGAATATGCTGTGATAAATTAATATGTAAAATTTAAATTATGGTGCTATCCGTGAATGTGTTAACAATTCTCCCTTTGAAACAATTAAGAGTTTACAGCCCGTAGGAAATTGGCAGCCCGAAATTTAGTACTTTTTATTTTTTATTTCATTAACTAGGCATGTTATTAAAGATTTGGCTCATCAAAGTTGTATAAGACTACTTCATGCATCATAATTTAAGATATTTTTAATTTTCGAAATTGTAGTTTTTTCAGAAACATGCAAATATTTTATAAACAATAACTTTTCACCTATAATCGATTTTATAAAAAAACTACAATTTCGAAAACTAAAAATATCTTATTATATAATGCATGAAGTAGTCTTCAACAACTTTGATGAGCCAAATCTTTAATAACACGCTCAGTTAATTAAATAAAAAATAAGAAGTATTAAATTTCGGGCTACCACTTTCATACGGGCTGTACACTCTTAAGGTACGTGATCAATATTATATGGTTTCTGGTAATGTACGTATACATCCTGCATCTGTCCGCAGTACAGTATGCAGTTGCAGCCTGATCAAGGCGATTATAATACCGGTATTTATTTAATCCCCTGGTAATAAAAAAAAGAAAACAAGATAATTTTATAATGGAAAGTGCTATTCAAAATTTGTTTGTTTACAGTTATAATCCTAGGGCATTTATTTAACCCCGGTAATATAATCGCCTCGATCAGGCTGCAGGAAAAATAAAAAATTGACTCAAGTCTCCGATGAAAAAGAGGACAGTTTGTGTTTGAAATAGTTTGTTCAGAGGCACGTCCTTCACATTATTTTCTTTGCAGCTGTTTGCCCTGCATTCTACGCCCTTTTGTTACAAAAACCCCATTCACTCTGCAGTACAGGGTTCCTTTCAAGTTTTGTACTGTACCAAATCTATGTCATGCCATATGCGGATGCCCTATGGCAACCAAATGAAGTAGATTAATTATGTAAGATTGTGAGATATAATATTTTTCCACTTTTTTAATGTCTCATCTATATCCAAGATTGGCGATCGATTGGAGATTGCTGCTCTGAAAAGGGAAG
Source organism: Psococerastis gibbosa (assembly GCA_963971405.1). Lineage (NCBI taxonomy): Eukaryota > Metazoa > Arthropoda > Insecta > Psocodea > Psocidae > Psococerastis > Psococerastis gibbosa. The sequence goes on from OZ020485.1 coordinate 43,556,249, forward strand.
TTGTGTTCTTGCCACTGTATCTATTTTAAGAACAAAGATGTTCTTCTTCTGTGTACTTCTATCTACCCTTGGATTAATACATGCAGACGGCAATACTTTTCGTCCCTCATCACAGTATATGTTATACACAGTATGTATATATTTAGGTAGATATACTTTATAATTGTACTGTAATCAGTACCATTCAGTGACATTTATAAAAAGAAGTACCGTAGGTATTTTCTTTTAGAAAACGGATGTAAACCGGCAGAGGACCGGGCCGTGAATGTGGGCACCTGCAAGATCACAACCACTTTGTTTCTTCGAGGCAACTGATGTCCACGTGGATTTTTTCGAAGCCAGTGACAAGTTGATACGGGCCCCAACTATTTTGAGCAACGTGTCGTAGACCCGGACACGTTCAGTAAGTAAGTCTAGTAAAGGATCGTGTCAGCATTTTATTTCAGTTCATTTTATCGTACAGTTTCAGGGACGTCATTAAAGTGGAGGGGGCTAGGGGGGCAGTAACCCCAAAGAAAATTCGCCCCCAAGAACCCCTATTAACTACATTTCGTGCGCGGGTCACCCGAACCCACTGACTACATTGCATGCCAGCATGCGCCGGAAAAAATGGTTGTGGCCATTGCGAACCTCATACCCAGTATTGAATGAGATATGAACCAAAGCAGCAAGCGTATACGAAGAACTGAGAATTATTTATTTACCAGCCTAATACATAATGGGAGAAAAATTCACAGCTCATTGTAATAAAAAACTGCTAGGCCCTACACTCCGAGGTTATACTAACGTGCCTATCGTAAACCCACACTTATTAGCTAATTTATCCGGAAGGTTCTTAAATCTTTAAATAATGACATCCTACATCCAGCAAGTTCTTCAGCTGAGGCAATCAGATTCCAAGGTTTTGACTAATTGTTGATGCGTTTTCTCAAACTTGTAGGAACTCAGCATGTGAATTAATGGCGCTGAGAAGAGGATAGGGCTGGCCAGTACAATTGCCGAGGAAGTCGTCGGTTTCAACGCTCCAGATGAAGTAATTGACGATACCCAATGTTTTCATGTAATCCATCTGGAAAATAAAAATTCGTTTATTTTTTCTATCTTAAATTGTTTCGGTTTTTACGTATTATTCGTATTTTACATCACTGACGAGTTTTCTAGCAAAGTTGAACTAGCCTATTTATCTTTCTAAACTAATGTTTCCGTTCAGTCTAACTGCCCAAAAGTCTTGCTATTTTATCCATTCTACAAGCTGCACATACTGCATATGCAGCAGAGGGCTGCGCAGCCATCAAGAAAAAATCGGTTTCCCTAGCTCCTACATCAGATGTGGTACTATTTAAATAAAATTAATAAAACACGAGTCTCGCGCGGCTTGGCGGGAGGAGGTCCTGCGGTTCCCGCCATTTTGGAGGAGACGAATAATTATTCTTTAGGCGCTTATACCACCTACGTCAATAGTCAATAGTAAATGTGGTATTGAAGTGGTAGCAAACATTTTTAGACTGTCTTTAATGTCTGATAAAACGTCAATACCACATTTACTATTGACTATTGACGTAAGTGGAATGTGTACTGATTGCACTCCCCTCAAGTGAGCCCTGTTTGCGGGGACTCCTGTGGGTGTGCACAAAGTAAAACGCGGGAAACTTTGAATTTAAATTTAATATTAATTAATACGTTTTGAGTTATTAATATTATCCATAAATATTAGGTTTATTTGTAAATAAAATGCAGTAGGTATTGTGTGTTTGTATAACACCAATTCAAGCTATGATGCTCCTGGTTGGACAAATGATTAGGCATTTTGAGACAATTTATAACGAACGTCATTGGGGAAAGAAGCCTCCAAATGTTGAATTGTATATATAGTACTTTATCCGTCGCATTGAAGAATCCATTCTAAACCTGTCATTGCCTTCGTAAATATGTAACAAGCCACAAACCTTTCCCTTAAGTGAGATAACAGAGTCATATCCAACCCATTGGTCGCCATAGACACCGTATGGGACAGCTTGCTGTACCTCCCACCGCTCGGGCCACCTGTTGTGGCAGATCTCGTCGTAGCCAAGAACACCAGCCTCAGGTACGTAAGACCCCATCTGCGAGGGTCCTGTGGCAGGAGCGTACATGCTGCTGTTGTTGGGGTCGGCTAGCGTGAAGCCATGACCGTAGGTAGGCAGGCCAATGTTAATCTTAGCGGGGTCAGCACCTCTCTCAAGGTATTTCTTCACCACGCTTTCCTTTAAAAAATAAGTTATGTAAAGATTCATGAATACCAAACTATAATACCATAGCTACTACAATATTGCAGGTGGGTATGTTTCAAATTTAAACGCTGGAAGGATGAGTAGGAAGACGACTGGCGGGACGTCCTCGAAAACGCTGGAAGGATGAGTTGGAAACTGACCTTGGCGAGTTGGGAGTCCGTAGATGGTGGAGCGTTGTACAAAACCGAAATGACTGGAGAAGTGTTGCCGAGAAGGCCAAATCACATCAAGGGCTGTATAGCAAGAAGAAGGAGACGTTTCAAATTTCAAATCTTATGATTGATAAGCTGTGTTGTCAACCACAATCAGAAGTGACTAGGTTGTCCTCAGATTCATTGACTGAATGTGCCGATAAAATCAGTATATCATCAAAGAAACGTCCTGCTTGAATTGGTACTCACCACATTCAAGTTACGATCATAGCCTTCTTCGTAGTCCAAAGCATGAAGAGGTGCATGGTGACCAGTATATTTTTCCCAAGGCCCGTGTAGATCGTAAGCCATAATGTTGATAAAGTCGCAGGTTTCACTAAGCACTTTCATGTCATAATTTACTTCAATCAAATTGAAGTTGGCAGAACTGGCGACACTGAGTAGCAGATCCTCTTCGTCGAATCTCTTCCTGAACATTCGCAGAATCTCATTGAACCCTTCCTGTAAAAAAATTATATCATCGTTATATGCATAACCTAAGCCAAGGAATATTTAAAGCTTGTTACAATAAGACCGTAGATGGGAAAAAGGGACAATTGAAAGAAAGAAAGAAAATTGTCTTTATTTTCCACATGGGCGAATTTTGTGACTTTCAGCCCATTCTTACAACTAACCCAATTCACGTCCAAAGGAACCTTTTCTTCTTCTTTCTATCGCTACATTCCGTTAAGAACCTTAGCCACGGCAATCACGTTCTCTTCTTTCTTCCATATATTCTTCTCCAGTTGCGGACGTTATAAGCTTCCGGAGGTCTTCACTTACATCATCTAACTACCTCTTTCAGGGCTTCCCCACCTTCTGGATCATTTTATCCGCACCTTCGTAGGCACTTTAGTTTCTAAAGATTTTCTAAAAGGAACTGGACTTGGCGGGATTCAAACCCACAATCTTTGCCTGTCCGGGGCATCGTCTTAACCGCTGAACTATATTTTCATTTATTCATTCAGCCCTGGTAAGTTTTGAAAATCCCTCCCCTCAAACAGTAAAGATCAAAATTTACAAAATCATTATTTTTGAGAGGTTACCCTATTGTACTAGTACCTATGCGTTGTAGTTTGATAATAAGAACATAAGAAAGGTATTGTAGTAAAAGAAAATGCACTTGGGTATGACTCTTATTTAAATAAAAGAACGTATAGGTATATGTAAAATTATAGGCTGTAGTAAGGATTTTTTCGAATCTATGTGCAGACAATCGGATTATTATTTTTACGGCCCATATGTTACACAGGGGGACCCCGTATTTTACTGGAAATATAGGAGAGAAATTAGTTTTTTCGATTTTTGACATCCGTAAATAGTAGATCGTTCAGGTACGTGGATATTATTGCAAACATATAGAAGGCGTTAAGTTCTCCTCCCGGGGAAAGATTTTGAAAATATTGGCAAAAAATAGTGGGTTTCTATGCATTCTTCAATTCTGTAAAGTTAAGATATTACAGACGAAGACTAATCTACTTTATATTATTACTGCAAAAAGGGCATTCTTGTTAGAGGTGACAAGTCAAATTTTTTTTTAGTTGAGTATCTAGATTGATTCAATTCCAGCTGTTTCAGGGAAGTGACAATAAATTATAGTGTACGTATTTTGACCACCCAGTCTGAGCCGGGCCTGGGCATGTTGCAGTTATCTGAGTCGTGGATGACTTCTGGTATACATTCAGATTCTGGTTCTTATTCTCTGGTATAACCTCGTAACTAACATTTTTGTCGAAAATGAGTTTAGGTGCGAAACTTGTTCATAATTTGAAAAATCACATTTTCCTAGTGGAATCACAATTAAATCTTATTCAGTCTTCCTTGAGAAAAAAACAAGAAAAACAATTTCTTTTAACTGAATTGGACGCTGTTGGCAATTAGGTTTTCACTCTCCAGTAAAGTTATTAAAATTTCTGTTACGAGGTTTTACTAGACAGCCGACGATAACGAAGCATTTAATTCTAAAAAATTCTATTAAGAAATGGAGAATCCACAATAAGGATGGACTATTCCTCACCAGATGTTCAGGTTTTCCGCCAATGCTATCTTGATACTCCCAATCAATGTCAAGCCCATCGAAATTGTACTTTCTCATAAATGCTACAGAGCTGTCGACCCATCTTTGTCGCTTAACTGGATCCACGACGACAGCCTGGAAGTTACCAGGCCCGTGCGTCCAACCACCGACAGCAATCAAAAACTTGGTACTTGGACTCTTCTCCCGAAGCTGTTGTAATTTGGTGAATTGGCCTGCAATAGTGATTTAAATAAAGCGTTTTACTTTTAGGTGCAGGTACAATAAGCTAGTACCTACTGTATAAATAAATGGATACTTCTCATTCCTTTTGCATTATAGGCTACGGCTATGTAGCCATAATTTGTTTATATAGGAATAAAAATTTACTATACATGCCTGCTGCTATTACCAAAGGAACGTTTAGTTTTAGTATTAACTTTCTCTATGCAAACAAAACAATTTTGAAAAATATGGTACAGTATGGTGACCGTACCAACTCAGTGTTTGAATCTAAATTATTTAACAGGACGCCTGATTACCTTAAAAATAAGCAGCGTATAGGTCAAGTCAAATAATTAGTTTAAATATGGCTCCAAGTCATGTAGAAACTCATAGCTCTCACTTTCTCTATTTTAAAACCATTTCTTTTACAATTAATTTACCTTATATATATCTACATATATTATAATTTACTTATTTTCCTTATAATATACCTATGTTTTTATTAGATACAAACCCGTAACAAACGGGAAACAAAAATAGTTATGGCATATATTTGTTTGGGCCCAGGGCCACATAGGGTGTTGCATCAATATATTTCCCTCACTTGGTGGAGTAACCAGTGAGGACAAACAAACAAACAAAAACACCATCCAAAGTCATCTTGTTTAAATTTTTAATCCCAGGTTAAGATTAAAAATAATCGCCATAATAGGCCTGCTGATGGGATTTGGAAGTTTCATCGTCTATATGACCGCCTTTATAGGTACAGCAAACATGACTCAATTTTTATTTATTCAAGATGAATGAATTGCGTAATATATGACTGTACCTGGACTGTGCTGTACTGTACCTGTGTGCCATTCGTCACCAACGTCGTTGTAATCATCGTAAAGCTGCTGCTCTCCGTCGTAACTGATCTTGGCGAATGAGTAGATAATGTGTGTACAAAGGGTTGGGTCAATGAGCAGTGCGTCAAAGTCCCCGGGCCCTTGTCTGTACACAGCCCAACTGCCATAGTAACAACCAATACCTGAAGGAAACCAATTTTGCTATTAAATTATACCAGGGACGTAAAGTTGGTGGGGGCACGGTCCATCTTGCCCCCCCCCCCCCCCCGCCAGCCTCGAGCATTGCAAGACGTGGTTCATGGAGACCCCTGGGCCCCTTTGCAGCAATATGAATAGGGCCTATAAGCATTATTTTGATAGCTTTGTAAAATCTACAGCTATAATTTACTACTATTAAATGCGTAAAACCCTACTATTTTGCACTTATATTTGCATTTTTCCTTATCCTGCCTAATGACGTTATCAGCAGCCAGATCGGGGCGTTTATAATACCGGTATTTATTTAATCCACTGGTAAACAAGATAATTTTATAATGGAAAGTGCTATTCAAAATTTGTTTGTTTACAGTTATAATCCTAGGGAATTTATTTAACCCCGGTATTATAAACGCCTCGATCAGACTGCAGGTCTACTTATAGTTTTGCCCCCGCCATCATTCTAAAACTTTACGCCTCTGAATTATACTGTATTGTAAGCTGCACACAGTCCGCTCAGCTCTTTTGGGATATTCTCAGGTTACTCAATAGAATACACCTTACCATAAGGAGACCACAGGGGATGAATGACGAATGTCCGTAAAAGTTTAGAGAAAAATGGATTTTATGGTTTCATACTCATCGCGTTTCCCCTGATCGCCGATTCTTCAAACCGCTGTATCTCATTGCGTCTGCCAATTCTAAATGCACCATCGGATTCCTCAGGAAAAACTACTCTAGAAAAGTGTAAAGTTGGCAAAAGTGACTTTTTCGGAAATTCATTAGTCTTCCCGTGTGGTCTTCATATGGTAAACAATGCAAAAACTATAAAGTATACACATACTTTATAGTTTAATAATAATAACAATTCTTTATTTCCAACAAATACATTAATAATTAGACAAAAATACAATTAGGGCTCCCATGCCTTCATAGAGGCGTGCGGGATACACCCTACAGAGTACAGTTTAAACATTATTCATTTTATTACAATTTTTGTTATGTTTATGTAGTTTGCCAATACTAACAACACTATATTATAGACGGTAAGTATGGACAGTATTTCCATACAGGTTCTAACAATTTCTCCAGCGTTTAATAAGTTTTTTTAGGGTTAACACAAATCGTATAGTCCTAATGCTTGAGTTTTAATGAATTGTAGCTTAAGTAAACCTGCTAATTTTGTGCATCCCTTGTCTATATGCATGACTAAGGTGCCCATTCCATTGACCGGCTAGGGCTATTTCCAACAACGGTGACGTGGTAGCAGACGTTCAAGACTTAGGTGGCGTTTCCACTGACCTCGCATTGCAGAATTGACGAAAATGTTTATTTTCCTCTATGCCATAGTTAAAATTGATCAATGATCATACAGTAAAATCACAAACAAACAAACTAAAATTAAAAAATGGCTTCATGGGATATGTTAATTACAAACATTTTAATAGATTTCTATTAAAAAAAAAACACTTCCATCAATGTCATTTGCAATCTGCAATGCGAGGTCGGTGGAAACGCTACCTAAGTCTTGAATGTCTGCTACCACGTCATCGTTGTTGGAAATAGCCCTAGCCGGTCAATGGAATGGGCGCCTAATGAGCTAGTACCAAACAGTGCCGGAATAGCCACGTAGCAAGAGTAGCAAATACATCGGACCCTCTCGAATTCGGGGGCCCCGCCGGTCCTCCCTCCAACACCTGTCCATATTTTGCCCATATTAAATCCAGGAACGTTCATTATTATTATTATTTTTTGTTTTTTGTGTTTTAAAGCGCGGGTGGGAATTTGCGCTAGGAAATTGGGAATGTTTACCGATTATTTAGTGGTAGAGAGTTATTTATCCGTTCTATTGTGTAAGTAGTGGGGACGGGGGGGGGGGGTGGTTAAATGTTGAAGAAGAGGCCGGTGGCTCTTAGGAATTGTATGGTATTATTTGTGGCTGTTGTTTTGTTCTCTAGCGCATCGAAGAGGGCGGAGGGTGCTCGTAGGGCGGAGGCTCCTATATTTTTCGTTTATTTGTATAACAGTTATGTTTTATTTTATAGGCACCCAAAACTTGAGAACCTACAGCAACACCAGAGCCCCTTGACAGAATTAGCTACAGGCCCCGCACAGGCTTAATCCGGCACCCGTATCAAACGCGGAGTACCCTTCAACATTAATATAATGAAAACGCAATATCTGTATATATTCTTCATTTCTAATTTTACTTGAAAATGTCTTATCATAGTTTGTTTTCTTTAGACCAAGTGCGCTGGTAAGAAATTAAATGCTAGCAAAATGCTTAAATATCTCCATCTTAATGAGCTACTACTAGTAGTAAAAGTTATTACACTTTACTTACGCGCTGCAGAAGAGCTATAAACTGCAAGTAAGACCAGTATCAAGGAGGCAATGCCAGTCATTTTAATATACTTTTAAATTTGCAAAAAAATAATAATATAGATATCGTAACTAAACAACTAGGCCTATAACTATCTCACGAGAGTTGTAAAATAGGTGTTTTGAACATTCTCAGTATGCACTTTCAGTTCAAATATCGAAAATATGATTAAACTTTCAACGATAAATAGCAGGGCCCTTCGATATAATCTTTGTCGGATTGATGTTTTTATTTATTGAATTCTAATAAGATTTGTAACTTACATAATCACTATTGTAAAGATATTTTTATTTAATCTAACCTTGAGCAGGAGACCGTGTGATAAAGACGGGTATCAGAAGCTTACCTAGTAAATTTCTATAGGTAGGTGTTTATTATACTGGTATAATATAGGCCGGAGATTGATATGTCACGTGACAAATCAGGGAGCATTTATTGGAGTGCTTTACAAGGTTACCGCTTTATTTAGAAAAACAATAGGACTGTCAATAACAGACTCTGTATGCTGGAATAGGGGCGTAAGTGCACCAAGTGATGCTCAACAAAACCATTGATTTGGCCTAACAATTTACGCATTTCCGGAAAACTTTATGATCCAAAATGGGTAAGATAATCATGGACGCATACAGGGAGGGGGCAGGGGAAAGGGGGCCTGGGGTTGCTGCCCCCCCCTCAATTTTAGTAAATCTATTGGAAGCTAATTTATTAAGACTAATTTAATCGATAATAGGCTGTAATCAATTTTTTGGACAATTTAATTGGTAGAAAACTCTTTTGAACAAATAAAATAAACTACCCTCCCCCCTCCCTCAATAAGATGGGCTGGCTGGATCCATCCCTGGTTGGAATACATATTATAACGATCCGATTTCAAAAACATTAATTTTGCAATAAATAACGAAAGAACCGGTCCGAGTTTACTCGAACATGCTTTCCAATTTATCATTTCCGATATCTCGGGGGGGGGGGGGGGGTTGTCCACCTGACGTCACAGGAGGTGAGGTAAATTCTAGATAGGTCAGACCAACACATTACCACACAGCAATACTGGCAGGGCACGCAATGCATTTGAGCGTGAATTTTCTATAATTTTTTTGAACAAAACCAAATACTTTTCTGGGAATGCAACCTGTCCGGTTTCGTTACTCAATTTAACACCTAAAACATACATCGATAGAAAGGTTTCGCAGAAAAATTATTTAGTCATTTTTTTATTAAAATTTAGTTATTTTTATTTTTTTACCCCCAGAAGAAAACTATCAAGGGGCAAGCGACCCCCAGCATTTTGTCAGTATTAATAACGACTACTATATATGTGAATTTAAAAGAAATCGTTGCAGCCGTTTTTTGGAAATAATTTTTTTGACGTTTGTTTTGGAGTTTTTTAAAATTGAAACCACCCCAAATTGAGTTAGCCCAAAATAAAATAATGGTCCCGAGGTATGATTTTTTGAACCTACTTGCGGAATTTCATCAAAATCGACTGAGTAGTCTGCCCGGAAATCGACAGACAGAACGACAGACAGACAGACATTTCGTAAAAACCACTTTTTTGGGTTCGTGGGAACTTAAAACGTGTAAATCCTTTGAAATCTCGGAATCGAAAATTTCGACCGTCACCAAGCTTTCCTTATACTACGTATGAATTGGAAAGCAATAACGGCCGCTATAGGTCGTTTCCTCCTTAATAGTTCCGTTCTTAGTGCAAACAGACACAAAGAGTAGTTAGTGGTAGTTCAAACGCTGACTTTCACCCGAAAGGTTGTTGATTCTAGTCACATTCTTCCTAAATTCGGAGGACATTTAAAGCAGTCGACCATGGGTCTTCCCAGTTGCGTGTAAGAGAGGGCTATTTGAGTTTTTTGATTTGTTTGTTTTCCAGCATTTGTACACATGTTTTTCAGCATTTGTACTTTAAGAATAACCTGCCAGCGTGGTGGGGGGAGTGAGTGTGTTTGTTAACTTGAGGAGCAGAGTCCTTTACCAGTGGAAAAGTGGAGTTGACTGGTAGGTGGATCTCTTGATTATAGTGGATTCCGAACCACTTGGGGAAAATAGTAAAGTCATACGATTAATTCGGAGGTGACCGGGACTCGACACACACTTAGGCTAAATGGCAGTATCAGCGGGTTACTACCATGTTCCCCTGCCAACGCTGTGCACACTTCCAAGTTTGCTACAGTTTTGAACAGGCTTTGTTTTGGCGGATTCAACTTGGTGTGGCCGTTTGCACACTTTTTGAGTTTTCTACTAAACGATCCATCTCGAAACTTTTAAATGTTAGATTTAAATTTATTTTTATATATTTACTTAAATATAAATATATTTTTTGGTTCAGAAACTAGACCGTTCTGTAAGTTTAATCACAATCTGATTAGTGGTTCTGATACGAATTATTCAATCCAGCACACTGAACTCCTTACACTGATATGAAACCATCTTACTTCACAGACATCGTTTTAATCTTCTTAATTTAGTCTTGGCGCTTATGCCTCAAACTTGGCCTCGCGTCTTAAAAGGAAGGAAAAAATTAATTTATTTATTTGCATATCTATATATTTTTTGACTCCAGAACCAGAACGCACTACGTAAGTTTCATCACAATGTAATCAGTGGTTCGAAAACAGGAAAACCGTGGCCATTTCTGCAGTACTGTACTTGTGGACCCATGGAACTTCGAATCACCTATTTTCCCTTGTTCCCTAAATTTATTATTTATTAATTTAATTTAATTTTTTTTATTTGATATTTATAAATTTTCGGTTCGTAAACCATTTAAACCATTGGGAGCGTCCCCAGACCACCCTACCAGTGTTTCATCACAATCTGATCAGCTGGCATCATGGAAAACCTTTCTAGCCTCGTTATAGATTAGTATTACCGGAGTAAAAATTGTCATGCAATATGATTTTACATTTTATTTACTTAGTATAAAAAACAATTTAAATATATTCATATATAACAATGTAATTTCATTATCATTCTAAAAAGAGTTGATAGCGCGAAGTAGAGGATACTTTTGTCCAGTGCATTCCCCGCTGAAGTCATCGGTTTCAACGCTCCAGACCATGTAGTTAACAATGCCAAGAGTTCTCAGATAGTCGGCCTGGAAAAATTAAATTATTGAATTTACTCATACGCAACACTGCACCTATTTTTTTATTTGAAAAAAGGTTAATCGCATACAAACAATTTAATGAATGCTAGTTCCTCCACCTTCAGAGGCAGTTTCCCAACCCCAAGAGTGCCATGCACAGTGTCAGAGGATTGTCGCCTCTGCCACTTTGGGGTCTATATTCTAGTCATACTTAGGGACGACCCGGTGGCGAATTTTGCTCAGTGCCTGTCTAGTCCCGGCCCCAAAACTGCTGACGGTTTTCCGCGAAAGCGTGTGGCGTGAGACCAGACTGCCATTTTGGTGACATCGCCGACCGAAGTACTAAATAGATCGAGGTATTAAATAGAGGGACTGTGGAGGGCAGACTGAAGACGGAAGGGGCTGAAGAAGGAGGAACCTCTGTGGACCAGAGGATTCGATTCTTATGTTAAGGAACTTAAGTAAGATTTAGTATTTGTCTCTATAATTATAAAGTGTCTCTGTTACGTTGTAAGCAAAGAAAAAAATTTATAAGACTCAAAAATTCTTCAACCCGGCTTAGTCATCAAATTGTTTACTCCATCTTAAAATTTCTCATAAAAACCTAAATATGTGGAATGAATGGTCTAACATGGAACTTCTATAATCATAGTGAATAGGTCTTCGCTGGCATACTTGTGCGAGTCTCTACACATCATGCGATCGGAAACAAGTCGTAACTCAATACAGGTATTACCTACAGAGGCGACAGAAGAGGTTACTCGGATACATGCACTGAATTGTTTCTATGCAAATAATCTTTGCTTTATAACAAAGAAGTAAACGTAAAAATAGAAGATTACCTTCTTTCTCAACGATTCGGCGTTCTCGTATGCTACCCACTGGTTTCCAGAGACAGCGTAAGTTCCGTGTGGTGGCTCGATGGATTCTGGCCACCTGTTCTTGCAGATTTCATCGTAACCGAGAATTCCAGCTTCAGGTACGTATTGCCCCATCAGGGAAGGGCCCGTAGCTGGAGCATACATGCCATGATTGTTCGGATCTGCGAGAGTAAACCCACGACCGTACAAGGGAAACCCAATGTTGATCTTAGCTGGGTTAGCTCCACGATCCAGGTATTTCTTCACGATATTTTCCTAAAAGACAGATAGGTTGCAGAAAAATCATTCATGTTTACTCATTTTCAATCATTGCCTTCAATCGTATCTAATGTAGCCCGCACACGCTCAGTTTTCATGAGGACGGAATTGAGCAGAAACTTGTGCAAGTGTCTAAACTAAATGTGAGTGTCGTTTTCCCTATAGTTCTATCAGTTCTTCTGATTATAAATGAAAATAAACTCGACATTGTTGTCCCACAATCCTGCCAGAATTCGTTGCTCATCAATGAAGGACAAAAGCGACAGGAGACGAGTGACATAGGACTCAGCAGAACTCTTGAATTGGGCTGAGTGTAAGTCAACAGCAGACTGAGACTATTAAAAGGCTGTTTAGGCGCGGTTTCCACCGACCTCTAAGTGCAAAATACACATACGGTGACGTGGTAGCAGACATTCAAGACTTAGGTGGGGTTTCCGACGACCTCTCATTGCAGAATGCACATGACATTGACGGAAATTTGAATTTTTCAATATATAGTAATCTATTAAAATGTGTGTACTTAACATATCCCATGACGCCATTTTTTAATTTTAGTTTGTTTGTGATTTTACTCTATGATCATTAATCAATTTTAACTATGGCATAGAGTAAAACAAAAATTTCCGTCAATGTCATTTGCATTCTGCAATGAGAAGTCGGTGGAAACCCCGCCTTTATTAATGATATCTGCTACCACGTCACCGCATGTGTATTTTGCACTTAGAGGTCGGTGGAAACCGCGCCTTATCGAAGTTACACAGGCCAACAACTGCGCAGTTGCCTCAGTCAAACTCTCTGTTACATCGTCACACTGATAAGCTACGCAAGTAAACTGAACGTGTGTGGGTGGCATAACGGAATAGTTGAACTTATATTAGTCCCGGTTCAAACGTACGATTCGACACCGAAGTTTTTTTCCGTTGTAGCAAATTGGTAGTTTGAAATATTTTTAAAGGTGGCATGAAGCCGACGAGTAGCCGACCAAAGTATACCGTTTTCTGAATTAGATTCTTTTGTTTTGCACCAACCAATCACTAAGCCCATTTGTGACAATGAAGGAAGACGTCAATCGAGGCAACCCTGTGCCCTATCCAATACTTACGACGTTGAGGTTGCGGTTGTAGCCTTGCTCGTAATCGGCAGGATGAAGAGCGGAATGATGCCCAGTGTAGGCCTCCCAAGCTCCGTGAAGATCGTAGGCCATTAGGTTGATGAAGTCGCAGGTTTCACTGACGACCTTAAAATCGTAGTTGATTTCAATTAGGTTGAAGTTGGCCGAGGTTGCAACAGTGAGAAGCAGATTCTCTTGGTTGAACCTTGCACGGAACATACGCAAGACTTCGTTGAATCCAGCCTGAAATTTGATGAATTATTAATCATTTATTTCGAATACGCAACAGCGATTGTTGCACCCTGCATCCATGTCAATGCAGCTATGCAAAAACAAGGGGTAATTGACCAACTGTATTTTACCCTTTTCCTTTGTATATACTCGCATTTCAGCGTTTAATTTATGCATAATATCCCGGCATTGTATTTAAACGTACCTACAAACGATCAACCATTTTATTTTGTATATTTCCGGAGTATTAATGGTTAGGCTATTCTCTGAAATCCTAGAACTATTCACCCAATGTTTAGGTTTCCAAACTGTAAAACTAACTATGCGTAGAAGTTATTGAAATATACTATAGTGTATATAAATGGTTATAGATGTCACTTTTGTTGCTGTACCCTACGCCAATAAGTTAAACCACAAAAGAAAGGACATACCAGCTGTTCAGGTGTCCCGCCAATATTCTCTTGATACTCCCAGTCAATATCGAGCCCGTCAAATCCGTACTTGCGAATAAAAGTTACAGCGGTGTCCACCCATCTCTGGCGTTTGGCGGGGTCAACAACGACAGCCTGGAAGGGACCTGGTCCGTGGTTCCATCCGCCCACAGCAATTAAGAGTTTAGTGCTGGGATGCTGCTCTCTGAGTTTAACTAGCTTCCCAAATTGGCCTGGACAAATAGTAAATAGTCTTATTAGTATTAAGAGGAAGAATTTCCCAGAGGAAGGTAATTTTACGAAAATTGAACATTCTTTCATTACTTTCTGTGCGATAGCTTTGTTTGTCCAATGGAAGTTCAACTCCAACTTTTCAACAAAATAATGACAATGTAAAATGAGTCGCAATCATGCGCACCGCAAACTATTACTGAGAAAATTTGTATGATGCACGTTTGACCCAATAGCCAATTTTTGTGCCCTATAGGCTATAGCACGATAATATTACCTATAGGCTATGAAAATGTTTGTCGTTAAGGACTTTGACTTATCTTCTACACTGTACCCTAAGACATTTTAAGTCCCAAATGTTATCATCATTTTCTTTCACAATTTTAACAAATGAATTTTCAGATCCTAGACATAGCCCAGCCGTTTTACTCTTACTCGTACATTAGTACTCCTTAAGGCTTAGTGAGTACATGTTAAAGTAAGAATAAAAAGTATAAATTACGATAAAAACTTACCTTCGTGCCATTCATCCCCAACATCATTGTAATCGTCGTACGTTTGAAGTTCCCCTTCGTAGCTGAGCTTAGCGAAAGCGTAGACAATGTGAGTGCAAAGTGTGGGATCAATGAAAGAAGCGTCGAAGTCGCCGGGCCCCGTTCGGAACACTGCCCAGCTACCGTAGTAACAAACGACGCCTATAAGAAATATTATAATTTCGATCTGTTCTGTCACTAGATAGATATTTACTGTATAGTGGCCTACGCAAACAGTGGTCTCGACTTCTATGGTGCGCACAGGCTCTGATACAACAAACTTTCAAGAGAAACTAAACAGTTTACAGGCCCAATTAAACCAAATTCATTCCATGACTGTCTATTAATTATACTGTGTAGGTTCTCCAATTGTTGTTTCCCTACCAAAGCATGTACGAAAATAAGAACAGGTTTACTCGAACATGCTTTCCTATTAATAATCAATTATTAGATAGTTATAATATGAGTACCGTAATTTCTTTGTTTTTTTATGAGGGAGACATTGCACTCAATATTTTATTTATAGAAATAAATTACAACTTACGTGCCGCGTTTGAGTATGAGGCAAGGGTGGTTAGTGCAACCAGAAATAATGCAAGCCCCTTCATTTCTTGCTGGTTAACTGAAACAAAAAAAATCAATAAAATCACTGTAATTAAATAACAAATATTAGAGATTTTATCCGTAATTAGTGTCTATGTAAAACTATTACTAGGCCTACTGTATTTCTATTACGGAACAATACAGCGACTTAATCATTTAAAAATACTCACCGGCCTGCTATATAATGAATTATTAAACGACAGTTCAGTGGTTTTCAAATTACCTATTTATAGGAGATTTTGTTCAAGATTACATTTGATAACTGCTTTGGTAATAATAGGCTATTGAATAATAATGGAGCCCAATCAATGGAGTGCATTGATGTGGAGACCTTTGGGATTAAAAAGATAGGGGGAAAAAGAGATAATTTTGAAATAGGCCTAAGTTTAAAAAATGTCCATTACTTTTGAAATTACATATATATCATTTATGAGCGGGTGGTAAGCATTTGAATGCGTAGACATAAGATCGCACTTGAAACACGTTGTTTATTCGATTTTTAAAAATTTCCAAGTGCCATCCTATAATGGTTGCGTAGTAGGCCTAGTAGCTACGATGCGGGTACAAATGGTCCGACCAATAAATAGTTATTATTATTATATCTCATTACTAATAACAATAATAATGATGATGATATTTCCTGTGACAATTTTTTCTTTACTTCTGTAAGTTTTTTTTCCCTCTAATTATCTCCAAGAAGCCCAGGGCCACGTGGAAACGTGTCCAATTTTTCGATACTGTATAGTGCATATATATACGTATATATACCTACGTCTCTGAATAACGTACAGTAGGTATCCGTTTTAATTGGTATTTAATAAATTGAAACTCGTAAATTTTCTAACCGAATATTTTTTAATTTGTTCTTAAATGGCTTGCAATTTATAATTTTAGTTCATTTAACGACATCTTAGGGTCCTGCTACATCAATAAAAGCAATTTTCTATAAACAAAAAATAACACTAGGAATTCGAATTAAAACATGTGAGACATATACTCCTATTAAGAATGAAAGAAATAAAGAAAATTGTCCTTATTATTCCCATTTAGGCCTTTCGGCCCATTCTTAAAATAATTAACCCATTTCAGATTAGGCAACTGCTTGGATTTATAACAAATATTACTGACCAAATATAATGGTATATCTTAATATATATATATTTCGACTGTCCGTGTGTATGTTCCGGGCCTCCTCTCAAACGACTGGACCGATTATGATGAATATTGTTGTGTGTGTTCAAGGAGATTCGAGGATGGTTTACATTAGCACTTTCGTCCACTGGAGAATGTTTTTATAATTTGGTTTTGGAATATTTTACATTGGTGCGTGTACATGGCTGCTGGTACTGCCAACATCAACCGACATCTAGCGGCAGACTGCGCTACCATTTATTTTCGTTTATCACGACAGTTGGTGCTGCGTGTGTGTTGTGTGTGACCACAATTAATCTACATGAGCAGTGACTGCGAGGCCGTAGGCCGAGCTGCCGCCTGATTTACATGAGCAGTGACCGCGAGGCCGACGGAAGTGGTGGAGGTAGCAGCCGAAGGCTGCGCCGGGAACCGCTTGTATAGTATATATATGGTACATGATAATAACATTAAACTAACTTAGATTGAAGAAGCAACATCCTCTTTATATACAATAAACTTACTTACTCCTTGGCGCTACGGCCTGTGTAGGGCCTTGCTCTGGCATAACTTACTAGCCTGCGCGGTCCTGCACTCTCCTTCGCCAGTCGTCAATTCCAAGGGTCGCTAGGTCCATTTCGACGTCGTCCACCCAATGCATCCGTGGTCTTCTCACTCGTCTTCTCCCTTGAGACATCTTGTGTACGGCTGCCCTTCTTGCCCTATAGTCATGTATTCACTCCACCTGCCATAGCCACCTCATGCGGGCTTGATTTCAGCTACTACAGGAATTCTTGGTATATCACGTAGAGCCCATAATTTCTCTGTCCCGCTCTATTTTTTGCTCTTCCTTGCTCATATAGTCAAATTAATTACAATTCATTGAACGAGAGGACGGTATACCTAGGTAATGACTCATTACTACAAATGTTTCAACAATGTCAGGTATACCAAGATTGAACAACTCCCCGGGGGAAGAGGGAAAACAATGGCCGAGCTCAAGGCGTTTGTGACCAACCGGGGCGAGTTCAGGAAATGGGTTCCGGGTGACCCCCCCCCCCCACGCTGCGTACGCGGCACTAAGGGGGAAGAGGAGAAGAGAAGGTATACCAAGATAGTGCTTGCAAGGCGGTGGCGGCGACTTTCTTTATATCTTAATGTATATATTTCGACTGTCCGTGTGTATGTTCCTGGCCTTGTTGTTGTGTGTGTTCAAGGAGATTCGAGGAAGGTATAGATTAACCCTTTCGACCACTGGAGAATGTTTTTATAATTTGATTTTGGAATATTTTACATTGGTGCGTGTACATGGCTGCTGGTACTGCCGACATCAACCGACATCTAGCGGAAGACTGCGCTACATTTAATTTTCGTTTATCCCGACAGTTGGCGCTAACATCGGCAACAGACATCAACCAACATCAACTGACATCTAGCGTCAGACTGCGCTACCATTAATTTTCGTTTATCCCGACAGTTGGTGCTGCGTGTGTGTTGTGTGTGACCACAATTAATTTACATGAGCAGTGACTGCGAGGCCGTAGGCCGAGCTGCCGCCTTATTTACTTGAGCAGTGACCGCGAGGCTGACGGAAGTGGTGGAGGTAGCAGCCGAAGGCTGCGCCGGGAACCGCTTGTAACTATATATAATTACTATAGTAAAAGGATCCTTGTACATTTTTTAACTGCGGCCTAAGCCTATCATGCTTCTGTACCTTAGGAAAATAGGCTAATTGAAACGTGGCTTGGATATTATCTAAGAGCAGGAGTGTTAGATATAAGCTATCTTAATAAAGTGGTTTTTCAATTGGCCTGATTATTGTTCAGCTGACAATCGAGGGCAATTTTATTCATTAACTAATAAGATAACATTAAATATTCACCTCGCAATAAGATTAAAGTTTTTAATCATTGATGGAATTTCCCTAATCCAAGAGGAAGAGAAAAACAAATAGACAATTTTATTAATCCACCTGATAACAATGTTTTCAACTATTTAAATACAAACTCCCACCAAATAAAAGTAATAACTACAATAGTATGTAAACTTGTATAACTAAATGGAGATCTACAGTAATACTCATTGGCGGAGTTAGCGAGGGGGCGAGTCTTATAAAAGCATTTGGATCAAATATATCAAATAATTCAAGACAAGTTCCTTTTTTTAATTATTTGACAAAGGGTGAGTTAGTAAGTAAATAAGTAAGTAAACGTAAGCAAACAAATACACCCTAGAATCTAAATAGAATAAAAATAAATAAATAATTAAACATACAACTTTTACAACAGTCTAAGACCTAAGTCTAATCGACTATTTCAAGTGGATTCCACCTCTTTCCGTCTCATCAGCCATTCCCGGGTTAGTTGGAACTACACTGCCTGTTGTGTTAGTAGTCATTAGAGGCAGGGGTCTGATAGTCATCAAACAATTATGGCGGAGCCCATTGTCAGGGGTTAGACCTACGTTTCGTTGCATTTCGTTTCGTTACGCTGTAACTTAAATCGGGAGCGCAAATCATTAAAGGAATCGGATTTACTCAATAATTCAGAGAAGAATACAAGAACAATGAGCCAATCGTCCAGAAACGTACAATCCCTATTATCAGGACTAAACCTGATGATGAGAGTAGTACTCACTCGGCCGAAACGTCGTCTCTTCCCCTGACTACGGGGTCCGCCCTAATTTTTCGTTGGCTATAAGGCCCCTGCCTCTAATGACTACTAACACAACAGACAATGAATGTTCAACTAATCCTTTGTAAAATAATACCTACTACACCATTGCTATTAACCTATACAATACAGTAGATCCTTTTTTAAACTTGGGTCCCCCCCCCCCACCAATAAAGAAATCCTAGATCTGCTTATGGTAATACTCGTACTCGTGCTTTGGTTGACTGGTGTCTGCACTTGGTTAAGTCATGCTTTCCCTATTACATTGTTTCAATGGTAAGCCTGTTTCATTTTGTACATTACTGCTCGTAGTTGGTGTAGATTGGCATCGAGGACATTTACCAGTTTGCCAACGGCCAAATATTCATACGGAAACAATGCCAATAATGTCCGAACTCAATGGGACCATTGGCGTAAATAGAGGGGTCCTGGGGGGGGGGGGCTTAGCCCCCCAGGTCCACCCGTAGCCCCCCCCCCCCAGGAATTTTGGTGACAAAGACGTTATGAAGGCTAAAGGCATAGTATCCACAATAATGAAAGGGAAATTAATTCTTAGTATGCTTATTTTACATGAAAAATATCAACATATTGACCAAGTATACTTTCACAAAAAATATATTACTCAAAATGCTTAAAACCCCAATACTTCAGAGCTTTTTTTCCAAATTTTTCCCCGGGGGAGACCCCCGGGCCTCCCTCAATGGTAGATTTATTCGTCGTTATGATATCTAAATTGTACTGCTTGCGAACATTGGCGTAAATATGGGGGTATTTTTTCAAAATTTTTCTTCGGGGGAGACCCCGGGCCCCCTCAGTGGTAGGTTTATTCGTCTGTAAAATCTCAACTGTACTGCTTGCAAAATGCGTAAATTCTTCTTAATTTGGGCCTATTCATCAAATTTTTTCTCCGGGGGAGACCCCCGGGCCTCCCTTTCTCCAGGATAGAATATTCGTAAAACCTCACTTGCCCTTGCAAATATCTTTTCTTTCTTTTCTCCTGGGGGGGGGGGGGCTCGGGCTCTCCTCCCTCCAGGGTATAATATGCGTAAAAACCTCACTAATTTGGGCCCATTTATCGATTTCTAGGTTTCAAGGTCTTGGGGTCCTAAAGCCCCCCCCCCCCCAGAAATTTTGGGAATTTACGCCAATGAATGGAACAAATGGGCCACTAGGCCTATAAGTGAGCTAGGTTCATAAAATGTCGATCAAGACAATATGACAATATTGTTTACATTGTGGTTATGATTAGCTATCGTAAAACATGGAAATCGTCTAAAGTCAGGACATGTAGACTAGTGGTATGGACTCTGACTTTCACCCGAAAGGTTGTTGGTTCGAGTCCAACACTTGCTACATTTTCTGGCCATGCTTCGGAGGGCATGTAAAGCAGGCCGTCCTAGTTGAGTGTAAGATAGGGCTTTACAGCCCTAACTCCGCTAGGTGGACTTCGTAATAGCACAAAAAGTCATCATTTTAAAGTGATCGCTTTATATTGCCGGACTGTAATAAAATGATGAACAAATGGGCCGTGGTCAATCTAAAACCGTATTTCCAACAAACATACAAACATTCGACACCTGCGGGCGATATATTCAATAGTGGTACGTGTGCTAGTGCAAAGTGTTTTATTATATATTACATTATATTGTACTATCATTAAATAACACCTGACCAGCAGCCTGATCATGGCGATTATAATACCGGCATTTATTTAATCCATCCCGTGGTTGGAGACCGTTATCAATATGGCTGCTAGTGTAGCCTGCACAAGAGAAGTATGCAATTTGGCAGGGAAACCCAGTGATAAGTGTAGCCTGTACAAGCTAAATACAGAGTTTTTGACCGGGTCCAGGTATCCGTTTTGCTATGCTGCAATGTGTAAGACTCGATATTTTTTGTGTTGGTACTTAGTTGGCTTATGGTTAATGAGTGCCTCGTAAGGCATATCATGGCTCCCGCCGCTCCAGTTAATGTATCTTTATGATTTAATCCCCTGGTATTAAAAATGTAAACAAACAAATTTTGAATAGCACTTTCCATTATGAAATTATCTTGTTTACATTTTTAATACCAGGGGATGAAATAAATACCGGTATTATAATCGCCATGATCAGGCTGCTGGGTTTAATAAAGTAGCAACATCTCAAAATGGACATGTATTATATTTCAGTGGTGTATCCATCTAATTATTCAATGCATGACTCAGGACACACAAGACATACAAGCCGCAATGCATTTTGAAAATTATTCATCATTATACAATACTTTAAATTTTCCCCCTTTAATATTATGGTACAACAACAATATTGCAGCTTTTCAGCATGCTCTGTCGGGGTTAAAAAGTAACCTAATGCACTTCTTCATCTCTAGTTGGTAACTTCGATCAATTTTACTGAACTGATGTAGTTTAAGACAGGGCTTTAAGATAGGTGGTGGCTGCTCGAATAAGAGGAAACGACTCTCCGGTGCAATCACCTGATTTGTCGTCAGTTTCCACACTCCAGACAAACACGTTCTTCACGCCATAGTTGGACGCAAACTCAATCTGAAATTTAAATTTAACGTTTAACCTACCTACGCATCTCCTATAATAGGTATTGATTGTAAAATATTCCCAAGTGAATGAATATTAAGTAAATAAGACGCAACTGATCCACAATAAAATATAATAATTGCATTGTGGCTCAGTTGCGTCTTGTATATTTTATATGTATAAGTTCTACGAAGTCAGTTTGGAGACACTAACTATGATTGACTGTAAAATGTCTTGTCTTACTAGGGGGCATATCTATATTTCATTTATTATTTTCTTTTTTCTTCTTCTTTTTTTTATATCCATTGAGCTTTCTTTACACACATTATAATTAAGGGTCTTCACAATGTTCGTGTTATCGAGTTATCTATAAGTGTGTTATATCAAGTTAAGTTTTAAGTTATCACTCTTGTACCCCGATAACCAAGTTAACCAGAGTATTATCGAAACGCGCTTTGTTCTAGTAGAAAAGTAAGGACTTTTGACATTCTTTTTGAGTTCTTGCGCCTTGTCTCACACCCAGCATAAAGCAGTATGCTTCAAAATAGCAGTCATTTCCCAAAATTTATGCCGAATTTGGTTAGTACGAACAGATAGTTGCTAACTATATGAACTCTTTTTAATTTCATTAATTTTTTCGACAAATCAGGAAAATCCTCCCTCTAAAAGAATCGATGAACTGTGTCCTGAAGAGAAGTTTCGTTTTACAGCCAAGACTTGACTTGTGGTTGACCTCCTGAATTAAATTTCTCCTTACCTTGTCTGCGTATGAGTCAGGGTTATCGTATGAGATCCACTGATCACCCTGAGACATGTATGGAACTCCTTGAGTGTCATCCCACTGCTCAGGCCACGTCTTCAGACATATATCTCCGTAAGCGACAACACCGGCCTCTGGAATCATGTTGTCAATGTTTCCGGGGCCTATAGCAGGGGCCCCGACGAAGTACTTGCTCTCATCGGCAAGTGTGAAGGACCGCCCATAAGTTATGAGTCCCAAATTGATTTTTTCCGGTACAGCACCATTTTCAATATAATAACTGAGAACTGCCTCCTAAAAGTAAAATAAGGTACCTATATGGGTTAATTGTATTGTAATAGTGGGCCGAAGGGCCCAAAATTCGCTTACATGGAAAATAAATGCAACTTTCTTTCTTTCTGTCTTTCTATAAGTAGTTAATTACATATTTTATAATTACAAAAGGTTTTTCTGAGGGCAACTTATTATTCATTTCAGTCAGTTACCAAATTTAATCAAACCACGTTATAACGTCCAACGATTATTTTTAATCTTAACCTGGGATTAAAAATGTAAACAGTGATAACATTTGACAATTTTACAAAGGTAGTCAGTCCTGTAAGTGATATTCAAAATTGTTTTGTTTACCTTTTTTATCTCAGGAATAAGACAATGCTAAATAGCATGGTAGGCCCATAGTAGGCATAGCAAGAGGTACTTGGTGTCTCGTGCTATGCTCACTGGACAAATTCGGTCAGCTCCAAGTAAGATCCCGCGTTACGGCGGGTATTCCACATACGTACATCGTCAATGAAAATTATGAAATTGAAGGATATTTCAATTTTACTCTATGCCATTGTTAAAATTGATCAATGATCAATTGATCATAGAGTAAAATCACAAACAAACAAACTAAAATTAAAAAAATGGCGTCATGGGATATGTCAAGTGTGTCAAGTACAATTATTTCAATTGATTTTTTGTAAAAACAGTTTTCATCCATTAAACAGATCGGTGAAGGTCGATCTTACTTCGGATCTCCTACTATTATTAGGTTTTATTAAAAATAAAAAGTGTACGAAGAAAACAAATACAAACAAAATTTCAAAGAACAAATGCAAACAAATTTCAAAAATTTGGCGCATAGGCCCTACATTTCAATAGAAAATTGTCAATTTTGGAAAAAACATGTAGAATGGCCGGAATCAATGAGAAATTGAAATGTCCTTCAATTTCATAATTTTCATTGACGATGTACGTATGTGGAATACCCGCCTACGCAAAGTACACAAAATTTTCCTCAGTACTCAAGCTGGTTGCCATGGTAATATTGCTGTGACAGTGCGATTTCAAACACGCACAAAAAATGCAACGAGGTTGGTTGAATGATCTCTGTTTACTTCTAACGCCCTGAAATTGTAATAAAAGCGATTTCATCGCCGCAATCGCGCTGGGAAATCCACCATTGGAGTTTTCAGCTCAGCGCTGGCGTAGAGTTCTGTAGTACCTACCCTAGACTATGTTTTTGCACCAACCCATTTGGTCCAATGACAGGTTTCCCGAAATCGCCGTTGTGTACCTAAGAAGGAAAAAAAGTGACTAAATGTAGTATTCTCGTATTCCCGGTACAAGGGACGACTCTGTCACCAGTGTGTATTGCTGTGTCGCCACTGAGAAATTGTTCATGGGTATAAAACTATGGCAAAACCACAGTCTACTGCAGCAAATTGTAGCTGCAAGTAACCAGCAACAAGCCAGCTTCAAAAATTCAGCATTTCAACTTTAAGCAACCTTGTCAACCTGGTGGGGAAGTGAGTATGTTTATTAACATAGGGCACCCACATCACCTTCACCTCAGGGAGAAGGGGAGTTGACTGATAGGGTGGATATCCTGATTATAATGGATTTCGAACCACTTGGGGGCATATTAAAGTCACATGATTAATTCGGAGGTGACCCGTACTCGACACAGACGTAGACTGACTGGTATAGTCTCAGCGCGTTATCATGTCCCACCATGTTCCCCTGCCAACGCTGTGCTCACTACCAAGTTTGTTTCACTTTGGAACAAGCTGTGCTCTCGTGGATTCCACTTGGTATGGCTGTTAGCAGTAGTCTGCGGTTTTGCCTGCTTTTGCACCATTTCCTAATTGCTCCCATGACTAATTACCCAACTGAACACTGGTGACCGAATCGTCCGTTTGTATCGGGCCTTAGGATAGTTGCATTACCACGCTGAGATCAGGGTTTCCACTGCCGGCATAGAGAGGGGTAACATGGCCTGTTACGGGCTCCCAAGCGCCGTGGAAGTCATACGCCATAATATTGATAAAGTCAACCGATTCCGAGACTTTGTCGAGCTCATAGCAGTTCTTGACAAGATTCAGATTGGCAGGAGTGGCAATGGTGACAAGAAGTCCAGCTGGAGCAAATTTGGCCTTAATTTCTGCTAGCCAAGCCGAGAGACCAACCTAGAATAAAAGTTGAAAATACTTTAATTTGGTAATGTACGTTCCATTACGGTCCATTATATTGCTGTAGCATATGGCTTGATACTAGATAGAATCGAATTTTGAGAGGAAAAGTAAAAACCACTATGGATGTAATTTCCAATGAAATTTGTGAAGCCCCCTCCCCCCGAAAAAAAAACCTGGTATTGGCCTTGGAAAGGACGCAAAAATTTAGCCTATTGATTTTACCCAAACCACCAAATTTTAATTAAATTACCTGTCTAACAAATTCACAACAAAACATTGGGAATTGTGCAAAAAAAAAGGGAGTAAGTCTGACAAGTATTGTATAATTTGTAAAAATAATAATTATAATAATATGTAGATATGTAGGTATGTCATTAAAAGTTTCATTACAATGTAAACAACTTGTATTCCGATTTTTGTCTGTGTCTGCTAACTATCGATAATTATATATAAATAAATAATGACTTTATTTCTAGCTGAGACTACTCCAGCGGAGTTAGGGCCCTCTTTTACACTTAACTAGGGGTCAGCAACAAAAACAGTAGTAAAATTTATAACATCATTTATAGGTCTACGCCTTGCGTCTGCGTAGTTTGTTATAATCAATCAATTTTAAACCGATTAATTTTTTTTAATTTCCGTGGGCACCTCCGGACCCCTCCCAAACTGTACTGATTTACTTTTTCACAAATTCACCTTACCTATCCCACATATGGGTGCAGATATTCATAGCTATCTTAAAAGCCCCCACACACGATGCTTCCGGGAATGCCACGCCAGGAACGCCATTCCCGGCGTGGCGTGGCATGGATTTTTGGGCCCACAGACGAGGCGGCCGGGCATGCCACATAAAATGGCGGACCTAGACCCAAGGCGTATACAGTAATAAGTTGTTGTTATATTCAGGCATTGTATTCAATAAATCAAATCAAAATGTATTATGCGTAAAATCAAAAAGAAATAGGTAGAAATGGACCAAAGGTCGTTCGTTACCAGCAGCGACACATCTTGTCCCACAGCAATTTAATGAAGGAGTTGCTATTTGAACCAAATGATTGGCGAAACTACATGAGGATGTCTGAAGAAGCCTTTTACTACTCATTACTCCCTATATTAAACATAATATATAAATGATATGAATATATATTATATATATGTAATATATTATATTAGAAGTTCTTTGATATGAATTGAAGTAAACAAAGAAGCAGAAGACAACGCTGCTGGTTGTTCTAATGACACGTTTTCCAATCAAAACCGCCGCAACTTTGAAATTTTATGCAAGAAGGAGCTAAGTGCAAAGTCTCGGCCCCTGTCGTGGACCATGGCGTGGACTCTCGGATTTCCATTGAAACCGAAGTCCTGGGATTTCAAATTCAGGAATGACAACAGTCCAAGACTGGCATTCTTGTACACACACGATACGTCCCGGACTGCCAACTCCCAAAACTGGCATTCCCGGAAGCATCGTGTGTGGGGGCTTTGAAACACTCAAACCTTAATTTCAGCAAGTTTTTAACTTAAAGAGTTCGACATGGTACCTTGTCGGCTTCAGTTCCACCGACAGAGTCTTGGTATTCCCAATCAATGTCAATTCCATCAAGTTGATATTTGTTGAGGATGCTGAAAGCACTCTCGACGAAGATCTTTCGCTTGGCGGGATCCCGAGCGACAGTTTGGAAGTTTTGAGGACCGTGGTTGAACCCTCCAATAGCCAGCAGTACCTTCACGTCTGGATTTTGAGCCTTGAGCTTAGGTAACCCTTGAATTTGCCCTAAACAGAAACGACACCAAAGTCTAAAGGTGTTGTACCACACCGCAATTGAACTATAGGCATTGAAGTGAACGAAACACTTGGTTCATACGAATGTTTCCATTCGCATGCTTTAATAAAATCGACCAAATCGTTCGTTTGAATAGTTTAGCATAGTCTTCAAAAATATTGAGTGACATGAGGCACGACCTCAACAACGCTAACTACTGGACTACTATCCTTGAATGAACATACAATATGATGCATCCCAAAGCTACAATACTACATCCCAAAGTGACAATATTACATCCCCCGAAATTTGGGCAATCACCGTCAAGAAGTCGTAAACATGTCACTCGTGTAGAATTTACTGATTCGTAACTCCTACTCAGATCCTTAAGTTAGCGTAAGTTAGCGTTATTATTTTCTCTTTGCCATGTATCAAGAGCGTTAATTTGAAGGAAATCAAGAGTTATTTTTAATTTTCCTGGGAACTAATTTACAATCTCTATTAGGTTTCTATGTTCCGATTGTCATTTGTCAAGAAGAAATTATAGTTGGCTTTATAAATTTTAGAAGTCCATAACGTACCATCAGACCACTGATTCCCAATGTCATTAAATTCATCCAAAAACTCAAGATTGCCGTCCTTGGAGACGCCAGCAAACGCATAAATGACATGCGTGCAGAGGGTAGCATCGATGTCAGCAACTGTGAACCGACCAGTCCCGGGGCGGTAGATAGCCCAACTGCTAAAGTAGCAAACTACCCCTGAAAATTAACACGCCTTCGTCAATATTATTCCAAATTATCCTTATAGAAACAAGGAAAGAGAGCAGTTTGGGGAGATTTAAGACAGCCTGCCATCAATTTCTGGGGAATGATGTGTGAGAGTAGATGAGTGAGAAGCCACCAGCGCAAAAGAACCCAAGCATGCATTAATATGAACAGGAGACGTGTGATCACAGGATTCCTCTTGCAACTTGAATGGACATATGACTAACATAGGTGTCAGAGAGTCTAGAGCATGCAGATTCTGCAATGAAGGAGCGGAGGACCCTGAGCATATCCTCCTTCACTCCGATGCAATTGCACGTAGAAGAGCAGCATGCTTGGGAAGCTTGCAGTTACATGTAAAAGACCTACCACTTCTAAATCCCCTCAAGGTCCTGGCTCTCCTAAGGGAAATAGGTCTCGAGAAAGTGATGTAGATACTTTGTTGCAGGGGGCACAATAGGCCCAATAGGCTTAAGTGCACACAGGTATATTGCACGCAAAATGAGAAAAGTATGGACATAGAATGTTTTGATCCTGTGCAACACTGCAAAAATATTCTTTGCACAATTTTTGTTATGCCTTGCATCCAATGCAACAAGGTACCACAAAATGGTGCAAGGAATATTTTTATAGTGTTGCACAGGATCAAAACAAACTATGTCCATACTTTTCTCATTTTGCGTGGACTATAACACCTGTACCCCAATTAAAAAAAAAAAAATGAGTGAGTGCATGAATTTTTTCTTCTTCTTTTCTTATGTTGTTTATCTTATTTTACAGGAAAATTATCTTTTTATAACAAATTTAATGTAAAAAAAAAAATGTGCAGGTTAGCTGGAAGAGCAGCCCTTCGGGGCTAAAGCTCGCCTGAAATAAAGACGATTTTTCATTTTATTTCATTTATAGGTCTTAACGCTGAGTTTTGAAGGGCCTTGGGGACCTTGCTCAATATGCCAAGGCCGAACCTCTAGGATTTTTCGGAAATTACGTTCTTGCCTTTGACAAGCTGGTATATGTCCTAATTTTTGGCACAAGCTAATTAATCTTGGTCCTGGAATTTTCCTATCACAGCCATGGGGATCCGTGGAAAATCATAAAATAATCTGTCCGTGGACAAAAAAGTTTGGGAACCCCTGATTTAGAGAATTCAAGTGACATAATTAATTATATAGGTTTTTTGTCACCCTTTCAACAGCATAATTATTAGGATAGCAGCAGTAAATCGCAACCATAATGCCAGTTAATCAACAATTTAACCTTGTCAGCAGAGACAGCCATACCCTTCAACGGCAGGCTAATCAGATTGGCCTAGTCGATTTGGTTATGGGCCTTAGTTAGGCTATGATAATGCGATCCTAACCTATGCCTACCAAATTGTACAACGCATCGTATCTAGTATAGGCCTAGATGCCTAGTAGGTCAACTCGAGTACCTAGATAACAAAATTTCATGGTCGTGCTGGGTACTATAGGGGGCGCGACAGAGCACAGAAAGGGCGCCACTTCGTTTCTCACTGCTAGTTTTATATTAGTTAAATATAATTAATAAATTTTCCTCTGACTTATTGAACTTAACTTTATAAGACACCAACTTCCACTAAGTTTTTCTGATCTGATTTTCGATTTTTTAATTTTTTTCTCAAAAACATCTGTCCTTTGAAGGGCGCCATAATGGTTTTGTAGTAAGAGCGCAATAGCCAGCACACTGCTAAATTCTGTCACGTTTAAAGTGAATATAAAGTTAACTTATCGTAAGCACAATAATAGGGACTACCAGACCAAATTATGTGATTAAATCATGTTATTTTAACGCAAACATGCAGTAGTTGAGCAGTATGTATGAATGGGTATGATTACTATCGAGGCCGTGCCCAGGTTTTGATTTCGGGGGGGAGGGGGGGTCCAAACATTTTTTT
Organism: Psococerastis gibbosa; assembly: GCA_963971405.1. NCBI lineage: Eukaryota > Metazoa > Arthropoda > Insecta > Psocodea > Psocidae > Psococerastis > Psococerastis gibbosa. The sequence continues at coordinate 43,585,748 of OZ020485.1, forward strand.
ACGTAATTTATTAATAAATTAATGGATAAATTCTTCAAACCATACAGGTTTACATACAAAAAACATTTCGGGGGGGGGGGGGTCCGGACCCCATGGACCACCCCTCTGGGCACGGCCATGATTATTATGACGGGCGGCTTTATAAATAGACTGAAAGCCTGAAAAGGCTAGCCTACAGCGGAAAATGTTTGGGGGCTGGCAAATTTCCTGAACTATAATGTCAAAATTTTCTGTTAAGAGTTAAAGAAACGTCATTTTTATAACAAAATCAATAATTAACTCAAAATGTGATGCTTTGAACATGTCTGGAGCTTACAATGCCTTAAAGGCAATAATTATACAACACGTTCCTTTGGCAGATTATATCATTTTATACCCCATCCATTGGACACTCTTTAAATTTAGGGGTGAGGTCTCACATAAGTCAACATTACAAGGGGTGGCAAATATCTTCAGCCTACTGCCAAAAATCTCTGAAGTCGCCACTGATTACTATATAGTGACTGTGTGGCGCGCTACCGTGCATCAGGAATATAAAAAAAAATAGGTAGATTATTTCATACTTACGAGGGTCACCATTCTGTGTATCATTTTGGGCAGAGACGGGCCCAAATATAGCCAAGGCAGCTGAAACTAACACTATCTTCCAAGTCATGCTGCCAACAAATTACCTGAAAAATGTAGAAATAAGCTGCAGTAACTATAAATTGACCATCAAATTATTATTTTTTAGCCTTATGCTTAGGAATAAATAAAGCCGGCCGCCATACCAAGTTGAATCCAGCGGACCAGAGCAGGTTCAAAGCTGCAGATAACTTGGTCGTGTGCAAAGGGCCGGTAGGGAAACATGGTAGGGCTTGTCCTGGTCACCTCCGAACTAATCGTGTGACTTCAGTGTGTTTCCGAAGTGGTTCGGATTCCACTATAATCAGGAGGTCCACTGTCCTATGGGCTGGCATAGGACAGTCAAGTCGGAGTCACTTTATAGGCCCAAATATGAGGCCTAAGTCGTTATTAATCCGACGAACACCACTTTTACTAGGAATAAATAAATATACCATACAGTACATAATTTTTGTTTTTTATCCATTTTAGCCCATGTCATAAATAGTAGGCGATAATAATCTAATTTAACAAACTCAAAATATAGTATTGTACCGTATACCACAGTAGATTGCGAATAAAGCAGAAGATTCCCACTCCATTATGCCTTTATATTACATTTACATTGACATTATACTTAAATTTGATAATACAAAGCCCGGTACACACGGACGATTTTCACAGTCGCAATTTGCTGACGTTTTCTCCATTCTAACCATAGGGGTAGCAGGAGATTTCGTGTCAATTTCATGACAATTTTGGAAGCTGGCGTGAAGCCGACCGCATGAAGGTGCACGGTTGACCCCTAGACACGCCAGATCATAGAAATCTTCTTAACTAGAATCTGTGAGCTTGCACCAGCCAATCACCTAGCCCTATCCCTGCAACGGAAAACGTCAGCGAATCGTTGATGTGTACCGGACCTTAAACAAGTCAAATATTCATTGGACTTACCTACAGACGGTACAGACCAAATGAGGTGTTGTGGCTTATTCAATGTACAACCTTTTATAAGTTAGACGTAATGATTAAAATCAATGGATTAGCTCGGATGATATTCGCTATCATACGATTGTGTATTAAGCCTTTAAGCCTTGCAAGTTATGTTTTTTAATTCATATCTTGCAATGACGCTAGTGGACAGTTTTCAAGCGAATGAATGATTCTATTGGCTAAAAGAAATACAGGACTAGAAAAAGAGTATTTACAATTTTTCCACTCATACACTTGTTAAATTTGTTCACGAAGCATAGCCCATGCACTTAGTTGGTTATTAATTAGTTAATAGTTTTCCGTGTTTTACGAATAGCCCTTCAGAACCTTCTAAGAGTTTGCTGGATTTGGATAGAACACAAATTTTCGATTCCGAGATTTCAACGGAATTACACGTTTTGAGGTAACAGGAACCCAAAAAAGTGGTTTTTACGAAATGTCTGTCTGCCTGTCTGTATGTCTGTCGCTCTGTCTGTCTGTCTGTTCACCGATTTCCGGGCAAACTACTCGGTCGATTATGATGAAATTCGGCATGTAGGTTTACAAAAATCATAACTCAATTTCGGGGGGTTTTATTCTCAAAAAACTCCAAAAAAAACTAAAAAAATTATTGCTCAAAAACGGCTCTAACGATTTCATTTAAATTCACATATATTGTAGTTGCTATTAATGTTGACAAAATGCGGGGGGTCGCTTTGCCCTTGATAGTTTGCTTCTGGGGGTAAAAAAAAATAAAAATAACTAAATTTTAATGAAAAAATAATTTTTCTGAGAAACCTTTCCATCGATGATTTCTACCTTCAGGCATGTTTTAGGTATTAAATTGAGTAACGAAACAGGACAGGTTACTTTCACAAAAAAACTATTTGGTTTTGTGCAAAAAAAAATGTTTTTTGAAAAAATGATAGAAAATTCACGCTCAAATGTATTGCTTGCGTGTCCTGCCATTATTGCTGTGTGGTAATGTGTTGGTCTGACCTATCTAGAATTTATCTGACCTTCAGTGACGTCAGGTGGACAGCCCCCCCCCCCCCCCCCCGAGATATCGGAAATCTCACCATAGGAAAATTATTTACCATAAAATTACTCATTTTCTCTATCTACTAATTTTGATAAATTGGAAAGCATGTTCGAGTAAACTCGGACCGGTTGTTCTGAATTGTTATGAATAGAGGAGTGCCAAATGGTACACCCCCGCCCCTTTGGAACCCCATCGTTAGGTACGCCACTGGGTCTAGTGGCAACGGAAACATGACAGTGCATTTACTGTTCTGTGGCCACAGGCTATATTCGCCATCATTATTATGTGAATCACAATACAAATGCCGGGATATTAACTGGTACATATGCCAGCGTATTTTTAGTATTAGCTACCTTGAATTTATTTCCGTTAAGTTAAGTAACCTACTGTACCTAGACTGGTTATACTCAATCTGTATGCGATATTGGGTACGGCAGTTCTTGTAAACCGTTGGAGGGGTTGCAAGTGATTGATAACCGTATTGTATAATTAACGCTCGTGTTAACAAAATTATAAAGATGGTTTTAAAAACGTGTGTATAAAAAGTGGCTCAGTGTAGTATCATATACATCTATATATATATATCATATATAGTAATAATTATTATAATAAATTATTAAGTATTATGTTTTAAAATTGTGTCTCGTAATAATTTACGCAACTACTACTTTCTATTGACTGAAAACTGAGGAAGGAAAATGTTGTTTTTGCAGCAGGTCCTGATTTTCGTTTCCTGGGGCGCCGCTCGAGGTTTCAATGTCGCCCCTGCAGCCTCCTTATATGCTTCTCACTCCCCCGATTCATATTTTGGGCTCACAGTGGCGCTACTAAACAACCCTCCCAGGTGAGTTTTGAGGGAGAAAGAGGGAGAGACAGTCAACATACGAGTAAGTACTTTAGGTAGTGTCTTAATTAGGACCATATATTGTATTTAAATTCAACTCCAAGTCACCACAGGGTGCTTGTGCTTTCTGCAATAAATAATAATACTACCCACGGCTACAAATAAATAGGTACAGTAGTTCAGGTATCATAAATAAAAAAATAGAAACTGACTGATGTTTGCATGATCCATCGGTGACCAATATCTACGTTCCATATTATCTCAACAGGATATGCTATACGCAGAAAACGTAAAAATGTTTATTTTTTTTATTTCATTAACTTAGTAAGTTATTAAAAAGTCGGCTCACTTAAGTCGTGGAAGACTACTTCGTGCATCATTTAATCGGTTTTTTTTTAATTTTTCAGTTGTGTAGTTTTTTCAAATTTTCAATATTACGCGAAACTTTAGTTCCCACGGGTTTTTATGAAAGAACTAAGGTCCGGTTCCAAAAATTTAACATTTCCTATTATATTCATATGCATGACATAGTCTTCTACAACATATATGAACCAAATCCTTAATGACTTGCCTTGTTAATTAAATAAAAAGTAAAAAATTAAATAAAAACAACAAATCTGGGTCAATATAATTTTTTAGACTTATTGTTGGTGCACCCCGGAGTAACTCAAGCCACCATGTAAATTTGAACCAGCCTGGCGCTGTTTTCTCCTACAACATTGCTAACGGCACTTTAGCGGATAATGAACAAATAATTCTTGAAGCTGCAGGTAATATTCTTCTCTCTCATAATTATATGAACCTTATTTTATTATTTATACCACTCCTAACATTTTTACGTTTCGCATGTCAAACATGCTGCTGCACTAGCTTGGGCGAAGCTAAGATTCGATGCAGAGGGGGGACTGGTGCAAAAGTTAGATTAAATCGATTGGTTTCCGCGGGTTTATTTGAAATCTTTTGGAATATAAACATAAAAAACGTATTCATTATATCCAGTTTAAATTCCCCCACTTTTTTAAATTGTGTAAATTCATTAAAGAAAACTCAATTCTATCTAGTGTTAACTCGTCAATACTACAATATTAAGAGGAGCACGTCCCCCCTGCACCCTTCTGACTACGACCATTTGCACTAGCCTGTATTTTTTAAGCCCTGTCTTGTCAGTTTGCCAATTGGGCTATGTTGAGTAAACTAGCCTAAAACTGACGAAAAACAAGTTTTTTAAAATTGATAGTCAGGCAATACAAAACCACTTCTATACTATACTATAACTATATTGTAGTACTATACTGTTTTTGGAAAGTTTCGAATCAAAATAATCACAGTCCAGTTTCTATGAAATGCTGTGTATAGGGCTTACATGGTAGTTTAGCCAGCCTATTATATTACGATAAAAAGTGTACTACAACTATACATACCTAATAACAAAACTGAATAATTCAGTTCTAGTTCAATTTACAATTTTTTTTAGGTGAAGAAATACATAGAAACTTAGGTTATTGGGATAAAAAAGATGATTCGTGGATAGGTGGAGCATTAGACGTAGGTGACGATGCCACCCAATTAACAGTAAGTGCACCCATTTAGGCATGATTGAGTGTTGTGTACGAAATAAAAATCATTACAGATCATGAATCAGAACATGATGCATACGCATTTAGTATGAAAAATGGCTCATGAATAGTTGGAGCATTAGACGTAAGTGACGATGATAGCAAATTAACGGTAGGTAAATGCACTTAAACATGATTGAGTCCTCAGATCATAATCAATCTATGCACGCACGATACTTATTTTTCTTAGTAAAGATCTCACAAACATACGTTACCTACAGACTCGCACACATATCAATGAAAGATTACTGAAATTTATCAATAGTCTGCTTATATGGTACTTATATTTATGGAGGTATTTTACCTTTTAAGGTTGGGCTATGAGAAGAAATTCCATAATTCAATAGGAAGACAGAATATTCCAACGCATAAATTCATGTTTACGGTATTCTGGTCAGAAAATGCAAGTATTATGTTAACTGCTTTTTCGATTTGCAAAATTTTCGTGCATATACTTGTTTTCAAATAAATCCATGTGTGTTTCATGGATCTGGTCATTCAATATTACCTGTCCTAAGTGTATCATATGCTATTTTGAACTATAGGTACTGAGTAGGCATTATAGTGCAACAACAATAGCCACTCCTCAAGGCTGTTAGGCATTAAGTTGTTTGTTTGTTTTGTTAGGTATTTGTATTTCATTTTTTTGACAATTAGGGCACAAAACGCGAACAGTTAATTATTAATTTATTAGGTACGTATATGTACTTGCAATTTGTTTTTATCACGACGTCGTGCTGCAACCATGGATTGCATGGTTGCAGACAAAATGACACGAAATACACACGATTTACGATTTACAGACATATATACAGTATATACAGTAGGTATATACTATATATGCAGTATTATATTGCATATAAATACTTTATTGTCACATTCTTCTATTCCAGACATGTGGCTTTCGTTGGATGAATCAAATCTATAAGACAGAAAATTCAGAAGACTTTCTCAACATGAATGGGGTTTGTTATTCTTTGACCGACTCACAGAATCTCACCGTTGCTGCCAACAAATTAATCCCCACACTCAACTTGAATAAACAATATTATTTGATCAATAAAGAAGGGGAAAAGCAACAGCTCGTCAACTATTACAAATACAGCCAAGCGGGTGTCTCTATTCATTTATCTCCGTCCAATGACGTGATAGTTGGAGCTCCTGGTGTTTTAGAGTGGCGAGGTATACTTTTAACATTTAAGTACGGTATCCCTCCCTGCCGGTACCCCCAGCACTGGCAGCATAAATAGTCTAATTTATACGATTATATAATACAATACAAATGTATACACCGTAAAACTGCATGGGTTTTAACCGAATTACAAGTAAAATTTACCATAATTCAATAGAACATACATTTGACCTATATCTAGTGTGCTCTTTTCACGCAACAGTAAAGATAACAAGCGACCCCCCGCATATTGTCAACATTAATGACGATTACAATATATGAGAATTTATAAGAAATCCTTGGAGCCGTTTTTGAGAAATCATTTTTTTGGAGTTTTTTGAGAATAAAACCCCCCAAATTGAGTTGGCCCAAAATAAAATAAAAATGTCCCGAGGTATGATGTTTGTAAACCTACATGCTAAATTTCATCCAAATCGACCGAGTAGTTTGCCCGGAAATCGATGTACAGACAGACAGACAGACAGACATTTCGTAAAAACCACTTTTTGGGGTACCTGGGACCTCAAAACGTGTAAATCCGTTGAAATCTCGGAATCAAAAATTTCGACCATCACAAAGCTTTCCTTATACTACGTATAAATTGGAAAGCAAAAATGGAGTTTTTAAGCATCTATTGATAGATGTGTTTATAGAAAAGAAAATGCCTTAACGGGGGCAAGGTGGAGGCGATGTCTCATTGACAGACTATAAACGCGAAACCGTAATTAATGGACAAAATTTTATGCCGGTAAACATCAAGATAAGGTAAATTTTAGCAAAAGCATGAAAAGAAGACTTTATAGTCTTATTGTTCGCCTTTTGTTTTGTTTTCATTCAATAAAGTCGTTTTCAATTCAATTCAATTCAATTCAAAACATAGATACAACATTACATACAACAGATACAAGATATCAGAAAATTAAATTATAGTTTAATAAGCTTGTGGCGTCAGCACCTCGTTACAGTATAGTCCCAGTATTATATTGTTAACAAAATTTCAGGGTCAATCGTTTTGTATAAAAACGGAAACTACAGGGATTCAATCATCCCCAATCCAATTTTCACCTCACTTAATACGTCACTCTCATACTTAGGTAAGTATAGGTTGTGCATTTGTAAAGTAAACAAGAGGGTCCAATTCAAGATTGGTCCCATCCAAAGCGACAGTCCATATTTTAACCGGGAATGTGGAAGGCTCGTTATAATTTCAATGCAAATTACTAACAGGCCTACTTACAGTCAGGATTTTATTTAAAATACACGATTCCATATTATAAAGGGGCTGTCCATTATAATCACGTGAGGTTCGAAAGGGGGGGGGAGGGGAGTTCGTCAAAAATCACGTAAAATCACAAGAGGGATGGGGTATAGTAAGATATCACGTGTATTTTTTTTTTTTTTTTTACATTAAATATGTTCATGTACTAGTACAATATAATATGTTTTTCGCATGATAACACCATTCCTTTTAATATTATTTTTATGCCAGACAAAAACAACCTGCAACCTTTCTGTCTAGACATTTTTAGCATGATCCTTAATTATCTAGATAAAATTAGATTATACTTTATACCTGTATTTAAAAATAATATTATAAAAATTTTAAGATTCTTTGTAGGTACTAAAAAATACACGTGATTTTTGGTGAAGGGGTGGTTTTAAACTTCACCAAGTATCACCAAGGGGTTAAAAAACATCACGTGATTAATGGACAGCCCCAAAACAAATTAAGTAAAAGTTATAAAATTTTAAAATAAAAATTTTAGTATAGTAGGACAATATTGTGTACAGGTACAGATACAGTAGGTATATGCAATCATTATAGATGCCAGCAATCATACTATGAATCATTTACAATCAAAACAGCTAATTTTCTTTGATATTACCGCACATTGTATTGCAAAACCGTTAACCTACCGACAAATATTGTACTGTATTCTTGGTTATTTGCATAGGCTACGCCGTATCTTCAGGCGTCTTTCATGCAGATGAGCGGCTACTTGTGGCGTCAGCTCCTCGTACTGGTCACACGGGTTCAGTCATCATCTTCGGGTCTCCCACAAGAGAAAATGCTCCTTTGAACATTAGGGCACAGCTGAACGGATGGCAAATGGGGGAATATTTTGGAGCTACAATTTGTGTAGCCGATGTGGATGGAGACAAGCTAGATGACATTCTGGTCAGTAAAGTCTCATTCAAATGTATTCTTCTTCTTTAAATTACTCTTCTATCGAAGATTAGCGCGATCATGCTGAGTGTCAATTAATTGTCATAAATTGTAATTGTTAGTAGTTGTTATCAATATATTTGAATTTAATTTAATTTAATCACGGCAATTTGGCCATTGGAGACAAAAGGGATGTCGTGTTCTTGTCAAACCACTGCCACAGGTTTTTCAATCAGGATCAAATCTAAAGACCCTAACTGCTTAGAAAAAAAACAATAATCATCAATCACTCAGTGTCGCAAAACCCTCTAGCTACATGTACATACTACATAGCATGTAGGTACTTTAGATAGTAGTATGAACTTGTAGTCAGGACCCAGGTCCATAGGTCCCCCAGTCGCACTAGTTGAGCCCCACTGCTTCCGCGAATCTCGCCAAGGCCCAAGGGCGAATTTTTCCTCCAATTTAGGGGGGGGGGGGTCAGCGGGCAGGTTCAGTGGATGGATTATAACATTAAAAAACATAATAATTTTTAATTGCCATTGTTATCTAAAGCAAGTTAATTGTTTGGGGAGTCCGGACCCTCAGACCTCCCCCTCCCCTAAAATCCACCCTTGCGGCATATCCGCGGGTCGGACTACTAGAGACCAGCCGTCAGTAGCAACAGCGCACCCTAGCTGTTCGAGTCTCAGGCGCCAGATCATATGGCAATGTAGGTACTTACTTCATTTGGCATATTCTCTGTTTAGGTAGGGGCACCACTCCATGCATCGGAAAATGCACATGACTCTGGTATTGTGTATTATTATACAAATTCTATGATTTGGGACGGCCGGCCTCCACTTCGATTAGAAGGAAATTCAATTCCAGGCGGAAGGTTTGGATCCGCTGTGGCTACAATTGGCGATACAGATCTGGATGGCTTTACAGGTACAACCGTAACCTAAGGTTATGTGCTAATTAGGGTGGTTCCCACCCTCGCTTGACAGATCTTGATTTGAATTAAGGAATACTGTTCGGCACCACCATGCATTAGTAGATTGCGGTACCGTCCAGTCTTCCATGCCGATAATTTTCTGGCAATGCGATGCTATGGTGGGATCCGAGCCTATAAGTTCAAAACACTGAAGTATAGCGGTAAGTGGTTGCCGAAATGTTACCATAATACAATATCAGGACAAGTAGAGTAAGGGTACAGACTCCGACTTTCACCCGAAAGGTTGTTGGATCGAGTCCCACTCTTGCTACATTTTCTGGCCATGCTTCGGAGGGAATGTAAAGTGGGGTCTACCAGTTGCCAGCTGCCCAGGACTATCAGTCTGTTTCTGTTTCAATTATTTTCGTTTTTTATTTATTTCTTTATATTATTCGCCCCCCCCCCCCTCATGCAGTGTTGAGTGTTCCGTACCGTATGTATTTTTTTTTTTTTTTTTTTTTTTTTTTCAGACATCGCTGTAGGTGCGCCTTATGAAGAACACGGTGGTACTACAGGTTCTATCTATATTTATAATGGTAGCCCTTCGGGGCTAAAAAGCTCGCCATCACAGGTCATTAAAGCATCAGATTTGCCGTTTCCTTTACGTGGATTTGGTATAAGCATATCGCGAGGGCTGGATATAGATGGAAATAAATACCCAGGTACGCTTCTCGTTGGCGGCTATTCCACTTGCCAATATTTGTGCATCAATAATTATTGATGAGATTTTGGTTTTTATATAAGACTAGGTAATAAGACTAAAAAAAATCAATTATTGAAGCAAAAATGACGGATACTTGACAAGTGGAATAGCAGCCTATATATGAAAGAAAATTAATTTTATTCATCATTTAGGGGAAAGATTTCAATCAAATCAAATTATTTGATAAACAAGAAAAGTCGTATTTTTTACGAAATTAATTAATTTATCCTTCCACGACCCCCAAAGATATGAAACTAGTCACATCTATAATTCATAATGAAAATAATTAATACAAGCTTTCGCTGGTAATTTACATTTTCTCACCTGAAATATTATTACTTCAGAAAAACATAATTTATAGGGTAGTACGGTAGTAAATCAATAGGGGAAAGATAGATTTTCCAGAAAGCTTTCATTTTTAATGAATTTTTCATATTCTGACAGCATTCATATCTTTGCGGCTGTGGAAGTTGATTATTATTTTATTTGATTAATTAATTTCGCCAAAATTACTCGACCATTCCTTGTTTACAAAATATTTTTTATCTGTCCCGTAGATAAATTATATTCACTTGAACAATATATAATTAGGTACTCACCTTTCTCAATTCCTGCAAGTTCATGATTATGCAATTGGGTCCAAGTTGACGATAATTCAAAACAGTAATTTATAGGTGTTTGAACAAGAATCATTAAAGTAATGATTTGAGTAATACTCAAATAGTGGGATTGATAAAATAAATACCATACAGGAAGAAATAGGTAGCCACGGTTTTGATTTCTAGCTCGTTATTATTTAGTTAGCGATGTACCTATCTCAATTCCTGCAAGTTCATGGTTATGCAAATGTGTCCAAGCCAACGTCGTGACGTGTCAAAACAGTCATTTACTGGTATTTGGACAAGAATCATCAATGTAATAGTTTGAATAATTCTCATATAGTGGGATTGAAAAAATAAATAGTGTACATGATGAAATAGGTAGCCACGGTTTTGATTTTCAGCTGAGTATTGACCTGCATAAGTTACTTACGTTGCGTCAATGACGGATACAAAGGGTACCTGCTGCCCCCCCCCCCCCCCAACAATGAGTAAGTCTATTGTAAGTAAATTAATTACGTTATAATTTAATCTATACTAAATGAGTTTATTCTATTTTGACACACCACTACCCCTCCCGCCGTAAAAATGGACTGGATCCGCTCCTTGATCGTTACGGGTCGTCCTAATTTGGGACATGATGTAAGATACATACTTTATAAGATCTAGTATAGGATACCTATACTTTACTTTAACAGCGTCTTGTCCCTACCACGGGTTTGGCAACACGGATCTTCAATTTCCAGGTATTCCTGCCATGTGCCTCTTCTGGTGACAGAAGACCTGAGGTCCTTCCTTTGTTTTTAGGGGCATCCTTGGGAAACCCAGTGGTCTGGTACCCTCCACCGAATAACCACTCACACGTTGCAGCAGGTTATCAACTTCTCTCCTCTTCGTGTGGTCCCATCACGCTTAAGATAGAATATAAAGATACATCTAGGCTGGTCCAGGTATGCTTATGCAGTGATATTTTTTCAGACTTTGCTGCCGGAGCTTATGAATCTTCTCATGCTGTGGTGCTGAGAACAAGACCAGTGTTTCGTCTACAGGCCCGCGTGACGCCCAGTATTGGCATCATATATACAAACACATCTGAAATCTTGATCCAAGTTTTTGTGACATGTGAAGGCAATTACTTACCCAAGAATCCGGGCTTGGGTAAGTATACCTAGTATAATGAAATGAAATGAAATGAAATGAAATTATAATAGGCCATTTTAACCACATACAGTACAGCGTTACAATAAAAGTTACTGCATGTGCTCGGCACCGTCAAAACTATAAATAGCTATATAAATATATAGATTTAAAAAACCTACATATAATCATCAATAATACATCAATACAATCCTTATCCATTAAAATCCACAGTAATATATAATAGGCTACTGTGTTATCATTGTATGGACAAAATATAATATATACGTATACAACTTAATCTTATGTTACATTCTGTGAGGCAAAAGCCATTATTGTTGAGTCACGACCCCCCCCCCCCTTCCCCCTCTTCAGCTTTAATTAATGAAGTAGACAACTTGTTTTTTTTTTTTTTTCTAGAAGTGTTAAGAGTCAATGGTGAACCGAGCTCCAAGCTTGAAGCTCTTGAGGTTCACCATGTGTCATTATGTAGTGATATATTGTATGTATTTTATTTTGAAATTTTTACACTTTATATTCTTTTTGCAGTCGCACTAGTTTCAGTGGCAGCTGATAAGCACTATGGCCGGGTAACCGTAGATAGACCCAGAGACATTTCTTTAGAAATTTGTACCTCTTCGAAATTAACTACCTCAGTGGAGTTCGTCTTAAAGTTTCCTCAGCCACACTCAAGTTGGCCCGGACGTTCACTCAACACTGCAGTCCCAGTTGTGGCCAAAATAACGGCCCCTTCCCCGCAGGATTGCCTAGGGTGTGCAATAATGGATCCAGCTACAAAACCTATTACTCGCCTGGAGTTAAACATTCCAGTGATGTCCACCTGTGGCAAGAATGAATGCATACCAGAGTGGCAAATATCGGCTACTTTCTTGGATATCTCGTAAGTTCTACAATATATATCTTTGACATACATTTCGTAACGCTTTATTTGGTTCCTGAGGCCTCAAAACGTATTAATCCGTTGAAATGTCAAAATCGAAATAGTTTACAATCACAAAGCTTTCCTATAACGTATAAAAAGGAAAGCAATAACCGAACTTTCTAATTCCAGGGAGCCTTTTGTAATTGGATCCGAACGCGTTGTAACTATCCAAATTAATATTACCAACATGGGTGACAACTCACTGCTCTCAGAGTTAGATGTTGCGATTCCACCCGATGTTGCACTGGAAACTGTGCCCCATTCTTGCAAGGAAGGAGATGTAGTTTATCACTGGTATTGCATGTTGGAGACACGATTTGATAATGAAGAACAGGTAGGTTAACTGTTGGTGCCTAATCAAACCCAGCTTTCGATGTGCTGAAGGGTGGGTCACAGCACGATCGCTTGTCAAATTCTTGGTGAGGAATCAGGAATGACATCAGGGACGGATTCAGCCCATTTTTTGGGTGGGGGGTTGTTGTGGGTCAAAATAAGAAAAACATATTGTGTAGTATTGACTAAATTAAATAAATGAACTTACAATAAATTTACCAAATTTGGAGGGGGCAGCTACCCACCCTGCCTCCCCTGTATCCATTCATGGCTACTCTTTTTTTTTTTTTTAAATTGGGGTACAGGTGTTACCTGTGTGCACTTAAACCTATTGGCCTATTGTGCCCCCTACAACAAAGTATCTACATCACTTCATCACTTCTACATCACTTTCTCGAGGCCTATCTCTCTCACGAGAGCCAGGATCTTGAGGGGATTCAGAAGTGGCAGGTCTTTTGCATGTAACTGCAAGCTTTCCGAGCATGCTGCTCTTCTTCGTGCGATTGCATCGCATCGTCCTCTGCACCTTCATTGCAAAATCTGCAAGACTATAGTTGTCTCCCTAAGAGACTCCAGATATTTAATCCCTGGACCAAAGACGCCAAGGCCTGTTCTTGGTTTGGTACTTCCTAGCCTAGAGCCATCAGTAAACCACTTGATTGTGTGACTATTGAGAATTCCTGCTGATTCGCAGTATTCTTTCATCGTCCCAAATATAGTTTCGAATTCCCTCCTAAAACAGTATTTTGGATGGATTCTATCGCTTGGCATATCCAGGCAGTGGTCAGACGTAGTCAGAGAGGCTGAGTCTCTCTTAATTACCCTTCCACTCCTAATAATGCCATTTCTGCTGAAGTTTCCACTGCAACATGGAGGGGTGGGAAATCCAGTAGCCTACTATCCCCATTGCTGCAGTGGGACAGGATTACATAGCCCCTGTAAAGCATCATGTTAGAGAATACGGGCTTCTGAATGTAGCCATAATTTGGATTATTCAGAGAAAAATTCTCATGTGGTTTGATTTTGCCGTGTCCATGAAGCCATGACCAATGGTATGGTTACAGCAGGAAAAGACAGGCTGTATGGCTACTCCTTACCGAGGCCTTTCTTATTATACCTTATATTTATACCCTTAATCTTTAGTCTACCTTAACACTGTGCCGGCCGCAGTGTCCAATGGACTCTTCTTTTATTTTCAAAACTCTGTTACGTGAGCTACTGTTCACTTATCGGTTTGGCTTTTCATGACTTTTCCTAACTATGTGCATATTTTAAACCCATGAAAAAATTTGCATTTAGTCAGCAGTTTCTCTGGAAACCGTATTGACATACGTTGCCGGCCGGCAGTGTCCATTGGACACTTATGGGAGAATGCATTGCGTCATTGCTATATATCAACAGCCAGTTCGGGGGATTGTTTAGTTTCGGGTAGTATTTCACTGTATACAATGTGTAAAGAATGGCATGTCTTTTACTTCAGTGTCATAGACCTCAACATAGCTTACGGATCCACATTTTTTTGCCAAATCAGCACAAGTCATTTACTTCATTACATGCCTGTTGTCCTCTTACCAAAATCAAACTGCAGTGTAATGTTCGATGACGCAGAAAATAGTGGCGCAATAGAAAAAATTGAGGCGAATGCGTTGTAAGATCTTTGGCAGCAGAAATTGAAAATAGTGGAAGAAACGTCAACCGTGACAATTTCTTTATTAGTCAGCCAATAGTATATTACCGTACCTGATGGTTTCCAAAAACTGACCCCCCCCCCCCATTTAGTAAATCTATTGTAAGTTAATTTAAATTACGCTCTGATTTAATCGATACTACATAATATGTTTTTCCTATTTTGACCCACAACTACCCCCCTCCCACCCCCCCCCCCCCAAAAAAAAATGTGCTGATCCGTCCCTGTTCTGCAACAGCTTGGAAAAGAACCGCTCGGAATAGGATGGGGCGATCAGGACTGGGTATATTTGTGAAAAGACAATGCGAAATCCCATAAGTGTCCAATGGACACCGGCGGCCGTTAATTTATATCAGATGCTCCGGCCGGCACAGTGTTAAATATTTACAGAGACATTTAACTTTGAAGAAGACTTTTTCCATGCCATTCCGCCTGCATTTAACTGCTTTTTACCAGCCCTGTCATCTTGGCGGGGTTAGTGAATCTATTTATTAACTGGAGGCACCCTAAGGGGACACTCCTTCACCTCAGAGAAAAGGGGAGACTGACTGACAGGGAGAACCTCCTCATGACACTGGATTCCGAACCACTTGCAGGAGACTGATACAAAAAATTTTTTTTTCTTTTCCTTGTCCAGTATCCCCTGGACAAGGAGCATATATTTACAAAATACAATAACTTACATAATAATACCATAATATTATAATCAGTTACATAATAATAACATCCCGCATCCCCATGCTAGCGCATATTTGGGACAAAAGACTCATACAGTGCTGCTAAACAAGGCTTAATCATTTATTTTTGTTACTTATTTATAAGGTTTATATTACTTAATTGTTATTTTTATTTTATTTTTACGGTACTTGTTATTTTAATGTTAATAGTCAGTTTTTATTATTATTACCTCCCATTGACCAATAATAATAATAATAATAAATTTTACTTCACTTTACTTTACTAATTAGCCTACATTAATACATTTTTTAAGTTTTCTACAGAATATTGTAGGCCCTCTTAACCGAAGGTGTGTGGGGTGCCAACTAATTCGAGCTTACAAAATTAATATATTAATAATTACAACTGACACATTCGTAAAATAAATCAATACCGGTACGAGCAGAATTCTTAGCAGAGGAAACTTAGTATCTTAGGTACCTATTTGCTTTGTTTTGCGTAAATTTCACTAATACAATAAGTTCATCTATACAGTAGGTTACAAGCATGCTTTATTACGTCCATGGCCTGTATTATATGTTAAGTTGATTGAATAAACATTTATTTTCAGAGATTACTATATTTAAGCCTTAACGTTGCGTCTCTTAAATCTCCTTCTCTTGAAGTCAACATATCAGCAAATTCATTCAGTACCAACATATCGGTCAACGCGTCGGCGAGTGTGCGTGCCATCAAAATTTCCAAAATAGGCATGGACACTATAGCACCCCGCTATTCGTTTGTTCAGCAATGCTCTGCCCCCCGCTCTATCGTACACAGGTACGAAGTGTTCGTCTTGGGATACACTCCAGTTTCCGGCATTTGGATGACTTTTATGGTACCATTGCGATTTAAAATGAATAACGTCTGGCATCCCGCCGTCAATGTGACAGTGCAGGTGGGAAATATCTAAAAATATCTTTAAATTATAGCAATTAAGGGAGTATGAGTGTGTTTGGTGTGTTCAAAGTCAGTGCCTTGCGATTTTTTTGGGGGAGGGGGGTGGTTCGGGGTTCTCTATTTTGTGACGGATAGTTAGCCTGGCACACGCTTTGTACTGACATCGAAAGAAATTTTAATATGAAAATTGTTAAGTAACTAATATTATCCACTCTAAGTAATGCCTTTTTTCTGAAGGAATGTTAATTAGGAATGGATGGTGTAGGAATGTCTGTAGTTACTAGTTGCCATCAGATGAAATTGGGTCTAAACATAGCGTTTCGTAAGCAAAATTGAGAATTCAGTCGGTTCTATAAAAAACAACAGATTCAGCACCTAATACCTTACATTTGAAGATACCTCTTTCATTTGTTCCCGGAATTTTCTATTGCTGCTGTACACTCTACTATACAATTACTAATTTACGAATGCTCTACTATTTTTCAGTCAAAATTGGGGAACTGCACAGAAACTCCTTTTATTGAGAGCATCTCCAAGTTTGAAGATGGCGTGGAAGTAGAATATACAACGGTAGAGTGTGAACTTACCGACACTCTGCCACTTTTTGAAATCATCACTCTCGATCTCAAAATGAGTGTTGACTGTACTAAATTAGGTAGGTGTCTTTCCTCCATTATTATTTCCCATATTTAGCAGCTGTGGAATTGCTCTGAAGATTCCCATAATCGTCATTCCGGCTTATTTTCTTTACTAAAGTGGTCCACCACAGCACATCTTAGTCTGTTTATAGTCTACAATTTTGTCACCTTTCAATGTATGGTCATATTGTATTACTGAAACGTTTTGAACGGTTGGAGTAAAATTTGCAAAATAAAAAAGTCGAACGGCATAATCACATACATCAGCATAATCTTAATAGGCCCTAGTAGAGGATCCGAAGTAAGATCGTCCTTCACTCATGTGTCAACCACATCAAAGTGATATTTTATCGAATGAAATACGTTTCTTAACATAATTTGATTAGGCAACCCCTTGAGAAATGGTCAAGACTATAATTAATTAAAATTATAATAAATTATTATTTTCTAATAATTTCACCGGCGTGTCAACCAAATAAAAACAATTCCAGCAAAAAGTTAAAAGTGTACACAACATGCAACACCTCGGTTGCCTACCTTTTTCTGGTCCCTATTACCCGGTTGCCGGGTTTAAACAGGTAAATTGATGTTAATAATTTCACTCATCTGTCAACCAATCCAAACCAGTTTTAAAATTGAAATAATATAATTAGAAACAACATAGTGTAAGGTTGCCTGAGAAAATTTGTTCATAGATAGTGGTTGTAAAGACTTTTAGGTAAAAAAAAATGGAGCGAAACCATTGTTAGACAGAGAGACATTGCGCGCACTATTCCCTTTATTATAGCCTAGCTGTGCGCTACTGTGTACTATAAAGCAATGTTTTGGAGTGGATGAGACGTTTCTCCTAACAATTTTATTAAAAAAGCTCTTAAAAAATGTTTATAAAGTGGGTATACTCGTAGATAGGCTAGAGTTAATTTAGCACGAGAACAACATTAATAAAAATTATGGGTGAACTACAGCAACAGGCTATACTAAAGGGTAAAATTAAGAAAATTACATTTTTAAATGATCTACTCATACATTTTTTTTTGTTTTTTGTTATTCAACAGAAGCGCTATTGGTTGAGTCACAGGAATTGGATCTAACTACCGTAGCAAAAGTCATCATTATAGAGACAAAAGATGAGATTATTGCAAACCTAACCACTACCCTAACTCTAGGCTGGATACATAAGAAGTCAGATCCATATCTGTGGGTTTACATAGTCTTTGCTGTATTCACAGCAATGGCTCTACTTGTTATCTTCATCTATATATTAAATAAGGTAGGTTATTTTCTCTTTAATCCATGACAAATATAATTAGGCAGATTACTCCCAGCCAACTTAATTAACTTAATTAATATCAGGACATGTAGCGTAGTGGTACGGACTCTGACTTTCACCCGAAAGGTTGTTGGTTCGAGTCCCACACTGGCTACATTTTCTGGCCATGCTTCGGAGGGCATGTAAAGCAGGCGGTCCCGGGCCTTCCTAGTTGAGTGTAAGAGAGGGCTTTATAGCCCTAACTCCGCTAGGTTGGCTTAGTAATAGAAACAATGGAAAGTCCTTATTTATTTTATTTTTTATTTATTTTTATTTTATTTATTTTATATAGGCCCAATTTTGTAGGATTTGACGGATAATTATTTTAACACATATAAACTAGTACTACCCGACCACGATAGGATGGCACTTGGAACATTTTGTTTATTCGAAAACTTGCATAAGCGGAACACCGAGTTTATTGGAATTTTATAAGACTTGTTCCAAGTGCCATCCTATCGTGGTCGGGTAGTAGGCTATATAATTGTTGCTAGCAAAATATTATAGTTAACAGGATACCGTATCCAATATCGTATCCAATGAGTTAAGATATGCGTTCATGAATTTTAATTAATAAATGAGAAGCATGTACCCAAAATGCGATTTTTCATCACTTTACACTGTAAGAATAAAAAAAATATTTTTCATATGGGCGAATTTTGGGCCTTTCGGCCCACTCTTACAAATTTACCCATAAATTATATTGATAATATAGGAACCACGTTACACTTTTTGTATTACATTATTGGTCAATGCGACAATTCCAATAATACCACCAACTCGAAAATATTTTTTTGTGATAAATCGCCTTTTGCGTTCACGCTGCTCAAATACGCAAGTACCCCCATACTATTAAAATATCTATATTCAAAATATGTGTGTGTAAATAATAGCCTAACTGATATTGTTATTGTGCTTACAATAGTTTGGCTACTTTGACCGGTACCAGCCACCGAGGAGCGAAGAAGAAGAAAGAGATGAAATTAATCAAGGAAATAATGAAACTGAGAGCTTTGACTGCAACCAATAAGATTGTGTATCAGTTGGCACGTGGGTTACCAGAAAAGACGAACCAGGGTCTTTTCGAAGGAATCCATTGAAACTAATGTCAGATTTTTTGGCCAATATAATTTATTTTAGTGCTTGTCTTTGTTTAATGAAAACTGTATTTACTTTAGGAGTCCCACTCCAACTGTATGTAAGACTATTGAAAACATCTATAAAAAAATAAGCTACTTTTCCCTACCCCAATTCTCTTATCTAATAGATATGTATAATAAGTGTATGTATATACACCATATAATATAGTATATATATTACTGTACGTCTGTCGTCTGGCTCCGCAAACTTCCTGAGTCACTGTGAACTCAAAATAGGTCTCCGTTGTGCAAAAAAGTTGACGGCTATGTAATCTAATTATCATTCCCCTGGTGAAATTATGCCTTCCTACTTGAAAGTTCAGAAAATCGTATTGTTATGCTGTAAGCAATCCAGACCCGGTACAGTGTATGGAAGCTTACAATTCAATACCCGATAGATGCCAGCACCCAGCTATTCTCATTACGGGCAAGTATCTATAACAGACTCCTTATTAGAGATATTCGAAGGGGCCCTTCCCGGACCACACTACACGTATACGATCCAGCTACGTTACTGAGATAAGTATTAGTTATTACACCCTGGAGGTGTGTACTCTATAAATGGGATCCCTATATTGCGGAAGAGATAGTGTTGGGCATTGTCGCAAAACCCGCCAGTATATTTACAAAATGATTAAACGAACTAGATTGTGCGTAGCGAATGACTCAGTCTCAATGGAAGGTGCTAATGAGGACGTTTGCATTAGGCAAATTATGTTGTTAAAGTCTAGGTCCAGCAGATGAAGTGTAAAATACAATGCTGTTGAACCTGGTTTTATTTCCAATCTTTCACTTGGGGTTAACTGACGCCTTCAATGTTGCCCCTGAGTCCAGTCTATATGCATCTCACACCCCAGATTCTTTTTTTGGATACACTGTCGCCCTGCAAGCCAATCCTCCCAGGTAAGTTTATAGTATAAGTCCTGTAGACATTGTATGTAGATTTGTATAATATTACATAAATACATGCTCAGTGCTGTTGGGTTAGGTATCGTGTAAAGAAATAATTATCGATTGGTACAGTTTAATGGCAATGATGTAATATTATTTAACAAAGGATTGGTTGGACTTACATTAATATATATTCATTAGAGGCAGTGGCTTCACAGTCGACGAACAAGCCTAATTGTTCGATGACTGTGAGGCCCCTGCCTCTAATGTCTATTAACACAGCACGCAATGTAAGTCCACCTAACACTTTGTTAAATAAAGAAAAAATTGATAATAATGAATTGAGGAGGCTGTTTACAAACACACAAACAGACAATTCCAAGTTGTAGAATTTTCCATGAGAGCGGATTTTCTGTTGAAAATTGCATTAAGTTTATAGCTAACCCTTGACTTCTCAGCGCTTCTGTGCGCAATATAGCTGATTTTCTCACATTATTTTACAACGTGCAGGTGGACATTAAAAGTTTCTGCATGGTCGGACCAAAACCCCATTTTGTGAAAAAATGGAATTGGCCACGTTTGTAACCAAGCTCCTCAATTTCATATAGGCTATTGAACCAGGCATTGAAACGAACAAAGGATTTTAAGCGTTTTCTAGTGATAAACGCTCGCAGAATTTTACAGCGCTATATTACTATGACAAAAAACAATATAGTGAGCACGAACAATAAGTTTTAAGAATGATTTAATTAAATCTGAAGCATTTAAAAAGGACATGAATATTACTGGTAGTTTGGCTTTTCTAAAGAAAGCGTAGATACCCCATGTGTGTATAGTTTAGTGCAAGCTGGAGATCATTTCCGGTATTAAACCGCCCCGTGAGCCTAAGCTGTGTCGATTGGTTTTTATCTTAACTTAACTTAACTAAAATGTAAACAAGATAATTTCACATTAGAAAGTGCTATTCAAGATTGTTGTGTTTATATTTTTAGCCCCAAGAATAAGTTAATACTAAACGGCATAACTAGCCCGCTGCAGTCTTATGGCGACGCCAGGGAGGGGCACCCCCCCCCCCCCTAGAGCCTGCTACTTCTCTACTATTACATGCTAAGCTATAGCCATTCTTTTACGAAATGACATTTTAGGGGGTGGGGACCTACCTCCTCCCCCCCCCCCCTAGCTGAAATCCTGGTGTCACCCTTGGAGCGATTCCAATACTTCCCTGAGTATGCATGAATAAAATCAAACAAACTCGGTGTTTCGTTCGTTGCAATACCTAGTCCAACAGTACGCGGCACAAACTGTATCTAGCAACCAATCGAGGTTGTATATTTGCTTAATATGCCTTTTAAAAATACCTTATTATGAGGTTAAAAATGTAAACAAAATAATTTTAGAATGGAAAGTGGGGCTCAAAATTTTTCTGCTCACATTTTTAACCCCAGAATAATTCTTCATCGTCATATTATAGCCTGACTAGTTAATAATATATATGGTAGGGCCTACATAACGACAATTCCATGCGGGATTTATATTTTTTGGGGATCTTTAAAGGGCTATAGTTATCATTGCTGGTTTTCAAGTAACGTTTATATTTATATTAATTTATATGTCTGGATTAGGTTGATAGTTGGTGCACCAAGAAGCAATTCCTCCCTTTCGCAGTACAGAACACTCCATAACCCTGGGGCAGTATTTTCTTACTCTGTTGGGAGCAGCTTCAGCTCAAATAATGTGCTGACCGATGGGTTACAACTCACATTAGAAACAGCAGGTGATTAATTTGGCATACTTACAGTATAATTAGGCTATTAAAGGTATTTCTCAACCTGTGAATTTACACACCATCATTGAGGGAACAGCAGTGGAAGGAACCAATAAAAGAAAGTGCCCGAAGAAGGAATTCGTGGATCAACTGAAGGAGGTTGCAGGAGCTTCAAAGTACCACGAAATGAAGAGAAAAGCGCGGGACCGTGAAAATGGAGGATGGTATTCAGGGAGTTGCTGCCAACCAATCGTTGAAATTGTGATCTCAGAAGAAGAAATTCACATTTAGCCCCACGCTTTCGTAGAAAATTTTTCCTACATTTTTACGAAAAAGGGGGGCACCAAATTATATACTCGTTAGCCTATCGTTACGTCTCTGTTTCAGGTTTCGATGATCTCATTTGTGGTCTGACGATACATCATGTACATGGATTTGCATACACATCAAATTATTTGTCTCTTAACTCTTAAGTACAGTACCTGAGAGAGCATAATTAATAACTTGCACAGAAGAAAACACATACGTGTACTGTAGCTTGACTAAGAACGATTAAGTTCTTATATTCTATTCTATAAGGTTTATCTAAAAAAAAACATTCGTACCATTATGGGAGAATTGGACTACCACAAAACGCATTTTTACAAAACTGGTTGGGGCCACATCTTCAATCATTGTTGTTAAAAGAGGTCAGCGCCCCTACGTACCATATATCAAAATGTAGACAAACATTTTATCTACTTTTTCTACTCTCATTTATGGCTCTATGAAGACATTTTTCTTGAGAAATTCGCATTTGTACAAAAACGCTGGTGTCCAATTTGCCCTTATCTGTTCACAGCCATTACATTAATTTTTCAGGCGAATCATACCAATACAATGACAAATTTGGATACTGGGACAGAAAAGAGAATGCCTGGATTGGGGGAGCGCTAGATGTGGCTAATGATAATCAAAATTTAGTGGTATTTATTATTTTACTTATTGCTTGCTACTACAATACCTGTATTATACTTAATACCTACAGACAATATGAGTTGCATATTTTCAAATGGTTCTACTTATGTCGACTTCGATGGCCTGGTGGTAACGTGCTTGCACTTGTGCGAGTCTTTACACGTCATGCGATCGGAGACATGTCGTAACTCAACACAGGTAGGCCCTACTAACCTACAGAGGCGACTGAAGAGGTCAATCGGATGCATTCATTAAATTGTTTGTATGCGATTAATCGTTTTGTTAAAAAAAATAATAATAAATAAAAATAATAATAAAAATTTCAGTTCTTTCGAATATAAATTTTTGATTGGATTAGATTCCTTGTTTAAAAACCTATCGCTAGACATAACAGTTTGGCGTCAAAAAACATTTCTCCCATGGTTCTCTAAAGTTAGACTTATTTTTAAGAAAATGTATGTCCATCTTTTCCTTAGATCAAAACGAGCAAGCTCCACTTCAACCATACAGCAATGTCCGCGAACAATAACAATCATGGCTCCAGGCTCCCACAAATTAATTGCGAGTTAAGAGGGGCAAGGAATCGTGCTTTTCTCAAAAGTAAGGTCAAACGGAGATAGACCCATTTGAAAATAGGCAACTCGCGACGAAGCAGTAGAATCCAGGATGATAGGCCGTGGTCGTTCTGAAAGCGTACTTATAAACGTTTCGTCAACATCTGCCGTCGATATCTTCAGTGGAACTGCGTAGACTTCTAAGCAAGGCCGTAGTCAGACCCCCTCCCCAGAAATATTTGCAGTGTACACTGGATAGAATTGAGTTTTAATATATTGAGGTTACCTCACCTCCGGTTACGTCAGATAGACCCCTCCCAAATGAAATTTCTGGCTACGGCATTGCTTCTAAGATTGTATCCGGTCAAGGCCATAGCCAAGGGGGGTTCATGGGGGTTCAAACCCCCCCCCCCCCCGAAATGAAATGGCTTTACACTAGATATAATCGGATTTTGAGAGGAAAAATAGAAACTACTATGTAATATCCAATGAAATATCTGAAACCCCCCCCCCCCCGAAAAAAATCCTGGCTACGGCCTTGTATCCGGTGGAGGCTCAGCAGAAACTGTTTGAGCATGATGTGAACTGATATTTATAATCAGTTAAGATACCGTTTTGCAAATGCAGTATAGGAAACATATGGTTTCAATTAATTATTTTTTTTCAGGCGTGTGGTTCAGGCTGGAAAAATCAAATACATGACGGTTTTTATCTAATGAACGGTGTATGTTACTCAATGTCTGACTCAAGAAATTTCGCCACTGATGCCGAAAAACTCATCCCTCTGCTTAATAGGGACAAGCAGTCTATTGTTGACAATGCAACGGGTATTCAACTATTTTACTACAGCTACGGCCAAGCAGGATTTTCTGTGCACCTTACTACCGCCGACGAAATTGTGGTAGGAGCACCAGGTGTTTATCATTGGAAAGGTAAGGAAAATACCTACAATAATTTTTCATTTTTAATTTTAAAATTTTAAAATTTAAAATTGTGGTAGGAGCACCAGGTGTTTATCATTGGAAAGGTAAGGAAAATACCTACAATAATTTTTCATTTTTAATTTTAAAATTTTAAAATTTAAAATTGTGGTAGGAGCACCAGGTGTTTATCATTGGAAAGGTAAGGAAAATACCTACAATAATTTTTCATTTTTAATTTTAAAATTTTAAAATTTAAAATTGTGGTAGGAGCACCAGGTGTTTATCATTGAAAAGGTAAGGAAAATACCTACAATAATTTTTAATTTTTAATTTTAAAATTTTAAAATTTAAAATTGTGGTAGGAGCACCAGGTGTTTATCATTGGAAAGGCAAGGAAAATACCTACAATAATTTTTAATTTTTAATTTTAAAATTTTAAAATTTAAAATTGTGGTAGAAGCACCAGGTGTTTATCATTGGAAAGGTAAGGAAAATACCTACAATAATTTTTAATTTTTAATTTTAAAATTTTAAAATTTAAAATTGTGGTAGGAGCACCAGGTGTTTATCATTGGAAAGGTAAGGAAAATACCTACAATAATTTTTAATTTTTAATTTTTTGGTAGGAGCACCAGGTGTTTATCATTGGAAAGGTAAGGAAAATACCTACAATAATACGAGTACCTACAAGGGCGGACTCAGAAATATTCCCGGGGGCGGCGGTTCCATGCTATGGTAACTATTTGTAACTGTTTTACGTGGCAAGTGCATTTTATCTAGTCTTCAATGGTTTTCTCAGGAGGGGGGGGGGAGTCCATTGTCAGGAGAAGGGGCGACGTTTCGGGAGTGCGCATCAGGCTTAGTCCTGAGAAGAACTGATGGTTTTTTACTCATCACTCTTGTATTATATATTATATTATTAAGTAAATCCGATCTCCTTGAGGATTCAAACTACCGTTCTCCCGATTGAAATGCAAGCTCTCTAACCACTCTACCACGGCCCTCGTTGGCATAGTAAGTTTAACTAACCCTTTCGTTAATTAGTATTACACCATTGCCATTAACCTTTACAAATAAATTACGTTATATAGCTGTATTTTTGCCATGTGATCAATCGGAACCATTCACCTTCCCGCACTTAGTCACAAGTATTTTTCCTGATATCTAAGTTCCCCAACCTGTATATATAAAGTAAATATTTAGGTAATTCATTTTAGGATCAATAGTTTTCTACGACAAAGGCAGTCACAAGGAGCCAGTCATCCCCAATCCACAATTCACACCAATGAACCTCGAATATTTGGGTAAGTGTTTAGCGGTAGTCTACTTTAGCCCTAATAATAGGGGTCCATCTGACGTCACCGGAGGTGAGGTAACCTCAATATATGTAAAACTCCATTCTATCTAGTATACACTCATTGGCGTATATAGGGGGGTCCTGGGGGGCTTAGCCCCCCGCCCCCCCAGGTCCACCCGTAGACCCCCCCC
The DNA here is from genome assembly GCA_963971405.1 of Psococerastis gibbosa. Lineage (NCBI taxonomy): Eukaryota > Metazoa > Arthropoda > Insecta > Psocodea > Psocidae > Psococerastis > Psococerastis gibbosa. The sequence goes on from OZ020485.1 coordinate 43,611,822, forward strand.
CCAGGATTTCTGGTGGCAAAGACGATATGGAGGCTAAAGGCATAGTATCCACAATAACGAAAGGGAAATTAATTCTTAATATGTTTATTATACATGAAAAAAATCTGCAGATTGACCAAGTACTTTCACAACAAATATATAACGCAAAATGCTTAAAACCCCAATACTTCACAGCTATTTTTTCCACATTTTTCTCCGGGGGAGACTCCCGGGCCCCCCTCAATGGTAGGTTTATTCGTCGTTATAATAGCTCAATTGTACTGCTTGCAAACATAGGCGTAAATAGGGGGTCCTGGGCTAACCCCCCCCCCAGAATTACCCGTAGCCCCCCCCCTCCCAGGATTTCTGGTGAAAAAGACGTTCTGGAAGCGAAAGGCCAATACAATCCACAATAACGAAAGGGAAATTAATTCTTGGTATGATTATTTCACATGAAAGACATCATGAAGAAAATCAACACATTGACCAAGTACTTTCACAAAAATATATTACTCAAAATGCTTAAAACCCCAATAATTCAGATCTATTTTTTCAAATTTTTCTTCAGGGGAGACCCCCGGGCCCCCCTCAGTGGTAGGTTAATTCGTCTGTAAAATCTCAACTGTACTGCTTGCAAAATGCGTAAAACCTCCCTAATTTGGTCATATTTATAAATTAATTTTTTCCTCCGGGGGAGACCCCCGGGTCCCCCTTTCTTCAGAATAGAATGTTCGTCAAACCTCACTAATTTGGGCCCAATTATCATTTTTTTTTCTCCGGGGGGGACCCCGGGCTCCCCTTTCTGCAGGGTATATGCGTAAAACCTCACTAATTTGGGCCCATTTATCGATTTTTTTTTCTCCGGGGGATCAAAGTCAAAAAATTTTGGGAATTCACACCAATGACCCTCCTCCCCCCTCTGGCTACGGCCATGCTGCTTTTTTTACACACACTACAACGAAATCAGAAACAAATTATTTGCATGACAAATCAGTAGAATCCGAGATGATAGGCCAGGGTCGCACTGGAAGCATACTCTTTCATCCCCGATTCTACTAATTCTTCAAAGTGAAAGCCTTTGTATTAGTTTGTAATTATAATTTATTTGTATATTTCTACATCCTTCCAGGCTACTCAGTATCCTCTGGTACTTTCCTTCGGAATAAACGGTTAATTGTGGCGTCAGCACCCCGCACTGAATATTTCGGCACAGTCCTCATTTTCGACTTCCCCAGGGAGGAGGACGCACCCTTGGATGTGCGGGCTCAGCTGAAAGGGCACCAAATGGGCGAATATTTTGGAGCGGTCATTTGTGTTGCTGATATAGATTCAGATGGGCTTGATGACATAATGGTGAGTATAAGTCTAAATTGGTTGGATAATGCTGAAATGTAGTATATACGAACGGTACCTTGCCTACCTTCACGTTCAAAAGCCCATCGAACAGTCAAATATATATGAAGTATCATGTCATCTTCAACTCTGTAAATAATAATAGCAATCAATTATAATACATACATGAAAAGTTTGCATCATTCTGACCTCATTGCCTCTCATTGCCGTCATCCAACTTATTTGTTTGGCAACAATGTTTTTTTTAAATAATTTAGGATAAATCGGAACTCATGCATGTAAATTTAAACTAATTTGTTAACGACAGCATATATTGTTTCTTCCTATCAGGTTGCTGCACCGTTTTATTCGGCTTCTGATGACTCCCACGACACTGGAATAGTTTACGTCTATCTCAACTCCCAAATTTGGAATGGGCAAGTACCCACTGAAATCAAGGGCAAATCAGTAGCCGGAGGCAGATTCGGTGCTGCTGTATCTGCAATTGGAGATTTGGATCTCGATGGCTTTCCTGGTTCGTAAATAAGCCATCTTCAAAAATATATTCCGTTTCGCAACTTCGGTGGCAAGGTGGTAGCGTGCCTGTTCTTGTGTGAGACTCGGCACACCTTGCGGTCGGAGACGTGTCGTAACTCGACACTAGTACCTATCAGGTTACTTGGTAAGGTGATTGAAGAGGTTAATCGGATGCATTCATTATATTGTTTGTATGCGATTTAACCTTATAAAGAAAAGAGAAAATTCTGGTTGAACCTATAATATGAAAGTTCGGTTCCACAGTATGTATCTAGAACCTATCTTCAAACAGGGACGGATCCAGCCTACCCCCCCCCCCTGTATCCGTCCTTGCCTTCAAATCAGGGCCATATCCAGAACCTTTTCGGGTGGTCCATCTGACGTCAACGGAGATGAAGTTTTTCGTGAAGCAAACGACAAAGCCGTCCAAGCTGCTAGGTTTTCGACAACCCATTTAAATGCGTGTTTCCATGGACACGCCAACTACTACACTGGGGAGTGAAGGCAACCTCAATATATTAAAAACTCCATTCCATCTAGTGTGCGCTGCAATATTTAGGGGGGGGGGGTCCGGTAGAGGTACCTCTACACATGTCCTGACCGTATCATTTCATAATCATGGCCTTGATTGTCAATAGCTGTTTCTATAGGTCTATTGGACCTTTCTTTCAGACATTGCTGTGGGGGCTCCGTTTGAGGACCATGGCGATACTACTGGTTCCATCTACATATACCGAGGGAGTTCGTCGGGGTTAAGGGACGCACCATCGCAGGTAATCAAGGCAGTGGATATGGCGTTGCCGCTGCAAGGGTTTGGCATCAGCATCTCACGAGGATTGGACGTAGATGGAAATAAATACCCAGGTACCCAGAATACACTCGAATACTTCGCAGATACCCATCACGGGCCACGACCTACCGGGTCCACGGTATTTTTGTATCACGAAATAATGTATATTGTATGATTATATTGATATTGATTGATTGATTGAGATACGAGGTAGTTTGTAGTATCGAGAGTCTCCTTAATAAGTTGATAGTGACGTGTTCAATATTGTAATTTCATGTGGGGGTTTATTTCTTTCCTATTTACATGTAGGATAAGGAAAGCTTTGTGATGGTCGAAATTGAGGTCCCAGGGACCCGTTTCTACGAAATAACTATCTGTTGGTCGGTCTGTCAGTCTGGCTGTTGGTCTATCTGTCAGTCTGTCTGTCTGTCAGTTTATCTGTCTATCTGTCTGATCCGAAAGACCCATATGAAAAAAAAAATGCATTCTATTTTTTTAATGATTTTTTTTTAGATATTGCTGTAGGAGCTTACGAATCTTCTCATGCTGTTGTGATGAGAACGAGACCTATCGTGCGTTTACATACAAGGATGGAGCGAAGCATCAGCAGAATACACTCGAATACTTCGCAATTCATCGTTGAAGTCTGTATATCATACGAAGGCAAATATTTGCCCAAATACCCTTATCTAGGCAAGTAAATCTAGAGAGGCATTAAAAACATTTTACCTTGGAAATAAGTTTAATTGGTACCTTGTGCTATGGTCTTGGTAAGCTTATCTACCCTTTTATTAACTCTGGGATTAAAAATGTAAACAAGATCAATTTAGAATGGAAAGTCATTTTTTTAAAATTGTTAACCCTCAATTTAACTTAATATGGCAAAGTGGGCCCACAGTTATATAAAAATATAATGATGCATAAGCTGCGGGTAAAAAAACATTTGTATCTTCTCCTCGAGTTGAGCAATAAGTCTCAAATTGCAGATACGAGATAAGGTATAACTGTGCTAGTGGGTTTCCCTGTGCAGATGGCAGTTCTTGCCGAAAAGTTGATTTCTTAACGATTATTTGGGTTTTACCAACTCGGGTTACAGTTATAACAAGTATTTCTAAAACACTAAGTTTTTGTTGTTTCTTCTTTAAGCTGGATAAGCCTTTTTATGTGGGTTTCTTGTCATTTTTTTCTTGGCAGTCGTCAACGTGCAGGTCACTGCTGACAAGATACATCGTCGTACCGTCGTCGATCGTCCTGGCAACGTTTCCATCGAGCTGCGAGCGCCCACGTCCAACTGCCTGGCTTTCATCGTACGACTGCCGCTGACTCCGTCCGACTGGCCGACTCATCTACGATACGCTGCTGTTCCTATCGTCACCAAGTCCTCGCTTACTTCGGCCTGTCCAACGTGCCCAATGATGGACCCGGCCAGTAACACCACGCTCCTGTCAAAACTTCCGGTGATGTCAGTGTGCGACAAAGAGGAGTGCGTGCCGGAGTGGCAGGTTGCAGTTGACTTCTTAAATATTCTGTAAGCTGGTAAATCGTTAAGGGACATGGGCTAAGTCCAGTGGTGGCGGACTGGGCTGGCGGGCAGGCGGACATTTGCCCGGTGGGCCTGACCAAAAATAGTGGTTTGGGGCCGGGCGTTCACGGACGTTCAGAGGAAAAAAAAGTAACATATTTCAAAACAAAATAAAATGAAATTTGTGTTAATAGCAAGCATTGCAACACCATTTTGAATTTCAAATGTAAGCGCGTGTCCTAAGAAAGGGGCCACGGTATCCGAAAAGGCGGCGTTTCCATTGAACTCGTTTTGCAGAATGCACATGACGTTGACGTGGTAGCAGACATTAAAGACTTATCAATGATGTCTGCTACCACGTCAACGTCATGTGCATTCTGCAAAACGAGGTCAATGGAAACGCCGCCAAATGCCAGGGCCGACTTCCAGCCCTAGTCTACCACTGGCATAACCAGAGCGGTGCAGGGGAAGATTTGACGAGTTAACTCTAGGCAGAATTGGGTTTTATTTGATGAATTTACACAATATAAAAACAAATTGATTTAATCAGACTCTTTCCCCTGCCCCCTCCCCCCTGGTACCAATCCTAGCTATGCCCCTGATAAGGGTTCTTCACAATGCGTTGGATTTATTAATCAAACTCTTCCCCTGCCCCCCCCCCCCTGGTTCCAATCCTAGCTATGCCCATGATAAGGGGTCTTCACAATGCGTTGGATGTAGTGTGAACATTGTTTCCGGGATAAGCTACGAATGAATGGGTTTGAGGGGATTGTAAAGAAGTAGACGCTTTATTTAAATATAATAATAAAACAGCTGCCAATCAGGCATTTCAACAACTGAATTGAGAAAAAAATGAAAACAATAAAAAAATCCACAATCTATTAATACAATACAATGGTAATCAGTTATGAAAATAATTATAGGCTGCCTGTATATCCTAATGCCTGTAACAATTAACAATTGAAACAAATGCATGTAACAAATTACCTGTATTAGTACCATTTAGCGCGTTATTTAGTCATCGATTATAGAACCAATTATTGCAATCATAGAATCAATTGTAATTTGCACTACTGTATATCATTTTAGCCGGCAATTACTTTATGTATACAGTAATTTATATACATTTCAGAGACCCGTTTGTAATTGGATCGAAGCTGGAGATGAGTTTGCGAATTAAAATTAGGAATGTTGGTGACAATTCACGTTTGTTGCGGCTCAACATCTCCATCCCATCCGATATTCAGCTCCGAACTGTACCATCCCTGTGTGAGAAGGGCGAAAAGTCTGATCAGTGGTACTGCCTATCCGGACTCAGAATAGATCACGGCGATCAGGTAAACTACCATAAAGATATTATTTGCTGCTTTTGCATTAATTAAGATAGGTTAATATTGCGCGAGTGAGCCAAAAGGACCAAAATTTCCCCATTGCACAAATATAGATAATTTTCTTCCTTCATCTACTTTCTTTCATCAAAATAAGGGTACACGGATTGACGGATGAAGCTGGTTTGACTGATGACAAAACAGCGAAAAACCATTTCTTGAGGCGCAAATTGACGAGCTCCAGATTCAATTTCTAATAAATAAATAAACGTTGACTTTTTCTTGTTCTATTACTAAGCCAACCTAGCGGAGTCAGGGCTATAAAACCCTCTCTTACACTCAACTAGGAAAGCCAGGGACCGGCTGCCTTACATGCCCTCATGACCTGAAAATGTAGCAAGTGTGGGACTCGAACAAACAACATTGCAGGTGAAAGTCGGAGTCTGTACCACTACTCTACATGTCCTGACTGATTTCTATTAATATTATTTGTCAATAAACAATGACTCCATTTTTGGTTGAACCTGGTTTAATTGCCGACAAATCAGCGAAACAACCCTTTCTTGAGGCGCGAAATGACCCAATGTCTATTATTATTTGTCAATAAATTAATAAATAATGCCTTTATTTGTGGTTAAGACTACCCTGGCGGAATTATAGGGTCATAAGGCTCCCTCTTACACTGGACTAGGGGTCAGCAACAAACGCAGTAGCACAATTTACAGTAATTTTTAGAGAATTGTTGTAAATAAATATTTAATCTTAATGCTACACATTTAGATATCACCGATGGCAAACGTAAATGTATTAAAACATTAGCTATAATGAATCCAATAGACTACCTTTTATGAGATTACCATTTTTAAATAATAAAGACTTAGTTAAGATATATAAGAATGATATGTATTGGCAGATAGTATTACTTTATAGCATTACTTTTTATTTTTATCATTACTTACCAACTAGATAACTTGTATACAACTTATTTATTTAATCTTCACATTGTCAAATAGATGTACGATATACTGCTTATAATTATAATTGTACAATAGTTATGTATCACATATGTAAATTATGATAAGCATAGTTAAGTAAGTTAAGTTAATTTGCATATTATTGGACATTGTCTGTTTGCAAATAAACGATTATTTATTTATTTATTTATTTATTTATTTAACCTTAAAATTAAAGTCAATAAATTTTGCACTTTGGTAGGGGGTCAACGGACAAGGAAAATATTAAATTGAACAGTTTTTCTAACTACGTGAGTACGTGGCTTATGTACTCGTTCCGACTGCAGTTCAAACAAATACTATAGCAACACCAAAAATAATTCATGATTTTTTACTATACGTTTTATTGTTCTTTTTTTTAGAAAATATTAGAACTAATAATGGACCTTATTTCTCTTAACTCATCCATAATCCAAGTCAACGCGTCTGCGCAGTCGTTTGACAGCAACACGACCGTCGATGCCTCAGCAAGTGTGCACGCCGTCCGGATATCCAGAATCGGTGTGACCGGAAATGCACCGCCCACGCTGTTCTTCGAGCGACAATCTGCCCCCCGCGCCATCTCTCACAGCTACCAGGTTTACTGCTCAGGCTACACCCCCGTACCTGGACTAAGGGTGGCCCTCACTGTGCCTTCTCGTGTTCAAGTAAGAAATGAGTGGCACAACGTCCTGAATCTCACTGTGCAGGTAGGTACTGTATGTTAATTTTCATCAACGTTTTAATTTCTAGTCTGCCAATAGCACTGTATTGTACAGTTTTGGCATATTATTTTTGTAGTTAAGTAGTTAACCTGAATGTTATGTACACACAGTATTTCAAACTTCATTACACTTCCAGGCCAAATTTGGAGAAAGTGATGTAATTTGCTCGGAGTCATCTGCTGCGCCGCCCCTAAGAACACAACCTGCTGCAGCTCTCAGCAGTTTCTCCAGCGCCTCAGCCGACCCATTGTCTTGTGACTCGGGTGAAATTGAATGCACTGTAGTGGATTGTGAACTCGACACAACTTTAGTGCCTAATGGGGAAGGACTCACCATTGATTTGAAATTGATCATCGATGGCAGTGTTTTGGGTAAGTTCTCGGCTAACAGGACGTTTGGCTGACATCATGGCTACTACTTTTTATTATATGTTCCAAGTGGTCTCTGCTGCTTGCCGCCTCTCAGCCTCTTTAGACAGTCCCCCGACTTTGGGAATTCAGCGCCCTGGGCAACAAGTCTTCTAGCGCCCCCTATCACATTAATAGCGAAAAGAAATTGTAAGAAATACGACCAAATAATAAGGTGTATACTAGGCTATATTGCGAGTTCTAGGTATACTTCAATTAATGGATTGACCCATGGAACAGCTTGTGTAGCCTACAGTTGACGCCATCTTTAGCCCGCTCACATGCGCATGCTCTCACCAAGCATAAAAATAATAAACTCATATTTCCCGCCATTTTCAGATGCTTGAAGCCCGCTTTTTATTTATTATTTTTATTATTTTCCCGATTGTCATGAATTTCGTATTAGGTATTTTTTTCATTTCAACTGCCCCCCCCCCCCCCCCACAGAAGCTTGGCGCCCTAGGGAAATGCGCAGTCTGCCCATTTCCAGGGCATGGTCTGTCTATATAGGCTTATTTTCATATATCACAAATTATTTGGTTAAAGACTCAGTCAACTTGCAATAGTATAACATAATAGGTTGAGAAACCTTTTCAAACAAACAGTCCGGAATTATCTTCATTGAGTTTACAAATTATACAACTTTTGCTTAATTTAAACTACTGCAGACTGCTTTAAAGCTTAAGCTGTTGCAATTTTTGACTATTATTATATTAATAATAATTAGGGTGTAGTCCACACAAAATGAGAAAAGTATGGACATGGAATGTTTTGGTCCTGTGCAACACTGTAAAAATATTTCTTGCACCATTTTGTGTTACCTTGTTGCATTGGATGCAAGGCATAACAAAAATTGTGCAAAGTATATTTTTACAGTGTTGCACAGGATCAAAACATTCCATGTCCATACTTTTCTCATTTTGCGTGGACTATACCTATTGACCTATTCCATCTTTGTTCACGATGAAGAGCTTATATTACAACCTTCCCTCACCATGCCGGCATTTTGTCATGTACCTGCTAAATCTTGACACAATTTTTTCCACAGAGATAGTTCTGGGAAACTTTCAACAACTGGATTTAACAACCAAAATTGAAGCCAGCGTTTTAAAAGAGGCAGTCACACCAGTGACCAATATTCTGACAACAACACTCGTAGGCTCAATCCGTCAGAGGTCAGATCCGTACCTGTGGGCATATATTGCTGTCGCAATTATCGTGGCAATCATTCTACTCTGCCTGTTTATCTTACTATTGAAAAAGGTAAACTATGTGAAATACTATCAGAAAGACTTATATTTTGAGCGACTATATTACTGTTGTCTTAGGTGGAAAATTGTATTTAGGAAATGAATTTTTTTCAATTTTTCCTTTATTTCCCATTGGAAGAATTTCTGGCCTACCTGATCCCTTCTTCTTCTTTACTAGCACCATGTAGGTCTATGGCGATCATATGGGTGGTAGGCGTATAGGAAAATTTGTGCAATACGATGTATTGTAGGCCTAATACGAGCATTACCATCCAAACTGCTGTTCATTGTACATTTTTTTTTAAGCGCCAGACCCATGTGGGTAAACGCGCTTTCTGGTTTGAAGTTTGCCGGTGTTGGTTGTCTGTATTGTGTGTGTGTGGGTTGGTGGTGTGTGGCAAACTGCGATCAGGAGGGCACTTGGACAACGGGTTGCCCAGTGACCGTCTAAGGGTAGTTTGCCGATGCTTGTATTAAAGCAGTGTGTTGTTTGCTAGATGAGGCTTGCCAGAGCTGCTGAGTGAAGAAAAGGAATGGTGTGCTGGAGAAGAATTGTATTGTGCGAGACTGCTTTCTGGAAATCTGTATCAGGAGGGAAGGTTCTGTATCTTGAGTAGACCGGGCATTCTATGACAATGTGAGGAATAGTTTAGTCGTACCTGACAATTGTGGCATATGGGTGGTGAGGTGCCCGCCAATAGGTGTCCATGTGTTAACCTTGTATGGCCTATTCTCATACATCACTTGGTCTCTTCTACTTTTAACCACAATTTTGATTATAGCCCTTTTGGTTCCAGTGTGGATTTTTTAAACGTCATCAGCCACCAAGTGAAGAGGAAGAAACGCATCTCAACAATGATAATGAGCATGCGGGGACAGGCAGCGACTCATATATCAAAAACTGAAAAACTTAGGCCTTAATTAATTCTAAATAAGTTATATTATATTATAATACTGTAAGATACAGATACGAGTCCTAACTGGCTAATCCACCTGCTAGGGAATATATTAAACAAAACTAATTATTCCAACAACGTTGATATTTTATCCTTCTTTTTCACTCTTCCTCTCTTTTTCTTTCTTCTCGATTTAATGTGAACCATTTATTAATAATACAATGTTTTAGTTTTTAAGGTTATCATGAAAACAAGATATTGTAGTCTTATTGTTCGCCTTTTGTTTATTTAAACAAAAAAGTCGTTTTATTTCATTTCATTTCATTAGCACGTGCACCCCAAATCTTCTGCTTGTCGGGGGTGGCGTCATCAAATTAATAAATGTTGCAGCTTTTCTTAAATTTTGGCCTTGTCCTATTGTCCTAATTAATTATCCTTCAAAATAATAATAAATACTACCTGTTGTACAAAGATGTATGGGTAAAAATAAGATGAAAATGTGCGCACATGTTGCAGCTGCTCGGCTACGAAGAAAAAAAAGAGAATAAATCTAAAGCAAAGTAACCTCCGCTTACGGTACCTATTTTAATAGGTTAATAATATTTATAATTAAATTAACTACCTATACAAACATGTAGGTATGATTAGTCTTCCGTGATGGTTTAAAACAACAAAAACAAATGTTTACAGTTCTATCCTTAATTATTGTTTAGGCGCATATTCCACCATCGTCAATAGTGATAGTAAATGTAGTATTGACGTGGTAGCAGACATTAAAGACAGTCTAAAAATGTCTGTTACCACGTCAATACTACATTTACTATCACTATTGACGTTGGTGGAATAAGCGCCTTAAGAAGCCGAGAGTTATAATAGTAGTAGTTTTGTTCCAACCATTTTTTATTTTTATTTTTATAAATATTAATCGCATACAAACAATTTAATGAATGTATCCGATTGACCTCTTCAGTCGCCTCTGTAGATTAGTACCCGTGTTGAGTTACGACACGTCTCCGATCGCATGGCGTGTAACGACTCGCACAAGTGCAAGAAAGTTACCACTTGGCCATCGAAGTCGATATTACGGCCAATGCCATTTCCATCTTCAGCTCATCCTCTGGAAATCACTAATCCAATGTCAATGTTTTTGGGTGAAAGTGGATGTATGGTACCTGAATACGATGCTACTAAATCATATACAGTTTGATACATGAAATACATTTCTATGAAAAGCGTTTGATGCTAGGCGCCTCCAATATGCGCAGAACTCATGCATGCGGTTCATTTACAATGTGAAACGGCGGGATCACATAACCCCATTCTATCGCAGGGCTCAGTGGCTAAAATTAGGTGAAAGAAGAACTTTCCACTCACTATTATTAGTATATAAGGTTTTGAACAGTGCAGCTCCTCCATATCTATATGACCGCCTAAAGCCATTGAATTCCCATAGAAATGGACTTGTATTGCGAATACCCCGACATAACACAGCTTTATATGGTAGTTCTTTTTTTGTAAATGTCTGCCGCCAGTGGAACTCCCTAGATATGGGTTCAAAAGCCAGTTGCTGAAAAAATTACTAGGAACAGAATAGGTTTAGAATAACAATACTGTCTAGATATTTACTGTACGTGTTTTTTTTTTTTTTTTTTTTTTTTTTTACGTCACGTCACTTTAGAATAAGTTATTTTTATGCATTGCTAGAATAAGATTGTTTAAGTTAAGCGTATGTATTTTGTAAATTGTATTGTTTTTGGTCGTGGGTTAGGCAGAAAAAGACTTTCTAGTCTTAAGTCTCGCCCCGTAAATATAAGACGTTTATTATTATTATTATTATTATTATTATTATTTGATCCGGGATTTTCGGCCAATACTGTAGGTGACAAAAAGGAAACCACAAATTTGGTAAGATTGTCTGGAAAATTATTATCAAGTTGACCTTTCTTTAAAATTTTGTATCAGCGAGTATTACGCAATGTTTTGCAAAATTTACACTGCAGGATGATAACCTCTCCTAGGAAAAATAGTCTAGACGCACAGGCCTATGCAATTCTGCATTGCAAGCTCTTGTTCTGGTGGCACAATATTGAGAATATTCTACAACTACAGCACCAACGGCAATGTTGTCGGCAGTAACTTTAATTTGTCTGGTAATTTCCTGCAATGGAAATCCAGTGCCAACAGCTTTTGAACGTGAATCAAAGGTATGTGCATCTTTGTAAACAAGAATGAGAGTTGTTATATCGGTTTATCAACTAGCGCAGAGGTTCCCAAAGTGTGGTGTTGGACCATGTGTAGGCCCTTTCTCAGGCTGAGAATGTCTTATATCCTTACACAAATATTCCACTATCTTTTATAAAATAGAGACTCCGGATGCAAAATAGAATAGAGTAAGGCGATTAATCATTAATGCCATGGCACGTTTTTTGTATTTGGCGGCTCTTTCTGGGGGCCCCATGTTTGTGGCGGCGCTGGGGCCATAGCTCTCCTGACTCCATAGCCAAACCCGGCACAGTCCGCGGCGCAGTTCCCGCACCATTTTTAACACTAAATAGAATTAATTTTTTAGAATTGATTACTTAAAGTAAAGTAAAGTAACTTTTATTTATCGAGGAATACATTCAACATACATTTCATTAGTGGTTTAAGACCAATATTGTTTATGTCTCGAGGGGGTTATGCTGTAAAGGTTTGAGGTCCGGCAAACTAAAGTATTTCTAGGGGGTCCGCGGCAAATGTAAGTTTGTGAACCCCTGCACCAGCGGATAAGGGTTGTAAAACTCTTATACACTCAAGTCGATCTCAACTAGGGTAATATCTTAAGTTATCATATAGTAACAATAGTGGTACATGAGTTCCTACTAACTTTTATAAATAGCCTCAACTGCAGCCGTAGCACTAACATATAATAACTTATCCAGGAATAAGGGTAAATTACCCTAAATAAAGCAAATAAATGTGAGAAGATGTTTCGTTCGTGCTGTGCTTACAGGTAGGGAAATTAAAGAAACGAAGATGTAGAAAAATTTGACGAGCACGTGATTAGAACCCGAGTCTCCGCCTCGCCGGGTTGTGGTAGAAATAATTTATAATTAGTCTGTTCGACTATTAAATTCTTACATGACTTGAGTTCAGGCCGGTGTAATATGCTGCTAACCAAAATGCGCCAAACTTGCCACTGTACAACTAATCATACAGTTTACTATCATCATTCCCATTCATATCAGAATTCTTATGTCCAATATTTAGTCTCCGGACTATTGTAGGCTATATATACGTACACTCAAATTTGTTCTCTCGGATTTAATTTGTACTGAACTTATGGTGCTGCATATAAGGTTTATTCAATTTTATTGTTTTAAACAAATGAGTGCAAAATGCGCGGGGAATTCAAATTGATAAATTAATCCTCGGTTAAATTTTCGGTGAGTTTTCATTTTTCTCTCCCTTAGGTGTAGACACAGCCATATATATTATTAAAATTCTTATTATCTTTCAAAATTCTACCTGTACATTTTAATGTTAAAAACAATGCAACTATCGTATTCTCTTGTAGTCCAATAATTTATTAATTAGAATTTCACGCGCATATTTTAACATACCGTCCCGTGACACCTTTCTGATGCGGCATTAAAAATAATTAAAAAATAAACCCCGGTATTACATACATAACCCCGGTATTATGTTAATTCCAGATCGCTATAATTGGACTGCTGATGTCCAATGTCAATACTGTAAAAAGTAATTGTTCTGTTTAAGGAGAAAGACTTGTTCTTCAATGATTATGACACGATGGCATCAATAAATACGGAAACTGAGGATAATACAAACGATTTGTATAAGCAACAATCTGAAAATACGGGGACACCTTCTATTGACATACCCAGACTTGATGATAGCAGCGTTGAAGCTCAATTTCCCGATGAGAAGGTAAAAGAAACTGCAGCCAATGCCGACAATTTTTCGGACCACCCTAGAAGTACACGGAGCGTTTACCAGTATCATATTCCTCTGCCTGAAGAAAACGAAATCAGTCAAATTTATTCTGAATTTTCATACGAGCCTAACTCTAAACTGATAACCGTGAAAGCAGAAGATCATGTCATGAAGAGCCATTTCTGATGAGGTTATCATAGAATTACTCGTAGTTTTCTCTCTTCCCTTCATTGAGGCTCGGACCCTTTTGAATATATGGTATATGTCTTGCATTTTTTTTTTTCTATAGTAATACTCCCCTCATAATTTGAAGACTTTATATAGTCTTATTGTTCACCTTTTGTTTATTTACAACAAAGTAGTTTTCATTTCATTTCATTTCATTAGCACGTGCACCCCAAATCTTCTGTGTGTCGGGGGTGGCGTCATCAAATTAATAAATGCTGCAACTTTTCATAAATTTTGGCCTTGTCCTATTGTCCTAATTAATTATCCTTCAAAATAATATTAAATACTATCTGTTGTACAAAGATGTATGGGTAAAAATAAGAAGAAGATTGACTATACTCTGTAAACTGTAGATATAGATTATTATAGTACCTATTTGAAAACGGTGTGTTTTTTAACTGAGACAACCTCCCCAGCTGGATTACTATGACGTTTAAAAATACAACTTCTGGGGTTAAAAATGTAAACAAAATTATTTTGAGTGGCGCTTTACAATTATTTCGTATAACATTTTTAAAACTACAATACTTCCTGCTGGGCCTACTGTTAAGTTTACCAGATGTCCGGATTCAGTATGGACAGTTCCGCATTCCAGGTGCCCTGTCCGGAGTCTACAGAAATTTTTGAAAATCCCGAAAATGCCCGGCTTTTGAGAAAAGTGGCGAAAATTGCTTCATTTGAGGACCTTAAGGAGATGTCAAAAACTTATTTTTTATAATTGAGCCATAGCTACTGTTAAAAGTTAATTTTTTCAAAAGCATTATCAGTACGTACCTACTTACTGCTGAAATCTTGGTCCAATAAAAAAATTTGACTCATGTCCGGTTTTGAAATTTCAAGAATCTGCGAGCCTACTATTAGTATTACCTTATTCTCGGGGTTAAAAATGTAAACAAAGTAATTTCGAATAACACTTCCCATTATAAAGTGATCTGCGTGCCAAAATATCGTCTTCGGTGACCGTATTACGTTTAGCCTACTAATAGTGACATTTCAGTCATTGTGATTACGATGAGAAATTCGTAGTAAGTTGCACCATGACCTTTGCATTGGACAAGTGCGTCAATTTGCGCAATTTTCTAATTCAATGATGTGATAACCCCGACTGCTTGTTTTTCTTACCTCCTTCATCGCTTAGTTTTCATTTAGCCGTGACTAGAGATGCCCTGCTCATTTCAAAACATTATAATATCTTGTTTTTAAAAATGTTGTGGTGTATTTTCGCCATGTTTTGCTTGACTACATACTGCCTGGCAAGTGATTTAGTTGAAACTTCTGCGAGTGCTGAGGTACAGTATATCACATAGTTTCATTCATTTTAAGCATTTTGACCAAAATCCTAAGTAGGTGAGGCACATCGCATTTTAGAGTTAAACCAGCTAAATGATGGCTATCTACATATACAGATGTGTTTGGTATTCCAATACAATTTAAGATGAAACCTCTTGTCCAGTGCGCTCCCGATTTTCCTAAACACACGGAAGGACCCCACATCAACCCCACTGACTCTTTCTTGTACTTGGTTGAAACAAAGCTAACGCCTGTTAAAATTTCAATGGTAAGGATATCTCAGCTTGTTCATTGATACTTGTCGTCGGTTTGGGTTGACATCTGGGAAATTAACCAACAGTTAAAAAAAATACTCGGAAATCCATGGGATTGTTTGCAGGGCAAGGCTCAATGGGACTAACACAAACCCCACTCAGTACCACGCTATTGTATTGTCGTACTACAAACAGGTAAAGCGTAAGCCCCAAAAGGGCGTGGCGTTTTGATTACGGACTTAAAAGCAACATATTGTAATATTTGTACTAATATGAAATATCTAATAAAAGCATTAAGGGGTATATATCGTGGGTTCAAATCCCGCCAAGTTAAGATTTTTCAGGTATTTGGCACTTTACGCCAATGTGTATACAGTTCATGATGTGAAACACATTTTGCCCCGAAATGATTCCGTGTTATTTGTTGATTTTCAGGACACTGAAGCTGAGTTGCACATGAAAAATATTGGTATTCACTATTCGGAAAGCTCTTCTTTAGAAGACGATCTCTCCCCTATTAACAACCCAAGAAGCAGGTCCCCCAGAGGATTTTTGGCGGGAGCGTCTGACCAAAGCAACGAAGAAAAGTTCTAAACCAATCCCTATACACTCAATTATTCTGGTTTTGATAGCAATGAATATTATTCCATATTTAATTATTATTCAGACCATTTCCAAAAAAATATTCAATTGAAGCTTTAATCTTGACTTTTGTGAGATTTCAAACTCTTTCCGTCGCCAAAATATAAGGCAGCACAATGGGTGGTACAATAGTTGCTGCATACGCAACGGCAATATTTTCGACTCCATTAATTGTATTTTATCATCACACATTTTCACGCGAAAAATATAAATATTTGTCTTACGCCGTTAAGTTAAAAGTACCTGCTATAATGTAAAATGCAAGGATGTATATATTATGGTATTGTATTATATGTATAATTTTAAACATGTACTGTCCTCTATATGTAGTTTACATAGTAAAAAAACTCAATAAAACTCAACTTTTCAACTAAAAAATTATCTTTTAAACTTACAAAAATTTTGTGACCTCCCCCCCCCCTAAATTTCGGCTGATCGCTCAGAGCTCCTCGTAGCCTATGCGCAGGTTATTATGAATTTGCGTTGAGATGAACTAAAATTAATTATAATGTGTATACTGCATTGCATTTACTGTAATATAATGCAGTATATTAGTAGTAGAGATCGTGTCCCCAATGCTGTGGCCCTGAGGCGAATGGATACAGAAGCCGAGTCCCTGCTGACGGTTAAGAAACGGGAACTAACATACTTTGACGATTTACTGAGGAACAAAAAGTATCGCCGTCTGCATGTAACAATCCAAGGGAAGATAAAAGGACTGTGGGCTCCCGGCAGAACATCCTGGTTGAAAAATCTTAAGCTGGCCATTCACGAGGGCTCCAAACGGACTCGCGCCAAGCCAAATGGCGCGTCCTGTTCCATTTGACGTTAGCGCCATTTAGAGGGGTATGTATATGACGATATGGAAGAGGCACTTTTACACTGTACAATTTGAAAGATTTGGAGCGACTGGTTCAGCGTAGTCGTGAATGACCCCTCTAAATGGCGCTAACGCCAAATGGAACAGGACGCGCCATTTGGCTTGGCGCGAGTCCGTTTGGAGCCCTCGTGAATGGCCAGCTTAATTAGGCAGTGGTTTGGCACGAGCACGACTTCCCTTTTCAGAGCAGCAGCCTCCAAGGTCCAAATCGCCATGATGATTGCCAGTCTTCGATACAAGTGGCATTTAAAGCAGAAGTAGAAGTTTAGTGTTAGTACACTTTGAAGTCTAAAGAGAATTCGCTAGTGAGGTGACTCCGTGGGTTTGGGTCATAAAAGACAAGTGAATGAG
This sequence comes from Psococerastis gibbosa, assembly GCA_963971405.1. NCBI lineage: Eukaryota > Metazoa > Arthropoda > Insecta > Psocodea > Psocidae > Psococerastis > Psococerastis gibbosa. The sequence goes on from OZ020485.1 coordinate 43,629,161, forward strand.
CCGACGAAAGCCTAAAGAATGGAGTTAGGTTAAATATACATAGGAAATAGGATAGATAAGGCAGAGGAGGAAAGTAGGCGAGTGGTGGGCGACCTGCCAGCCCACAGACCTCCACGTGCATTGCTCGCTACGGCACCTATTTGCACCAACGATGCAACTATTAAAAATAAAATAGATCGTCTACATCATGTTTCACTTGTGTGCCCAAGAATATTATACGTGAGTTAACACCGGAATATATATCATTGAATTTAAGACCCAACCAAACCACTGACCCTTCCCTGGGGCACCAACGCCACTGGTTTTTTGTACAAGTTAATTTCACAATGAATATGATACCAGATATGGTGGCGAGGTGCAAATATAACGAATAAACAGTCCCAGTCCTAGCATTGGCATAATCCGGGGGTGTGGTGGCAAGTTTGGTGGTGCAGGCTTGTCTATAAAATTCACAGTAGCCCGAGGATGACTATGCAACGAAGCGAATAGTTGCTGTAACTAAATAAGCAGCCACCACAACTACTAGGGCACTTTATTGTCCTGAGCTTGGGAAACTGGCCCCGAAAGCGAAGGAACTCAATGAAGAGTCAACGGCTTAAGGATGCAAAAGGCAATGGGTAACCACTGCATTACAATTCCCTAGTACAGTCATCATGACTAAGTACCTAAATCCGATATCCTACATTCTTGACTTCCATGGGGAGTCCGAAGCACGGTACCTATGTGTCTACAATTGCCATAATGGTCGCCAATCTTCGATAAAATAGGCATTCGAAGAAGAAGAAGGAGTAGAGATAACAAAAAAAAACGGTTGATAAAACGTCCGGACGCCATATCAACCTTTTTTTGCAAATTCTATTCAGTTCTGAATACTGTGGCCAATGGGTGTCAGTGATGCTCACATATCATACATAAAATGTCGAGAAACATTGCTTCTAATGGCTATGATAATTGTACAGCTGTACAATGAATATTTACAGTGAATAGTAAAGAAAGTATAGAATAGTAAAGAAAGTAAAGAAAAAAAAAACTCGTGGCTTCAAAGAAATAGAAACATTAACAGACTATTTCATCCACTACTATACATTTTATACCTAAGTAGATTGCAATCCACGGTAAAAGATTTTAAACCCGCATAATGCATATATCATTATAATTCTCTTCGTTATAATACTCTTCTCGGCTCTACATACCTACAGCCCCAAAGGGAGAAACTAATTTCTTTTCTAAGCCTCTCGGATCCTTGTGAGAGTTTCCTTGGTGACTTCGTCGAACTTAGGAAACGTCTTATAGAGGAATAAGAACGCAATGATCTACAGTAAAATATTTATTAATATGACCGGTTTCAGATACAATCCATCATCAGATGATCTGTTATTAATAGTAATAAATTATTTTACTGTGGATCATTGCGTTATCACTCTTCCATAACCTGTCGGTTATTAGAGAAAGAGATACAAGAGGTGCAAGAATGGGATTTGAGCCCACCTTGACGGGGTAGTAGTATACTGATTGCTGACCACTGCACTAAATTCGTCGCCGCCTTACCTCCATATAGACCACGTCTTCCCGCAACAAAATTATGTTTCATTAATTCGCCTTTAACGTTGTGACCAAGTCACTCCTGAATATAAATGATCCAGACCTTTTCCGTGATTCAAACCCGGAGAACCTCTTGTGCCAATTAATTGTGCTTTAGAGCCGATAGGCATTTAGAAGGACCCCTTCAGGTACAAGTCAGGCCGCCTCCGCCTCCTACCTACACCACTTGCAGCCGCTCTTCACTTCAGTCAGAGTACATCTTTAGTGGAGTAAGGTAGTGCCTATAGCATTGTGCCCTGAATGACAACTGCGCGTATTAACTCAGTTTTGTATCGTATCGTGCTCATACTGACGAGAAATGTGAGTGCCTGCTTAGCTGGTTCCCGTTGTCAATTCAATAGCCTTCGTCTACAGTAGTCTGCAGATTCTCCATGCACATTGAGGTAAGTGGCAGTCGAAGTTGCTCAAAATTAGAAGTACCTTTCCGGATACAGTCAAATCTCGCTAATTCAAACCTGCGATAGTTCGAGCCAAAAGATTGATAAGTATAGTATAATCTGCTGTCTGATCAGCTATCCCTACTGGGGCCATGGTTTCGCTGTCGGAATCAGTACCGTACCTAAATCAATAACATTGCGTTTTGCTGTATTGTTTGTTGATAGGCCTTCTACTATACTCTGAACGATGGATAATGTTTTTTTTTTTCTCAATCCGTGCCGGGTGTTAGGCGCATAGTGATCAGTAGGCTTATAGTACCTGCGGTTGCTTAATCATATCCCGTTGCTGTTGGCTTGCTTGCCGGGTACAGACGGACAAACGGATAGGTATTTAGCCTATAGGTATATGCAATAAATTTTAAAATTGTGGTGATAATGTATTGTAAAATATCAAATACGGGTGAGTATATAGGGACGCATGTGCGAATAGGGATAGAACGGGATTAGGGATCAGCAGCCTGATCGAGGCGATTATAATACCGGTATTTATTTAATCCCCTGGTAAACAAGATAATTTTATAATGGAAAGTGCTATTCAAAATTTGTTTGTTTACAGTTATAATCCTAGGGTATTTATTTAACCCCGGTATTATAATCGCCTCGATCAGGCTGCAAGAATAGATTTGAGGCCAAAACATAGAATGAATGAATGAATAAAATGTTATAAAGTTCTAATATAACATAGAAACTACGATAAAACGAAACTAAAACAAACTAATAAGGTTTCATTTCTATAAAAACTGACGTCTTGATGTCTTGTCAATTTGTTGACGATTTCCGAAGCCGGCGTGAAGCCGACCGCACGTGGTAAGATGGTAGCACGCTTGTACTTGTGCGAGTCTCTACACACCATGCGGTTGGAGACGTGTCGCAACTCGACACAAGTAAACAAAAAATAACAAAAACTTAGAGTTTTAGAAAAACTTGTTATGACAACCCGATTTAGTAAAACCCAAATAATCGTTAAGAAATTAACTTTCTCTATGAAACCCACTTGTGTTAGTATAAAACCCTGAGCGCTTTCGGCAAGAACTGCCATCTACAGAGGGAAACCCACTAGCACAGTTACACCTTATCTGCGATTTGAGACTTGCTCAACTTGAGGAGAAGATGCAAATAACATTATATTAACATCAATAAACATTTGCATCTTCTCCTCGAGTTGAGCAAGTCTCAAATCGCAGATAAGGTGTAACTGTGCTAGTGGGTTTCCCTCTGTAGATGGCAGTTCTTGCCGAAAGCGCTCAGGGTTTTTTACTAACACAAGTGGGTTTCATAGAGAAAGTTAATTTCTTAACGATTATTTGGGTTTTACTAAATCGGGTTGTTATAACAAGTTTTTCTAAAACTCTAAGTTTTTGTTATTTTTTGTTTATTAAAATGAAATACCACGAAGTCACGAGTAATCTAATTATTTATATCGACACAAGTACCTATTTAGTCACTTATAGAGGCGATTGAAGAGGTTAATCGGATACATTCATTAAATTCTTTGTACGCGATTTAACCTTTTTACGTAAACAAAAAAAAACTTAAGTGCGCGGTTTTCTCTTCAAAGACACGTCAGATCATAGAAATATTCTGAGTTTGACTCTGTGTTTTCACATTCACCAAGCCGTATCCCTACAATGGGAAAGACGTCGGCAAATCAAGACTGGGAGAATTGTTAGTGTGTATCGGGCCTTACAGCAAAGTTTGATTCGCCCATGCGTCCCTACTACCGTTTTTACGGTATTGTAATTTATTTGAAGCTCAAAACTGTGTTTATTTATTTTGTGCTGGACTAAACCTGAGTGTAAGGCCAGTAGCTTGGACCCAGGGTAATGCATCAGGGCGGGCCCGCACCGCCGACATGCTATGATTTTGGATTGGCTGAGCAATCAATTTAGTATGAGGCTGTAATTAAAAGTAGTACTAGTTAATCAGAAACAGGTCCTCCCTGCATATTTCATTAGAATACACAGGCTCGTGCATTAACTTGTAGGGTACTAGTACCATAGGGATTGAAAAAGTACCTAGAGAAAACAGATACCTTCGTAGAAGCATTCGAAGTAAAATTGTCTTTCGTCATTTGAAATAATATTGCTTTATACACACGATAAAGTGTATTTATGCAAATTTGATAGAATATAGTCTTATGTTAATCACTACATCAGTCCGAAGTCAAGCAAATATACTAGTATTAGTCTGTTTTTTTTTTCGAAAACTTAAGCTCCGTATTTTTCATTTTTATTTTCATTTCCTTGCGGCAGTGGAACGAGGAACAAATCGATTCGCCAATTGGTGTCACCAACCTTATGCTCCAACGTCTGCTAAGCTGGTCTACTAGGGCCTAAGCCAACAGCCCTATTATGCCGTTTACAGATTGGCTGAACACCGGAAATATGAGTAAATTAACCCCAATTGATTCATTTGCTTTCGACAAAAGAGCGTAAAATGCGCAATATACTGGAAATTCTATCATTGTTCCACCAGCATGGGCAACAATGAATAGCAATTAATCCTTGTTGATTTAAACAATTTAGCCCTTTATCGTTATCAAATTTCACTCAGTGTATAGCCTATATTAATTGGCGTTTCCATAATTTCCTGGATAAGTTATATTCTTTTACATTAGAGCTATGATATGGTCTCAGGCAGTGGCAGATCCTCAGGGGGGGGGGGGGGGGGGTCACGGGGTCATGACACACTCAAGCGCCTAGATGGGCACCAAAATTAGATAAATTTAGTTAAAAATAAATATTATATAATTAATAAAAAAAATATGTAATAAAAGATAGACCATCGTAAATTCTGTTAGTAAAGCCTTGACTCCTTCGAATAAAAATCTGGATCTCTCACTGGTCTCAGGAGGCTTCAATGCATTGACGTAAATCCCCAAAATTTCTGGGGGGGGGGACTTTAGGACCCCAAGACTTTGATTTTCTACAAGTTCTGGCACGCTCAGTGCCCTAGTCATTTCATTTTCTATGCAAGACGGACAAATTGCTGAACCTGTTCTGACTGGTGTTAGCAGGCGTGAATTTAGAAATTTTTCTCGGAGGGGGCGGGAGAATTTTGCCTAAAATTGAAGCCTATGCAATCAACTTCCATGTATAAGTAAGCCATGCATATGTCATACCCTGGGGGTCTCCTCCGGAGAAAAAAAAGGAAGAGAAGCCCAAAATAGTGAGGTTTTATGCATATTGGAAGCAATACAACTTAGATTTTACTGATGAAGATACATAAGGGCCCGGGGGTCTCCCCCCGAGAAAATTTTTGAAAAAATAGGCATGAATTATTAGGGTTTTAAGCATTTTGAGTAATATTTTGTTTGTGAAATTAATTTACTTGGTCAATTTGTTGATTTTTTTTCATGGCGGTGGCCAAGCCCCCCCCCCCCCAGGACCCCCTATTTACGCCAATGCTTCAATGCAGTTGCCAGGTGGGAAAGATCTGTGTTCCAGGTCCTAAAAATTAGAGCGATGTAACTGTATAGTAAGAAATCAAAGCCAAATGGGGACAACGATATGGGATCGTTTATATTGGAACAGCTGCAAAAGGAGACCTTCTAGGGCCAGCACCAGGCACAGCCAAGTGTGAGCGACTGGATCCTATATTACAAGGATTCGCCTACCTTGGAAAACTCCCAATTGAACTGAGAGCGGCGAGAAATCCTTTTTACTACCCTAAATTGCTTAGAGACCATCGCTTAAAGATAGTTTTCTACACTGTGACTGAGGCACTGGCACAATGATAATGACAGAACTACCTGATTTTGACGATATTTTACTTTATACTTTCTTGTCGATTACTGGTTGATTACTTGATCGTATAATTTAACAGAATTTTTTTCATTTTTTTATTTTTATAAAAGGTTAATTGCATGCAAACAATTCAATGAAAGTATCCAATTGACCTCTTCAGTCGCCTCACTAAGTTACCTAATAGGTACTTGTGTCGAGTTACGACACGTCTCCGATCGCATGGCGTGTAGAGACTCGCACAAGTACAAGCACGCTACCACCAGGCCATCGAAAATATACAACATATTTATTTATTTATTTATAACGTACTGGCAAGTAACTCATACCCATACATCCCAGGCCTTATCTTCTTCCTTTTCGGTGCACGCAGTGAGGCTTTGGCACTCCCTGCCGGTCCAATTAGGCGGGGATTCCACCAACGTCAATAGTGATAGTAAATGTAGTTTTGACGTGTTAGTAGACATTAAAGACATACTAAAAATGTCTGCTACCACGTCAAAACTACATTTACTATCACTATTGACGTTGGTGGAATCCCCGCCTTAGAAATGAAAGAAGTTTAAGAGGGCGTGTCATGATTATTTTATGAGTATGTATGTTGTATAAATGGTGTGGAAGTGGTCGCTTTTAGTTTAAGTTTTTATTTTAAATTTTATTTTAAATAGTATTCAAGTTAACATTATGGGTTAATTCTAAGAGTGGGCCGAAAGGCCCAAAATTCGCCCTTATGGAAAACAAAGACTATTTTCTTTTTTTCTTTTTTTCCTTCTTTCAAATCCGTTTTAATAGCTCTCTTCAAACAGCCACTAAATCTACCAATTTACCTCACCTTAAGAAAATATCAGACGCGGATAAAACTACTTAGATCTAATAAAAACAACATCCTTTTTATTGTTTGATAATTAGAAACAAAAACTTGTCATGACTATTAAGTAAGGCTCCGGTGGTTTTTGCTCTCTGATGGAAACGACTCAGAGTAGGAGGCCTTTAATTAATATTGGAACCTAGTTCATTAGTCATGCATGACTTCGGGCCTACATATACATCATCTATTATGTAGCCAAAGAACGCTTCTCTTCCCTCATCAATTCATCCAAAATGTAGAAAGTGTTTCAATAATATCGCATTTACAAAAAATTGCAACTTCCATTGTCGGTAGGCCATGTGATTTTCCATGATATTCTTTTCCAAATATTTCTTCGATCGAATAAATATTGGGTTGAATTAATTTGAAACGTAGTTCATTAGTCATTCATGATTTCGGGTCTACATAGACATCATCTATTATGTAGCCTACGAACGTTTCTCTTCTCTCATCAATTCATTCAAAATTTTGAGAAGGTTTCAAGAATATTATCGTTTTTATAAAAATTGCATCTTCCATTGTCGGTAGTCTATGTGATCTTCCATGATTTTCTATTCCAAACATTTCTTCGATGGAATAAATATTGGGTCGAATTAATATTGGAACGTAGTTCATTAGTCATGCATGATTTCGGGCCTACATAGACATCATCCATTATGTAGCCTACGAACGTATCTCTTCTCTCATCAATTCATTCAAAATTTTGAGAATGTTTCAATAATATTATCGTTTTTATAAAAATTGCATCTTCCATTGTCTGTAGTCTATGTGATCTTCCATGATTTTCTATTCCAAACATTTCTTCGATGGAATAAATATTGGGTCGAATTAATATTGGAACGTAGTTCATTAGTCATGCATGATTTCGGGCCTACATAGACATCATCCATTATGTAGCCTACGAACGTATCTCTTCTCTCATCAATTCGTTGAAAATTTTGAAAATGTTTCAATAACATCGTTTTTATAAAAATTGCATCTTTCATTGTCGGTAGACTATGTGATCTTCCATGATCTTCCATTCCAAATATCGTCACCCTAAAGTCAGAAGGGTGGAACTAAGTTTTTTTGTCGAAATTGAGTTATGACTTATATGATCAGATTTAGTGACCTTGTCATATGTGCCCTACAGTTGCATGTACCGAATAAAATTCAATCTTGAAAAATAAGGCTAAAATTTTCGATTAGGACGGCGTATCTGTCTGTGTGTAGCAAACTATACTAGTACAGAAACGGAATTATCTTGAAATGTTGTTTTTGAAGGTACGCCCTTCTGACTTTAGGATAACGATATTTCTTCCATGTAATAAATATTGGGTCGAACATTGCAGTGTGTAATCAATACCAGTGTTGAAAATTCGCATTTGTTATTTTCATTGTTTACGTTATTTAGGATATATTTTCCTTTGGTGGGGTTTCCACCGACTGGCTAGAGCAAAATACAAATACGGTGACGTGGTAACAGACATTCAAGACTTAGGCGGGGTTTCCACCGACCTCGCATTGCAGAATGCAAATGACATTGATGGAAATGTTTGTTTTACTCTATGCCATAGTTAAAATTGATCAATGATCATAGAGTAAAATCACAAACTAACTAAAATAAAAAAAATGGCGTCATGGGATATGTTAATTACAAACATTTTAATAGATTTCTATAAAAAGAAAAACAAACATTTCCGTCAATGTCATTTCCATTCTGCAATGCGAGGTCGGTGGAAACCCAGCCTAAGTCTTGAATGTCTGTTACCACGTCACCGTATTTGTATTTAGCCCTAGCCGGTCGGTGGAAACCGCGCCTTTCAAGCATCTTGTACACAAATTGGGTCGACCTTTTTCTTTTACATGAATCCGAGCAATAAATAATTATTGTTATGCTTAGTCTCTGGCTATTTAATTTTTATATATAATTAATATTAAAATATGACACTGGTATATAATTATACTATACGTTTCAATATTCTTAATGGCATAGTGACCATATGATGTATAAGAGTAGGATATAAGGTATGGTACAATAATATAGCTAAGTCCTTCCTAAAATAAAAACAAAAACCTACTAAGGTTGCATCTCATGAACCCTAGGAGTGGGTTAAGACAATTATTTTATCTCTTGTATTACTACACCTACAGTATTCAAATAGACACACAGCAAATAGCAAAGCATATACGAGTTCACTCGTACGGTACCGCCTTTTTACACCGTATTTGTAGTTTGTACCAATCTGAACAAGAACGAACAGATCGCTGATTTCAATTTTGAAACACCGCCGCTAATCAATGGGCTGGTTGTATGGCGTTAATTTGCCAAATTGCGTGAACTGAATGAATGAGTCCTGTGAGTGAATGACAGATGAACTATTTAGAAATTAAAGGAAGTCTGCCGTCACGTTAAAGATTAATGAGAGCACTCAAGCGGCAACAGAATTAAGTCAATAGAATCGTGCCGTACACAAATGTCTGCCAGCTTTAAAAGACAGGCTCGAATTGATAGATGCCTGGGAAATAAATTTGTAACGTATATTGGATTCTATGTACAGTGTTTTATTAAGGCCCTATCCGACGACTTAAGTCACTTAGGTGCCCATTCCACATACGTACAACGTCAATGAAAATTATGAAATTGAAGGTGGTAGCAGAATGTTTAGTATGTCTTTAATGTCTGCTACCACCTTCAACTTCATAATTTTCATTGACGTTGTACGTATGTGGAATGGGCGCCAAAATAAGTGACGCTTATCTTGTTATTATTTTTGTTGTTATTATTGAATCGGCTGACGTAGTAATGGTTTGGTCACTTTCAAAGGACGGATGAGAATAGGACCGCCCGGAGATGGGCGGAAGCAAGGCAACAAGGTATAACACGAAGACCCATCAGCAACAACCCTCGATGAAGGAGTCAAACAACTCGCCCGAGCAAGAGGAAAAATAAGACGTTGGCGACTTTAGTATAAGAAATGGGTCGGGGGGCGACCCCCTCACGCGGCACCAAGAGGGAAGAGTAAAAGAATAGAGTAGAAGAAGAAGAAGAAGAAGAAGAAGAAGAAGAAGAATAGAGTAGAAGAAGAAGAAGAAGAATAGAGTAGAAGAAGAAGAATAGAGTAGAAGAAGAAGAAGAAGAAGAATAGAGTAGAAGAAGAAGTAGAAGAAGAAGAAGAAGAATAGAGTAGAAGAAGAAGAAGAAGAAGAATAGAGTAGAAGAAGAAGAAGAAGAAGAAGAAGAAGAAGAATAGAGTAGAAGAAGAAGAAGAATAGAGTAGAAGAAGAAGAAGAATAGAGTAGAAGAAGGAGAAGAAGAAGAAGAGGAAGAAGAAGAAGAAGAGGAAGAAGAAGAAGAAGAAGAGGAAGAAGAAGAAGAAGAGGAAGAAGAAGAGGAAGAAGAAGAAGAAGAAGAAGACTGATGTAGTTAACCTATGTGAGCCGATTCAATAATAACAATAATGACAAAAAAATAATAACATGATAAGCGCGACTTAAATTATAAGTATCATCGTCGGATTGGGCCTAAGTTAATTATGTTTGGTATATAGTCCACGCAAAATGAGAAAAGTGTGGACATGGAATGTTTTGATCCTGTGCAACACTGTAAAAATATTCTTTGCACAATTTTTGTTATGCCTTGCATCCAATGCAAATAGGTAACCCAAAATGGTGCAAGGAATATTTTTACAGTGTTGGACAGGATCAAAACATTCCATGTCCATACTTTTCTCATTTTGCGTGGACTATACGCCACACCGAATATTACTATTTAAAAGGTTTTATGGACAGTAGTAAATAAGTAAATAAATTTATTTACTGTATGTATTTCTTATAAATGATACTATCAACAAGTAATCAACAAGAATGGATAAAGCAAAATCGCCAAAATATCGTCAAAATCAGATCATTACTCCATTGAAATGTTACAATTTAAGGACCGAGTATTACATTTTCTAGAGGCAGCAATTTTATTTTTGAGACATGCGAGGGGGGTCAATAGAAGCTTAACCTCAAGTTTGTGGGGTCACCACCCCTGTACCCCTGTCCATATTGAAAAAAGGGATGAAAACATTTTTTTCGCGATATCTCGGAAACTATGCGTCTTAAAAAAATTTATAAAGACATAATTTGTAGCAAATTGTTTTGCCTACAAATATGTCCTTATAACTTTTCGCCCTAAATTGAAAATTAAAGACGTTATAAGCAAAAAAGTAAGAAACGTTTTATAACAATTTTCTTTTTGCTCCATCACTTTTTTTATAAATTTTACAAAAAAATTGCCACAGCCCAATCTTGTAGATGAGCTTTTGAAGAAAATGTTTCCCTATAACTTTTTTTTATTTCATTCATTTAAAACGAAACTTTTAACTTTTTTTTATTGTAAATGTATTCTTACAAAAAAAAATTTAAAGTCGTGCAACTTTACTTATTCTTTCCTAACTCTTTTCCCCGCTACCTGTGAGGTAAAGTCTGTAGGCGCGTTTTTTTTACGTGGTATCCCCAGTAGGCCTCCACGGACATCTTGCTTATAACGTAATCCTCGACATCATAATATTTTTAATCACTTATTAGCTAGCTACTGTAATAGACTTTTCTTCGATGGTCCAGGCTGTGGCTCAGAATTACAAAACGACAAATATGAAAGTTTGAGGAATGACCAATTGGAGTCATAGTTGGAATTTATAGTTGGAATTTATTTATGACCCACAGCCTGGACCATCGAAGAAAATCCGATTAAAGTAGCTACATAGCCAATAAGTGATTAAAAATATTACGATGATGTCGAGGATTACGTTAGGCCTACTGGGGATACCACGTAAAAAAAAAAACGCGCCTACAGACTCTACCTCATAGGTAGCGGGGAAAAGAGTTAGGAATAAATAAGTATAGTTGTACGAATTAAACAAAAATTTGTAAGAATATATTTACAATAAATATAAAAAAATATAAAATAATTCTCATGAGCATTGACGAGCCTGTCAATCGGGCCACTGCCCCGCGCGCCCCTTTCGACGGTTACCAGGGACCTCTACACTGTCAATCCAGCCGAGTTACCAAACTTGCACAAGTGCGTGATATCCCACTTATAGAGTAAGTCCGCTATATGTGAATAATATAATGTACAACCATGTATACCTACGATATTTCTTATTAATTAGCAGAATGACCTATCCGTAGCTAGTCGGATGCTTGAGGAGATTTTAGAGTCAGTTCAAGAGAAATCTCCACAAGAAAAATGACTTTGCAGCGCTGTAACAGCGTTTTAAATTAATGAAATTAAAAAAGTTATAGGGAAACATTTTCCTCAAAAGATCATCTACAAGAATGGTCTGTGGTATTTTTTTTTTTTTTTTGTAAAATGTACAAAAAAGAGTTATAGACCAAAAAGAAAATTGTTATAAAACTTTTCTTACTTTTTTGCTTATAACTTCTTTAATTTTTTGTAAGGCGCATAGTTACCGAGATATCGCGAAAAAAAATGTCAACGCCCATTTTTTCAATATGGCGGCCGTGAGACAAGGGTGGTGACCCCACTAATTTGAGGTTAAGCTTCTATTGCCCCCACTCACATGTCTCAAAAATAACATTGCTGCCTATAAACAATACTCGGTCCTTAAATTGGACATGTCAGGACATGTAGAGTGGTGGTACGGACTCTGACTTTCACCCGAAAGGTTGTTGGTTCGATTCCTACACTTCCTACCTTTTCTGGCCATGCTTCGGAGGGCATGTAAAACAGGCGGTCCCGGGCTTTCTTAGTTGAGTGTAAGAGAGGGCTTTATAGCCCTAACTTCTCTAGGTTGGCTTAGTAATAGAACAAAAAAAGTACTTATTTATTTATTTATTTAAATTGTAACATTTCAATGGAGTACTTAGCAATTATAATACCGTGTAATACCCTGGTATTAAAAATGTAAACAAGATAATTTTACAATGGAAAGTGCTCTTCAGAATTTTTGTTTACAGTTTTAACCCCAGGAGTAAGTTAATACCAATCGCCATAATCGGCCCACTGGTGGTGGGCTAGCCTGGTGTAACGCTGAAAAATTGAAATTAAAGTAATAGTAGGCCAAATAAAAAGCAATAGAACCAAATGTTCATTTATGCATAGCCTACGATACTACCATTGTACTGTATATGGTATTGATTTTTAATTCTATTTCTATTTTTTGATGACCACATAATTATATAGCAGATATATGTGATATCAAATCAAATCAAATTTTATTAAATTGAAACAACATTTACATAACTTACAATATTACAAATGGAAGGGGGGCCCAAATTTATATTAAAATCGACGAGAATGAAAAAACATTTTGGAGCACGGTACACGTATGTGTTACATTCATATTTTAGTGAAGGCCGATATCCCAATTCGACTACCGGTGTAGCCTTCAGACAAACGTGTGGGAGGGTCCACTCCATAGGTACTAGGTACGTACTGCCTTATCGTCTATAGGCTAAGTAGGCGCCCACGTGCCTACCAGGAGTACTCGAGTGGCGGCGCCACCCGAAGACCTAGTGAACTTCAACATTAACCAATGAGGAACACGGCAGCGAGGGCTATGGGGCAATATTATGTTTCATTCATATATTTTTATGCAGAAGCATAGACTAAAGATAAAAAATTCAGAAAATAAGTGACAATATTTTATCAGAAATTGGCGATTTGTAAAATGTACTGCAGCTAATAGGAGGATCAACGGAACAACATCACAGGAACAACGCACCTGAACCTGAAATGAGTCAGGGAATTTTTGGGAATAGCAAAAACAACGTGTTTTATGATTTTATGAAGAAAAAAAAACAGGTGCGACATTAAATTAAAAATATCTGGCATGAATATAAAATAAAACAAAATTAGGGGGTTGTCTGTCAGTCATTTTTGGAACAATGTCGATAGTCGTATCAGGTGCCAGTTTGTAAATTGGGTGTCTTCATGACGTCTTCCACAGTTTAAAGAAAAAAAAAAAAACGTAGCCAGGGGTGTACAGGAGGTCCGCCCCCCCCCCCCCCCGGAATATTTTCTCCGTACACTATAGATAGAATGGAGTTTTGAATAATTATATTGCGGTTACCTCACCTCCGGTGACGTCATATGGACCACCCCCCCCACACGAAAAAATTTCTGGCTTCGGCCCTGTATGCAAATGACATAAAAATAAGAAGTTAAGAAGTTATGCGCAAAATAAATGGTATAATAATATATTTATTATTTATATTTATAATAATATAAATATTTCTTAGTTTTTATACAAAAATGCCCCCTGCCCCCTCCCCCCCTCCCCCCCCCATTCCATTAATACCGAAAAATTGATGGAAAGAGTACTACCAGCAGTGGAACAAAATGAATGAAGCAATTTCATCGTCATTAATTAGTATGCCCGCCCACGGGCAAGCCTACATAGGTACCTATTTACTATAACTGCTTCATGTGTTTCATTCTAAAATAGGCCTGTATATGCTTCTAACTTGAATCTCATGACGAGTGACGACGTCAATTTTCTACAAGTTTATATAAAAAGGGTATAAAGAAAATGCTGAATTCTATATGATTGCTGAATTTCAGAAATCATTAAAGAAAAAGTAGTGGGTGTGCTTGGTGTGCCTAGCTGAGGGGTTGCTGCTGTTCCCAAAACTTACTACTTTGGTGCCTTCTTGAAGAGACGGGCGCCCGTGTATGTAGTGAAGTGAAGATCTGGTAGACAAATAAGGGGGGGGGGGGGGCACGGCACAACTCACTATAATATTGAAATATTGAATAAAATGACAACAGTTACGGTAGGTACTTGTGACCACTGACTTCAGCGGGTTATCGACTGATATTGATTGTATGTGCAGTTATTCCTTTAGACATGTTTTAACTTGACTAAAAAGTTACATAGGCTAGTAGTTATTATAATTAATTATTGTCATCATGAATAGGCTACTTCTTTATTTCCACTAAAAACATTCTTTACTCTTTCCGCTCCTTTCCCTTACGGGGGGTCGGCATTACGGCATTAGCGCCCCCACGGCCCTCTATCTAGGGCGTCTTGTTGTGTGAGCATCATCAGCGGTTTTCCTCGTCTTCTGCTTTTTGCTTTCAGGACCCACAATCTCCTCAACCTATTGCAGAAAATGAGTCTCCCCTCGCTTTTGGGTATACCCATGCCATGACAGGCGTTTTTCCCTGAGCTTCAGAATGATTACGGCAAAAAACATTCTTTACTTCTTCCGCGCCCTGATAGGGGGGGGGGGGGTTGGCGATTCGTCATTGGCGCTTCCCCTGCCCTCTATCTAGGGCGTCTTGGTTTGTGAGCGTGGTCCATAACTACTCGGATGCTTTTCAGCTGCATCATCTTCAGTAGTTCGGTCTTCCTCTTTTCCTGCTTTCTGGAACCACAATATCCTCAACTTTTTCGAGAAAATGAGTCTCACCTCGCTTTTGGACATACCCATGCCAAGGCAGGCGTTATTCTTTGAAATTGAGAGTTATTTTGGCATCAAGCATTTTTACATAATTATTTGCATATGCTGCAGCCCGTGTGCAGCTTATAATCGAAAAATTACCGAACGAAATACTAATACTGTTACTATCGGTAAACTACGATGTATGAGCCGTACGTGGGTACGTCGCAGCAGAAACACCTCTGTAAGCAGACTGTGGCACACTGTGCAAGTGTTAGGTGATCAAACAGTCATCCTACCAATGTTATAAATGCGATGTGAGCTTTCGTATTCGCCACCTAACAGTCAGAAGGGTGTAATCAACATTTTTTGGCGAAATTGAGTAATAATTAGATTCAGTGACCTTGTCATGAGCTCTACCTTTGCATAACTACCAAAAAAAATCAATCGTGAAAAATAAGTCTTAAATTTTCGATAAGAAGGGCGTATCTGGCTATCTGACAGTTTGTTATGAGCAAAAGCATTTTTAAACGCAATTAACTCGAAATATTGTTTTAATGGTAAGCCTTTCTGATTTTGGTGTTACGATTTATCATTTTTTTAAGATCGCGTAGCCTAACACTTTAAAAACACTATGCCTCAGTCAACTTACCGTGATTTTCATGCTGTGACTTATGACTCATCTCGTATATCGTACATCTCTTATTGTATGTATAACTACTAATAGCAGTTCTCAACTGTACGTATGGATGTAATATGTATTGTATACAGGGGAATTCGTGATTAGATAGGGCAGGTACTCAGACTCATAGTTTGTAGTACAATATGTAGTATGTGTCACAGCAAGGTCAGAGGTTGATAGCGTCGTTTTATGGCACATCCTGTACCAAAGACGGTCTATCACCTTGCCTAATAACATTCGACTTCATTCATTCTTCCAATAGTCACACCTTCACTGTCATTCTGCACTGAGTACAACAATAATATTGTCATGGCTGGTACCGGTTTTGTCTAACTTAATTCATTTAAGATTATAAAACTATTAACTGCAGCATATTCCGCTATTTGGTAAATAGGAACAACTAGTACTATGCAATACTTGCCTTGAATACAATACTTGTAGGCTTACAAGAAGATGCCCCGGCAAAGTATATTTCGTTGGTTCGAATCCCGCCAAATCCAAATTTTTCTAAATCCTCAAATTTTAGTTATAACGAGGAGGTTGCCTCTTCTTACTAAGTTAGCTTAATGTCCGTACTGCATACCGTATAGTAAAAAATATATGCTACAAATATTTCGTGATTTACTTAACTTATGTAATCACGCAGGCATAGACCTATGTACTACCTACTCCTGACCGTAGTTAAAGATAGAAATAAAATACTACATTACATTAAATTGGAAAAAGCTCAATCGGAACATGATTGATTAAAAATTGGCCAAACTAAATCAGGCGATAGGTTGTTCAATGTGTTCCATTCCATTTGTATTTTCGTAATCTGCAAAAGATTCATGTTCATATTTGTTTTTAAATTAAAATATAAAAAATAAAATAATTACCAAATTACCTAGTACCCAGTATTTAGTATTTCATGTACCTACTGCACATAGGCTAACAGTACAGTGTTGGGACCAGGAATTTACGAAAACGAATATTTCTTCAATTTCATAATAATGTACAAATACGAGTGGCCATGTGAAAGTGATAAAAAAATGAAATGGAACAATTATTGTTACCAATACCGTTCGTTTATTAAGTTTTTTATTAGTTATTACTGTACGCCTATTATACGCCATTATGAAATATAATATAGCCTCGTCTAGAATTATTTGTTGTCTTTGAAAACAGACTTTTGTTTCAGAATGAAAGAGACGTCGGGAGTGCAACGTAGGGGTACTCGGAGGCATTAGGTGAGTTATTTTCAAAAATTTTTTCGTCTTTAATTCTCTTTAATTCTACTATAAACTAGAATTCAGAAGATTCCCGAAATAAGAACGATTTTCGCATTTTTCATTTTTCGTCATTCTCTCCTTTATAACTTGAGCGCTTCATACGTTCAAACATTTTCGGTACCGTCGGCAAATAGGTTTATAATACCTACTGTAAACATTGTTAGGTCAACAGCGATACCTTTTGTTCCTATCATCTTTTGTTTCAAATCAGGCTAGGTGCTTTCTAAAAACCACTTAGAGAACCGAGACCTATTCTAAACAGTTAGGTTTTGGATTTTAACCAAACTACAATAGGTGTCACCGGGTCACTTACAAGATAACATTTATTTATATGGTAACATTTGGTAGGTTTACAGGGAGCAGTCTCATTGTTTAAAAGCAGTCGAAAAGTCCAGCCATTCTATTTTTAACCGGTAGGCCTACAAAGAGTCACTGCTTTAATTGATAATGATTTGTAATACAATTCCTTAAGTCTTAGAAGGGATTCGATATAAACGATCAAGTACTCCATATACAATTCGCCAAATGGAGACCTCTTTCCTAGACCTCAACACACAGTATATCTTTGACTATCAAATTGTCGAAACGGCCTGAATTGACCTATCAGTCACTACCTATAACCATGAACGAAGCTTGTGTATTAATTTACACATTTTGAAAAAATAAAAAAAATATGATACAAAACCTATTTCATCAATATCGTCGAAAATTAAAAAAGAAGAGTTATGGGTAAGACAAATTCAGATGAAAAATTAAATAAAAATGATTCTATAGCACACCATATAGGCTGACACGTTTTGACCTCGATATAAGTTGTGGGGCACGCTGGGAGTTTACGGGGTAATCTGTTGAATCGGACAACTGTTATAATGAAGATTATTGCCGATTAGGTGGATATAGTGAACAATTAATAACATTATAATATAGAAAGCATTTTAGATTTCGCCCTTATTATCATTTGTTTACATCGTGGGGCAGTATGCCGACATCTTTTATTCCCTTCTCTTTTATTCCCTTCTCTTTTATTCTCCTTCCTTCTTTTGGCCATGACAGACCAAAACAATGATTGAAGGTTAAAACAGACAGACGATTGAAAACTGATGAGACAAAAGCCTGCTTGTTGGTAACAAACCTACCTGTCTCTTCAATGCATTCCAGCCTAACTGGTATTGAACAAATAATACCAAATTCGTCAAGTATTGCAATGCATTATTGCAAGCACGTATTTCTATGGATTTTAGCAAAAGAGCGGATCAACTTGCAGCTATCTAATTGGCTACTGGGAACAAAACACGTCGGTGCAAAAACTAGTCATTGGGGAAGGCTCCTGTAGGTATGGTCTGACTGCTGGCAGTGTTCGTCCGTATAGTGACAACAACGCTGCTCAAAAACATGTTTCCATTTTCCTAGAAATTCGTAAGCTATTGAATGAAGCTACTATATGTTCGAAAGCTACAGTCTGCATCTTTCAGAAGGTAGCCTATTGCTCAACTAGTTAGGCCTACCCAAACTAGCTGGATCTTCTTCTTCTTCTTCTAGCACTGCAGCCCTTGATGAGCTTTGGCCTGCTCGACAATACTCCTCCAGGGCTCGTATCTGTACTTGGTTAAGTCATGTTTTCGCCTTGTTGCTTTCCAATTTATGCGTAGTAGGCTATAAGGAAAGCTTTGTGATGGTCAAAATTTTCGAATCCGAGATTTCAGCGGATTTACACGTTTTGAGGTCCCAGGAACCCAAAACAGTGGTTTTTATGAAATGTCTGTCGCTCTGTCTGTATGTCTAGCTGTCTGTATTTCATTTTTCTGATTTGATTTTAGAAAATATTTCGATGTTTGATATAAATAGACTTTTTTATTTTTCATTTTTTAACTGCTATATTAACAGTTGTCTACACATTTCTGTCTGTCTGTCTGTTCATCGATTTCTAGGCAAACTACTCTGCCGATTTGGATGAAATTTTGCATATACGAGTAGGTTCACAAAAATCATACCTCGAGACAATTTTTTTTTATTTTGGGCTAACTTAATTTGGGGGCGTTTTATTTTCAAAAATCTCCAAAAAACGTGTAAAAAAATTATTTCTCAAAAACGGCTCAAACGATTTCTTTTAAATTCACATATATTCTAGTCGTTATTAATGTTAACAAAATGCGGTGGTCGCTTGCCCCTTGATATTACATTGTAGTATTATATGGTATATACTGTATAACGCTGACATTAAATTATCCTCTAATTTCGGTTGCCCCTTGATAGTTTGCTTCTGGGGGTAAAAAATAAAAATAACTAAATTTTAATGAAAAATGACTAAAAAATAATTTTTCTGCGGAAGCTTTCTATCGATGATTTCTACCATCAGGTATGTAGGTGTTCAATAGGGTAACAAAAACGGAGAGGTTGCATTCCCAAAAAATGTCTGCTTCTGTGCAAAAAAATATTTTTTCAGAAATTATGGAAAATTCATTAACATTAACAAACATTACGTGCCATATAGTTACTACTGTTACAATGTATTGGTCTGTTCGTTCCAGAATATGCAATTGAGTTTTAAGTGGTTTTAAATATATTGAGATGGAACACCCCCCCCCCCCCCATTCATGCGGAAACAATACAAATAATGTCCGAAATTCATGGGTCGTTGGCATTGGACAAGGGACCTATGGGCCACTATATGTAGCCCAGGGTCCATAAAAAGTCCTTAAATAACTAACTAACTAACCAACACTCCTCCAGTTATCTCGGTTCTGTACAATACTCCACCATCTGCGGACTCCCAACTCGCGAAGGTCGGTTTCCAATGTCCGGCCAGTCATCTTCCGGTTTGCTTGCTTTGTACAACTTTTACTAGCTGGATAGTGGATTGCCATCCAAATACAATAAAGCGGCACAAAGTCGGTTCCTAGTTTTTAAAAGCGGGTGGTTCTCGCCATGAGCCCAATGTAGCCAAAATAAAGCTATTTAGATTGCGAGGGACCCAAGGTCAAGTGCGCAGAACTTACTACGCCTACAATCTGTTGACAGCCCTGCCTGTTAAATTGTACATTCGTTTTTCATTTCCACTGTTTTCTGTTTTTTATATTGGAACCCTACATCCTGGAAACGTTTCCTTAGACATTTCCTGATTTGTCCGTGTGCACTTCTTCTTCTTCTGGCTCTTCAGCCCTTGATGAACTTTGATCTGGTCGACAACACTCATCCAGACATCTCGGTTTTGTGCAACGCTCCACCATCTACGGACTCCCAACTCACGAAGGTCAGTTTCCAATTCGTCCCTCCAGCGTTTTCGAGGACGTCCGGCCAGTCGTCTTCCTGTCATGCTTGCTTTGTACATCTTTTTCTGTCTCGTCGGTCGACTGACGTTCTTACGACCTGTGCCAGCCATCTTATGCGTTACGCTTTTTTGAACCGGACTATGTTTTCTCCGTTGAGTATTGTGTCTCTTTCGGAGTTGTTTCTTATACGCCACTCTCCGTCTCCGCATAGGGGTCCATAGATCCTCCATATTATCTTTGTTTCCAATACTCGCAGTTTGCTTGCGTCATTGACAGTAAGATTCCAGGTTATTGTGTGCACTGCGTCTTAGAGTTACCTATAGACGTAACAGATTTGCGAAAAAAAGAGAGCTGCCATTCTATCAGATAAGCTTACTATCTATATGATACCTACCGAAGCGTACCAATATACAGGGGCGTCCACTACGGGGGGCACGGAACTTTTTGCCCCCTCCCCCCAGACTTTTTCATTGGGGGGGCGAAGCCCCCCCCAGGAAAAGTGGCTTAAAGCCTACCGATTCCCATTGCTTTTTCTGGGCATTTCCATTTTGGCGTTAGTAAACATTCAGTACGAAACTTAAACATGCACAAAAATCAACAATACAATAAGCACGAAACAAATAATGTCACTCGGAGTTCCACAAGGCACAGTATTAGCACCATTATTACTCAATTTATATCTAAACGATTTATTAGAAACAAATAGATTCGAATCAATAATTGCTTTTGCCGATGACACCTGTATCACCTGCATAGCGGATACATATCATGATCTATACACACTAGCCAACTCAGAATTTAACTTAATCAAACAATGGTTAGAAAAAAATAGATTATCGTTAAACCTGGAAAAGACCGTATTTGTTGATTTTTCGTCAAAGAGAGACGCTTGTACCAACAACTTGTCCATAGAAAACATAATCCAAACTGAAAACACGAAATACTTAGGCATCATAATAGATGAACAATTGAAATGGGAACCCCATACTCAATTGGTTGCCAACAAACTAAGAAAAACTATACATAAATTTGTCCAACTTCGTAACGTTGCACAAGAACCTCTAATTAAATCCTTTTATTACGCTATAGCGGAATCCCATCTAACATATGCAATATCAGCCTGGGGAGGTGCCTACCAAAATGTAACGGACAAAGTCAATACCGTACAAAGAACAATCCTAAAAATTATACATAAAACGGGGACATTATATCCAACAAAAGACCTATACATTTTAGCGGATGTCCTAGACGTTAAACAATTATATATTAAAAGCTCAATAATATTAGTACGCAATCAAAAACAAAACTTAAAATCTGTACAACACTCACACAACACAAGATGGCTCCACACACATCCTTTCACACAACAAACTGTTCGAACCACAAGATCTCAACACCAATCTGAATATATAGGCATATTATTACAATTACAATTATTACAATAAACTACCAATCCAAATAAAGTCATTAAAAAACTTCAATTGTTTCAAAAGAGCAGTTACACAATGGATAAAGACCGAACTACCACCAACATAAAAGTATACCACCCCGTAAACACTCCACCTCCCCCCCCCCTCCATAGCCAGATAGTATAAGTCGCACACGGGCCCTTGCCTTGCGATATGGACTTAAGAAAACGCTGTAACATGGCATTATTGTGTTGAATTATATTATATTATATTATATTATATTATATTATATTATATTATATTATATTATATTATATTATATTATATTATATTATATTATATTATATTATATTATATTATATTATATTATATTATATTATATTATATTATATTGTATTATATTATATTATAAACTTGAAAAACTTTGTGAACTAATTCATAAACCAAACGTCAGTGCGTCGATCGACATAGAGCTGGAGCTATGATTCAAAATATTCTGACAAGTTATTGATGATTAATTTTTAATTTTTAATAATTGTAATACACTAGGTATACATTCTAAATTCTGTAAGAAGTTAATTCAAACACGCTTTTTTCATTGGCGTAAATAGGGGGTCCTGGGGCCCCAGGGGCCCCCGTAGTCCCCCCCCCCCTCAAGATTTGTGGTGACAAAGATGTTATGGAGGCGAAAGCGAAACGCATAGTATCCACAATAACAAAAGGGAAATTAATTCATGCATCATGTTGACCAAGTATACTTTCACAAAAATATATTATTCAAAATGCTTACAACCCCCATTATTTGAGACCTATTTTTTCAAATTTTTTCTTCGGGGGAGACCCCCGGACCCCCCTCAGCGGTAGGTTTAATCGTCGGTAAAATCTCAAGTCTCAACTGTACTGCTTGCAAAATGCGTAAAACCTCACTAATTTGGGCCCATTTATCAACTTTTATCTCCGGGGGAGCCCCCCGGACCCCCATTCTCCAGGGTATAATATGCGTAAAACCTCACTTATTTGAGCCTATTTATCAATTTTTTTTCTCCGGGGGAGACCCCAGGGCCCCCCTTTTCCCAGGGTATAATATGCGTAAAACCTCACTGTTCATTCATGTTCATTCACTGTTCACTCTGTTCATTTTTTTTTCTCCGGCGGATCAAAGTCTTGGAGTCCTAAAGTCCCCCCTCCCCCAGAAATTTTGGGCATTTATGCCAATGACTCTTTGTTTTAGCTTTTTTAAAGGCAGCAACTTAGTATGGACAAGGCGTACAAGAGTCTAAGGTGTTGCATTGTTAAAAATACTAAAACAAAGTTTCCTCAGGAGGTAAATCCAACAGAACAGTTTCCTTCGTATTTGGGGGGGGTCGCCTCTCCCCCCCCCCCCCAGACTTTTTCAAAACTGTGCGCCCTTACCTATATATTTAGGTACTATAGGTGAACTCAAATGCTCCAGGAATCATGCATCATTCTATTTATTCATGATATTGATGGCTATTGTTTGTATAATCAATTGGTAGTAAATTTTCCATCAATTCTCCATTTCTCTGATAGGAATGTTATGATATCCGCGTATTGGTGAAAATGTCAGTTAGTGAGTGAGTGATTAGTGTGTGCAGGCTCACAATGCAACGATCTTTCATTCCCAACATGTCTCCCGTGTATCCTTTGTTAATTTTGCGCACCAATCTATAAAAGACAGTCGGAGAGCTATCCCGACAAAAGAAGACCTGTCTTCTAAGGTTTCTCAAATACTGGATTTATTGTGACCGATATTTGGAAGTCAAATGGACGTCCTTTTGTATTGTCCATGTTTTTTTCTTTATCCGCAATTCTCTCAATAAATGCCCATGGGACGTGAGTGCAATTCTTCATGGACCGGTCCAGGTTGGGACAGAAGCTCGTCTCTTACTTATGCTACCGCACGGAGTTCTACATCATCTGATCCTTGTGTTTTATGCGTGGAGAGGATTCTCTTGCAGGTGGGGGGCGCACGTTATTATTGTATAGTGCACCTTGGATATCAATCGACTGAAGCCAAGATATGTAGCGTAGGGTACGGACTCTGAATTTCATCCGAAAGTTTGTTGGTTTGAGCCCCACACTGGCTACATTTTCTGGCCATGCTTCGGAGGGTATGTAAAGAAGGTGGTCCCGGGCCTTCCTAGTTGAGTGTAAGAGAGGGCTTTATAACCCTAACTCCGCTAGGTTGGCTTAGTAATATAAACAACAAAAAGTCCTTGTTTATTTATTTGATTTAAAGTAATAATCTACTTCACTTTACGCCCAAAAATCGACAGACAGATGGACCGGCAAACAGATTTTGTAAAAACTACTTTTTTGGTACCTGGTACCTCAAAACGTGTAAATCCGTTCACTAGCGGATCCAGCTATGGGCTAATGCCCCCCCCCCCCTTCTCTAACCTAACTCACACTTGATAAAACGCACATTCAATTTTTTTTCAATTACATTTTCACGCATCCTTCGGCAGCCACACATCGGGCTACCATAGGCGTTTGGACGGCCCAGCGCGCTGCAGCGTCGTTATCACGGTTGCCAAACGTCCCGTAATTCAAGGGACAGTCACGTATTTGAAGGGTTTGTCCCGTGTCTCTTACGCTTTTCGTAAGGAACGGAAAATGTCCCGTATTTTAAAGGCTTAGGTTAAAATTACTGCTCATTAGTGACGATAGCACAGTTGAATGATAATGTCATTGCAGCAGTATTTAATTTCATAAGCAGCGTGTCTCCTATTTATGAAGTCGCAAGCCAAACGTTGCAAAAAAATAACACAACTTCATCAGAAATATATGAAATAATGGTTCAAGTTACAAAAACATTGGAGAGCCGATTGGAAGACTTTGGACCCTAAAGAAAAGTGTGTAGGCAACGGGGCGTACCGTATATATGCGAAAAATTTATTTGGCCACCCTCGTTATGTAGGTAACTTCGTACACAGATTTCGAAGTGACGGCGTAGGAAATATTAAATGAGTACGAGGTGAAGCATCCGCGCAGAATGCAACTGGGCTTTGAATAGCTTAATAGATTGTACTGTAATCCATACTTTACAATACAAGTAGTTAAAGTGAGTTTATTATGTCTTCACTCTATCATAGAACCTCCTGACTGTAGACTTTCCATCCACTAGCTCAGCCCCCCCCCCCCCTCCAAAATTTACTAGATCCACTAGTGAATCCGTTGAAATCTCGAAATCTATTATATCGACTATCACACAGCTCTCCTTATACTAAAGTATAAATAGGAAGAACCGGTCCGAGTTTACTCGAACATGCTTTCCAATTTATCAAGTAGTAGCTAGAGAAAATGAGTAATTTCATGGTAAATAATTTTCCTATAGTTAAATTTCGGGCATCTCGGGGGAGGGGGGGTCCACCTGACGTCACTGGAGGTGAGTTAATTCTAGATATAGGTCAGACCAACAAATTACCAACCAGCAGTAATGGCAATGCATTTGAGCGTGAATTTACTATCATTTTTTCAAAAACGATTTTTTGCATGCAACCAAATAGTTTTTTTTGGAAAGCAAGCTGTCCGGTTTCGTTACTCAATTTAACACCTAAAACATGCCTGAAGGTAGAAATAATCGATAGAAAGGTTTCGCAGAAAAATTATTTTTTAGTCATTTTTCATTAAAATTTAGTTATTTTTATTTTTTTACTCCCAGAAGCAAACTATCAAGGGGCAAGCGACCCCCCGCATTATGTTAACATTAATAACGACTACAATATATGTGAATTTAAAAGAAATCGTTGGAGCCGTTTTTGAAAAATAATTTTTTAGACGTTTTTTGGAGTTTTTTGAAATTAACCCCCCCCCCCCCCCAAATTGAGATAGCCCTAAATAAAAAAATTGACTCGAGGTATGATTTTTGTGAACCTACATGCCGAACTTCATCAAAATCGACCGAGTAGTTTGCCCGGAAATCGACGCACAGACAGACAGACATTTCGTAAAAACCACTTTTTTGGGTTCCTGGGACCTCAAAACGTGTAAATCCGTTGAAATCTCGGAATCGAAAATTTGGACCATCACAAAGCTTTCCTTATACTACGTATAAATTGAAAAGCAAAAATAAGAACCGAGTTGGCGCCACTGTAAGCCTAATCCAAAGGTATATTATGTATGTTACGAGCTTACGAATAAACTGCATCGCCACACAGAAGAATTAGTGGCGTGGCACGGTGATGTGCCGAGGTGGGGCCCAGTGTCGATTGGGGTGAGTGGGCGAGCGAGCCTACACGAGAATACGTAGGCAAGAGGCCAACGCCTCATTCACTCCAGCCTCCGTGTCTTTGCAAATACCCCTCACAGACTCACAGCCTCTATTTCATTCTTTCAATAAGTATTTAATTACAAAGGCTTTCACGGCCGGAGTTACGTGACGAAGCAGCAGTAGAATCTGGGATGATAGGCCGTGGTCGATCTGAAAGCGGACTTCCAAACGTTTCGTCAACATCTACGGTCAGCATCTTCAGTGGAACTTCCAAGATTGTATCTCGAAGGCTCAGCAGCAACTGAGCGGAGATGTTGACGAAGCGTTTGGAAGTACGCTTTCAGATCGACCACAGCCTATCATCCCGGGACTCTGCTGCTTCGTCAAATAAATATTTACATGAAGGAACTGTGTACATAGAAAAAGGCGCATTAAAATTTTTTCTTGGTTGGGGGAGGGGGGTGTCAACAGTAGACATGGGAGGAGGCGGATGCGTACCCTACTTTTTTTAAGTAATCTAATTTTATTTCGATTTAAAAAGGAATTATTAAATATATTGAGTTCAAGTACATGTTGTTTATTTCATCCGCCATTTTCCAATAGTTTGTTCACTGCTGCCAACATACAAACAACATAAAAGATTTCAAACACTTTTAGACTTAACACTTCCACCTTCCCTCTAGCGTGAAGGAGAGTAGCGCCTCGGAGCTCGAGTGTTCCTCTTACTTCGCCTTAACACCAGGGGTTCAGACAGCGGGGTTCCCACGTCACTTTCCCCCGATTGCGGAGTCAAAGGATCAGTCGGAATTTCAACCTGTTCCCGATCCTTGCTGACAATAGCATGATCAATCGGAACTTCAACCAGTTCTCGATCAATTCGTCAAATTCATGGCACTTTTAACTTAAATATAACTACCCCCCTCTTTAGTTCTTTTTATGTCATAACCATGACTGTTATTCTGACCTAAACTGTGAATGCGGTAGTGAATAGGGTCATAGTGATAATTCGGGTCAAAACTTAGATTTTGCATTTGTTTGGTTCTAAGCCACAAGGCCGCACCCAGAAATGCAGACGGGGGGAGCAGTCAAAATCACTTTTAGCAAGTTCTAGTGCCCCCGGGGCACCAAAGTCACTAGTTTGTGTACAATGTCGAATTACACATTAAAAATTCATAGTAGAGCTACTACTACTACTACGAAAACTATCATAACCATTAGAAGAAATATCTCTTGACATTTTGATACACGGTATGTTACTGCCAGCAACACCGATTGGCCAATTGGCCACAATCTTCCTATAATTGAAAAAAAAAAAAAAACGGTGGCTCAGGGGTACAAATGCTGCCATGCCAACCATTTTTTTTTTTTACATATCGACTTTTTTTACTAATTTGACTTTGTACTTTGCGTTGGTGTCCCGGCGAGCGGGCACTGGGACTCTGATTGGGCTTTAATGTTTTAAGAGCTTTCAGCTAAGTTGGCGCATTATGGCGAAATGGCGTCAATACCAACAAATTAATTATTACTTTTACGAAGAATACGACGCCATAGTCTTATCGTACTTTCAAATAGAAAACCAAAATTCAATAGCAAAATGTTCTGATAAGATATTAGCGAAAAAAAAAAAATTGTTCAAAAACATTCCTTAATTTCCTTCAGTTTTGTGATTATGCAATTTGTGCACCATAAGTAGCCTACGTCCGCTACGCTGATAGCGTTTAAATTAGTTTCTGTTACAATGAACACATTCAATGGCCTCACCAGCTCTCTAGCTTTAGGGGAGGGGGATTTGTACCTGATTATATGGAGTATGTACTTAAAAAAATTAAATAATGACTTAGCTTAGACCACAAAATAAATACTGCACTGTAACGTATTAATATTATCAACTGATTAGTGGGACTTATAACCTTGCGTGGTGATTAGTGCCATAACCCGAAATCATCAAACGGACCTTTTGTTCACCGGGTCCACTACTTAAAAATAAAACATACTGTACATGTAGGCCTATCCTATATACGTACATTTGAATGTAGGCAATTTAAATTTTATTTTACTTTTTTTTTCAGGATGGGGCCAGTGCCATTGCGGCTGTTACTGATGGCGGGGTTAGCCGTGGCCTGGCGATGTCCAGAACTAAGTCGTCCCAGAGCTAGTTGTGCCTGCGACCTGCCCCATACCCTGCGATGCGTGACCGATGGAGCATCTCTCGGGACTGTCGCTCGACGACTTCGAAATCTGCCCGCCTCACAAGCAGTCTCCCTCTTAGATATCACAGCCCACAATGTCACCGACTTGCCAGCAGGAGTTTTGTCTGGGGTAGCACTTCACGGGCTCGTCATATCGTCTGGTCAACTGACAACCGTAAACCCAGGAGCTTTTGCCGGACTTGCTACGCCGCTACAAGCTCTTGGCCTTCCTAATAATCTTTTAACAGAAGTACCGTCAGCAGCACTTGAGGAAATCCATGGCCTCGATCGACTCGACCTCTCCCACAACAAACTAGTCAGACTAAATAGCAGTTCTTTTTTAGGCTGCGACAATGTCACCTTCTTGGACCTTAGTGAAAATATGATTGAGAGAATAGACTTGGAAAGCTTTTCGGTCATCTTAGAACTTCGGGTTCTCAGGTTACGAGGCAATCGTCTAACTGTACTAGCAGTGGCCAATCTCACAGGTTTGGATAGCCTGTCAGAGTTGGATCTCAGTGGGAACGCATTAGTTGGACCGCTTAGTCCGACATTTCTGCCAACTTTGTCTGCGCTAGAGAATTTAGTGTTAACGGATAACCAGCTCAGTTGCGCACGACGAGGGATGTTGCGTGGGACGCCTGGTCTGCTAACTCTCAGTTTAACACATAATCAAATTGATGTGGTGGAAGATCACGCTTTCCTTGAATTGCTTCATCTACGAACATTGGATTTAGCGTCAAATAGAATTGTTGCCGTTTCTGGATCATCTTTATCTCATCTTGCTCACTTAACAGAGTTGGATTTGTCACATAACTTTCTTCGCGCCCTTACTCCAGACCTAGTCGCCCCATTGGCAAGTCTAAGAGAGCTTCGCCTGGATGATAATGACATTTCCATGGTAACAAATGATGCCTTCCCAGCACGTGTTCAATTGCAGAGACTGACTTTAGCTGATAACCCCTTAAATTGTGATTGTACATTAATAGATTTCGTGGCATGGTTAGGGAACAGCACTATTCCTGCTGCCGATAAGCGTACAGCTGTTTGCACTACTCCTCCAGTGCTTGAAAATGCACTTTTGGCCGAAGTTCCTGCGAATGAGCTCCGTTGTGGAGACGACAGCGAGCCCCTTCCTGCTGGGATCATGCCACTCTCGCCTGCTCAAGTCACCCTGAGAGCTTTCCATTTCGACGGAACCAGCGTCAACTTATTGTGGAATGTGGACACTGCGGCTGATCCATTTTCTTGTGATGCACTTTTCGTCTATGAAGAAGTTAATGAACATGAGGTAGGTCTCTCACACAAATGACGATTTAGACTACGCGCGACTATTCACGATGAAAACACGAATGTCTTCGACAATATAATAACCCGTATACCATATGTCTGTAAGCTATACTATAATACAGTACGCTGAATTTATCATCTATTTCATATATTCATTCTAATATTCTATACACATATAAGGCGTATTTGGTTACACGAATTCAAATTTGGATTACTGGATTTGGTGCATTTTGTTACCAAAGGGGGCGGAGCGTATTAAATGTTCGATTCTTAACCCGGATTAGAGAACAGGATTAGTATTATGTATTCAATAATATTTAATCTTGGTCGGGAGGTAGATCAGATATTCATTTTTTTTTCTGATAAGTTTTTTTTTAGTTTTGCCACGATTTTGGCTTACAAAAATTTGTTTACGCTAGGCTGACATCTTGGATTTGTGATGACTATCGTGTTAATGGTTAATATTATGCTGTTGGTGTGGCTTTTTACAGGGTTTATTTTTTAAACTGTAACTGCAAAGGCTTTCGCGGCCAGAGTCATATGAAGAATCAGTAGAAAATGGGCTGATGGTCGATATGAAAGTCAATTTCCATAATCAACTTTCAAATCAACCACGGCCCATCAGCCCAATTTCTACTGATTCTTTATTTTTTTTAGTTAGTTGTTTTAAGTTATTTTTTATAATGGGTGATGTTGATGTCATTTATTTTCTTCAAATTTTGGATTGGCGCCTTTAATTTGAATTCATGTCTACTGCTTTGAATATAATATTTGAATATCACAATACGCTCATTTTGTTGCATTTTTTTGCTTCTTTTCCTCCTGTTCCCTGATTGGTCCAACTTCTAATACGGATTTGTGTTCAAATGTAAAATATTCGTGTAACAAAATACGCCTATATATACATATTATTCTATGCATCTATAATTCTATATATATTCTAATTCATCAATAAATCATATATAATATGCATTGCAAAAATTCTGATTTGGCTCTAACGAAATTTCAATAAAACAATTCAGTCAAAATCTGTCTCATGCGGACCACTATGATCAATTAACCATTACTATAGGTTACTGTTCAAAGCAGTAGCCTATAGATATTCCATGATTCTAATCTCAGGTAGGTACGGGCTCTGATTCTCAGATTCTTCAGATTCTTCAGATTCTCCTTCAGCAAAATCAAAAGGAGTGCGATTGGTCTCCGCTAATATAGAAGTAAATAAAAAAAATAAAAAAAGGAAATCTGGTAAATACAAACCAACACTTAAGTCCCTCACTTAAGCTTCATTTTCTGACAATGCTTTGGACCATTAAATTAGTACGAATTGAACGAAATGTCATTATTTAATCATTTATTTATCTCCTGAGATGACTTTACTAGGCCTAGATATTCTCAAGGCTATAAATGACATCTTGGCAACTATCGATTATACGATTGGCATCATTGTTGAGAGTTAATTGAAAACTTATGAAGGTGATTGCAACTTGCACTACTGTCGGACTAGTACCGCTATACTTAAGAATACTCTAAGGGTCAGGAATTTCCCGGATAGTCCCCAGGGAAAGTGCCCGGGGATAGAATTGGTTTGGAATCAGTCGAGCATCTAATCACAGACAGATAATACTTTTTTTATGAATTTATTAATTCAAGAAAAATTTACGTGCTAAGTTGTAAATAATTTGTTCCATAATTCAACTACACATTTTGCTACTACCTACTTAGTTATAATCAGTGACATACTAGTACTTTAACAACGGACCGGCAGATTTAAAGAAAGAAAATTCAATCAAACATTAATATTTGAATGACATGCTGAGCTGCGATCGTGAATCATATATTGATGATGATTTGATACAGGCCTTATTCATATCACATGATCTCATTGTAAATTCTCAGCAGGTCCTTCGTGGATTCTGTGAAAATGTAGCTACAATCAAGGAGGCTTGTCTGACAC
This sequence comes from Psococerastis gibbosa, assembly GCA_963971405.1. Taxonomy (NCBI): domain Eukaryota; kingdom Metazoa; phylum Arthropoda; class Insecta; order Psocodea; family Psocidae; genus Psococerastis; species Psococerastis gibbosa. Next base: position 43,660,488 of record OZ020485.1, read on the forward strand.
TAAAACAACATAAACTTTGAAATTTTTTTGAGTTGTCGCTATATATTCATTGACTGCTTGTCTCATACTTCTTACTAATGAGTCATATTTTATACGTCTGTAAATTTATTAAGTCTTGTGTTTCTGGAATCAATAAGCGTAGCGTCTGCGTTTTTAGAACGAGTCACCTGGAGTATAGGTATCGTAATCTTTTTAACTGCATAATTTTTTGAAGCTGCGCAGAATAACAATTAATGGCGTGTAGGTTCTTGTGAGCCCACCCGTATTGTAAACCAATAGGATACAGCTTGTCATTTACATTTGTTTTTAATTCAAAGATCTTCATGAACTTTTTATGGCTAGTAGGGGTATATTAAAAATGTCCATAGTCAAATGTATATAGTCTATGTGGAAGACGAAAATTATAATGATTAGTTTGCGAACGCAGCAAGAAAGACTCCTAACTCGTTTATGATTAGACTCATATACGAAGCTGCTTGTACCAGAAATTATTATGAAAGTTTTACTGCTACAAGAAGCTAGCTTTTATTGTACCGTCCCCAATGATTTTTGAAGTTTCTTGCCCTACCAAGTTGAATCCACCAGAACAGAGCCTGTTTCGAACTGCAGCAAACTTGGTAGTGGGCACAGCATTGGCTGGGGAACACGGTGGGACATGATAACGCGCAGAGAATATACTACCTCAGTATATAATTGCGTGTCTCCAAACTAATCGTGGGAATTTACTCTATGCTCCCGAAGTGGTTCGGAATCCACTATAATCACGAGGTCAGTCTGTCTGTCAGTCAACTCTTCTTTCCCCTGAGGTTAAAAGTAAAAATGCTGAAAGTATAGGCTTTGGAAAACAAACAACCATGATTTGTGAAGTGGAATTAAGAGGGAAAATGGTCACATTACCTTTCGACAATGAAAGCACAATCATCCCACCAAAAATGTAGGTATATTTTAATTTCTGGGTCCACTCACCACACGCCTCCTACAACCAGCCATTGAAAAACATACATGGTGCTGGTGGCCCCGGGACTCAAAAAAATATTTTTGGTACTCTGGAATGTCTGATCTCTCCTAAATAGAACTCTACTATAGGCCTATTCCAGGGGTGGCAAATTTAAAATGCAAACAATTTCTGTTCTAGGTTCTGCTGTCGTCCACACCACTTCGGTGTAATTCATCCCAGTTGGTCGATCCGACAGTACTAACCGTTCGTGTCGCTGTGGGTAGTCTTCAGATGGGGCACCGGTACCGTTTCTGTGTCGCACTTCTTGAATCTCCCCGCAACAGCAGCGACGGTGTTCAACTTGTTCTTGGCTGCAGTGAGGTCATTCCTCTCGCCATGACTACGGAAAATCTTGCCCAACCACCACGGTTGGGTCCCTCAGCCAGAATCGCCTCTGTGTCCGCCAATCTAACTGATGACACCCTGACAATCGCCGTGACACTTAAGGACGTTCGTCGGGATCCCCAGTGTCGGGTAACCGTCACTGTTCTGGCATCAGCATCGCTGGCAGCACAGCACCACGTCAACTGTTCAGCTCCACGCCTTGTCGTGTCCGGGCTACCAACTGGCCCGTACCATGTCTGCGCAACCCTGGGCGCCCACCCGCCGGCAGAGCCGCGAGTGACATGTATCCCCGTGCCTGTTGATACGAAACCATCGCCAAACATTGCGCTGCTGGTAGGATTCGTATTCGCTGCTTCGGCAGCCATTATTCTCCTTTGTTTTGCAGCGCGGCGCATGCGTAGTCCGCGCATAGTCACAACCCATCAGTGTTTTTTGGCTACAGAGCCGGAGGAGGGCCAACACGCCAGATATGTTAAGCTACAGGCTACCACCAAACTGTGATAATATCGTAATGAGTTATTTATTGATTTACCGGACTACCTGCAATGCAGCCTACAGCTATCAGGATTGATGATTATATAGGTTTCTTTAGTAACTGGATGGATTTAGGAACCCTGTGATACCGGTTATTTAAGCATTTTATTAAAGCCTTTTGTGGATAGCTGCTATTAAAAAATTGAGTGATGAAAATTATGGAGTAAAAACCGGGCAATTTTGGTTACACTATAGATTGAATACTAGGTAGGTAGGCTACTATGTTCTTAAAATTGTAAAAGCTGTTGGACATGTCATTGTTATAGTTTGTTAGTATTATTTTTGGCTTAAGAACAAACGAGCTGCATCAAGTGGTAGCCTGTGATCTAAATTTCCATAAGTATCTACGGTATTATAAAATTAGGCTGCGGATACATAGGACCATAGGCTTCCTTTTCTTTTTATCTTACCGGTACCGTAAGTTATTGTCTTTTTGATGGGAGAAGTGAAAAGGTATGTGTCGGGTGTCCTGTTTTTAATTTAAACGTTGTTGTATACTTTGTTACCTGGCTTTTTTTTATTTCAATTCCGTCCTTAATAATCGTAAGGAAGGCCGTAGGAAGGGTTATACAGTATTTCCAGAAAATTGAGATACCACAGCACAATTGCATAGCTCTAATTAATTCTGTAGGAAATTCTAACGGCAACTGATAGGGAATGATGCCATGTTTGATACGAGAGTCTCATCATTTTGTCTTGAAGTTGTAGTGTAGACTACACAATGGTGGTCATGACCTCCTGACCCCCCCCCCCCCCCCCTAAGTGAGTAACATCATATGATAGTAAAAAAAAAATTATTTGTATAGGCCTAAAACTCAAATAGTCAACAACAAATAAATTACCTTATATTGCAGCATAACAGTGCTATTAGAGTTATTTTAAGTCAATAGATTAGCGCCGATTTTGCAAGAGTTATCGGAAATCAACATGCACCAACACCAGATATGAAGGGGAATCCCTAGAGTGTTAGCCTACAGTTTAGGGTATTAATTCTTGGGGCTTCGTCTTGTAAATTTGCTACCTACTTAAATTTGAATTATATAATAGTAGCCCAGGGTAGATCCCCTGAAAAATGGTGGGAAAAAAACATTAAATTATAGTAGACCGAAACCCATTGGAAATGGAAGATAATAAATTACGGGCGATCTGAGTTCGGGGGTTAGATAGGGGTGGGTTTTAAGGGTGAAATACGGTACATCTTCATTTCCGACAAAACAACAAGTCCTATGGAAAAACGTCAAATAGCAAAAAGGTAGGTAATAAGAATATGTACAACTTTAGTAATTACACTTTTTTCATATATCCTCAAATTTAATGAGAAAAATGCCAAAAACCAGGGTTTTGGTTTTTTATTTTTAACTTTCACAAAAAATAAAAAAATTCCCCAATGTTCACGTAAATTTTTTTTATTGTGAAAAAACCTAAACCCTGGTTTTTGGCATTTTTCTCATAAAATTTGAGGTTATGTGAAAAAAGTGTAATCACTAAAGTTGTAGCCTACATATCCTTATTACCTACCTTTTTGCTATTTGACGTTTTTCCATAGGACTTGTAGTTTTGTCGGAAATGAAGATCTACCGTATTTCACCCTTAAAACCCACCCCTACCTAACCCCCGAACTCAGATCGCCCGTAATTTATTTTTCCTTTAATGTCTGTCATATTATCTTCCATTTCCAATGGGTTTCATTCTTAATTCTACTATAATTTAATGTCTTAAAAAAATTATCTACCCTGGGCTATAGGCCTATAAAGTGTTTAAAACATTTTGCTGAAGGCATGATTATATATGCACTGCATAATAAAAAGTACTACCTACGTGGGTAGCAGTGGCGTAGCCAAGGGGGGGGGGGTCAGCGTGGTCCGGACCCCCCCCCCCCCAAAAGAAAATTTTTTTAGCAAAACAGAAAAATTTTCAGGTAGGTATTTTTTTTTAATCCCCGGGGAGACCCCGGTCCCCCTGTTTCCAGTTTTTTTTAAATAATGTTATCGTCTGCAAAATCAAATTATTTTACCGACAAATTATTTCAGGCCTATCTTTTAAAAAACATTCCCCACGGTAGCCCCCGGGCCCCCCTTGTTAGCTGTAATATTCTTCATAAGTAAAATATGAGCATAACTGCTTTCAAAGTGCGTAAATTCCACTAGCCTATTTTAAGCCTGTTATTTTTCAAAATATTCTTGCAGTAGGTCTACTATTCTTCGGCTGTAAACCTAAACATTATTAGAATAGGTTACAAGACGTATGTACCTACATCAAAATGTGTAAAACCCCAAAATTTCAGGCCTATTTTTTTTTCAAAAACCCTTTCACGGGGGAGACCCCCGGACCCCCTTGTGCCCCCCGACCCCTCGGGCAGGGAAGTTAAGATCATGACCCTAATTAGAAAATGCGTACGTCCATGAGGACGGCTTTCCTACTTTTCTACTATTTTAAGAAAATACGGGGGGGGAGCGCCAAATGAAACACCACCCCATTCGAAAACCAATCGTAACGGGCAAACTTTATGTATTGATGTTGCATGAGAACTGGACCCCCCCCCCCCCCCAAAAAAAATTGCTGACTACGCCACTGGTTGGGTAGGTAGCCTACTTAGGGTTAATAAATTAAGCTTCAGTGCTACCGCAACGGCACAGCCTTCCTGCATTTTATAAAAGTCGGGCAAGTGAATATCAATAAAATGGGAATATAACATAGGCTAGCATTAAGCATACGGTATTAGGTTTATTCGATCGAGGAAATATTTGGAATATTTATATCTGTTAAAAATACAGTAGACTCCGCTAATTGGAAACACCCTGGGACGTGAACGAATTTTGTTTATTTTATTATGTTTTTTTTTAATTATGTTTCAATTAACCGATTGTTTCCATTACGCGAACAGACAGAAAAATTGTTCAAATGAGAAAAAAAAGAAAAGAAAACGTACCAATACAGTAGCGAGAGAACCGTGTATACTACATAAGTTACATAATATGTTTACAGTAACTTTTATGTCTCAAAAAATTCGAGGGTCGTCTGCTTTTTTCCTTTATCCATCAACTCATGATGGCGCGTTCGTATGAGTAGTGTTACAGTAGTGTTAGGTGCCCATTCCATTAAGGCGCCCATTCCATTGACCGGCTAGGGCTATTTCCAACAACGATGACGTGGTAGCAGACATTCAAGACTTAGGTAGCGTTTCCACCGACCTCGCATTGCAGATTGCAAATGACATTGATGGAAATGTTTGTTTTTTTTTTAAATAGAAATCTATTAAAATGTTTGTAATTAACATATCCCATGAAGCCATTTTTTAATTTTAGTTTGTTTGTTTGTGATTTTACTGTATGATCATTGATCAATTTTAACTATGGCATAGAGGAAAATAAACATTTCCGTCAATTCTGCAATGCGAGGTCAGTGGAAACGCCACCTAAGTCTTGAATGTCTGCTACCACGTCACCGTTTTTGGAAATAGCCCTAGCCGGTCAATGGAATGGGCACCTGACCGGCTAGGGCTATTTCCAAAAACGGTGACGTGGTAGCAGACATTCAAGACTTAGGTGCGTTTCCACCGACCTCGCATTGCAGAATTGACGGAAATGTTTATTTTCCTCTATGCCATGGTTAAAATTGATCAATGATCATACAGTAAAATCAAAAACAAACAAACTAAAATTAAAAAATGGCGTCATGGGATGTGTTAAGTACAAACATTTTAACAGATTTCTATAAAAATAAAAATTCTAATTTCCGTCAATGTCATTTGCATTCTGCAATGCGAGATCGGTGGAAACGCAACCTAAGTCTTGAATGTCTGCTACCACGTCACTGTTTTTGGAAATAGCCCTAGCCGGTCAATGGAATGGGCGCCTTCCTGTACAATTTGCCTGATGCTGAACAGCCTGCCGGAGAACTGTAATCGCGTTCATAGCCTATTTATCTGTAGGAGGCTTAGTGTATGTAAAGCATTGCACTTTCGAATTTTACTTTGGCCCTTATTTCTTGGATCGAATATTGGAACAATATTTCCAATATTCTAGCGTGTAATATAGGGGGGATCAACAACTAAATTGTTTATCTAAACTAATTTAATATTTTTTGTACATTTAAATTAACATTTATTTGTTATTAAAACAAATTCAAATTCAAATTTGTTTGGCGGTTAAGATCCAAGACGGAACCGCGACGCTAGCGCATTCTATAGTTCCGGGCGGGCAATAATAAGACTGTAAACAAACAAGTTTCTAGTTAATTAATAATAAAAAAATAAATAATTATTATTCATCTGTGGCTGTCTAAAATCTGATCTTAGTGCTCTTCTCTTCTTGGCACATGAAATATAAACATAAATTATTTCTGACTAGTAACTAATTAATCATCGTACAATGAAAGTATTAGGCCTTATAAGTGGAGGTAAAGATAGCATTTTTAATTTGATGAAGTGCATTGCGGCTGGCCATGATATTGTAGCTCTTGGAAATATTCATCCTGCCGGCACAGAAGGTGCGTTGACATTGATCATATTGTTGGCTAGTTAAAGTTTATGCCATTGGTTCCCAACCGGTAGTCCGCGGGCTGCGAGACCCTGGCAAAGTGTCCTAGAGAATGCTGCTATTAACAATAATTGGCAATTAACATAAGCCGAGAATACAACACCTTGTAAAAAAACATGCGTGCCCACGTTTCACATTAACTTTGTCGTGTATTACAATCATACTGTAAGCTAAATATAGTGATACCCTTGAAAGCTTTCTAAATAATAATAGATGTAAGGGGTGGTCCGCAGCGACACCATGTCGGCGTGTTGTAGGAAATTAGTAGTGCAATGCACTAATAAGTTTTCCACTGCTCATTCAATCAGCTCATTCCATTTCACAATCGTTCACTCTAGTTTATCTCGTGAGTGGTCCGCAGACAGTCACTGGTTGGGAACCTAACCACTGGTATATGCCATGAATAGGTGGAATGAGACAGATTTCCGTGTACTCGATAGGTTCTCACAATATATTCTACTGCAATCGTAGTATCATTAGTTACTTACTATTTTATTGTTTAATTCTGGCTTAACCTGGGCTGGGCAAACCCCGCACGTATTGAAAATTATTGCCTATTATTGTTAGACTTGACTTATACATTTGACGTTTGGAATTTTTTTCAGTGCGGTATCTTTCTACATTCAACACCATGTGATCCGAGGAACAGGGTGGTTTGGGTGCCCCCTCCCCCATTGAACAATATGCTGCTATTTTTTTTTATATTATTTACTATTGCAATTTGTTACACCGTCGATCCAGCTCTGGCTGGTCAGGGACCATAATATTTTTATTTAATTGTCTTATCGTTGCATATTATTTTTGACATGCCATCTGATGAGATCAAATATTAAATTAGATGTCCTTGATTAAAGGGGTTCCTTGATTCTGCCATAAAAGAGAACTACAGTTCATATTATTGTAGGTATTGAAGGAGCCGAAATGGGACATCAAAATGTCGAAATCGACACTAATACTATATTATTTCTCATTCTTTGCAGATGAACTTAACAGCTTCATGTATCAAACTGTTGGCCACGAAGCAATAAATTATGTAGCGCAGGCTATGGGTCTTCCAATTTTTCGGCAAACCACCAAAGCCAAAGCATTCTGTGAAGATTTGCAGTATCGTGAAAGTGCTAATGATGAGGTACATCATCCATGGGAAAGGTTAACTTCAGCCAGGTACCTCGTTGTACCCAAATTCGGGTGAAAATGCATATAAAATGGAATGTAAACGACGTATTTGCAAAATAATTTATATTTTAAGCAAGGATTGATATATTTTGACGCCTCTGACCGCTTGTTCCTTCCAAAAATATCTCATTAGGCGAGGTTTCCACCGACCTCTCATTGCAGAATGCAAAGACATTGACGTGGTAGCAGATATCATTCATATATCATTAATAAGTCTTGAATGTCTGCTACCATGTCAATGTCATTTGCATTCTGCAATGAGAGGTCGGTGGATACCCCGCCTAAGCAATAAGTACCTATACCTATCAATGGAAAAATTTGTCATGAAATGGGCTGTAAGTAAATAACTAATCTCCGCTTTTAGACATGGATTTCTTTTAAGCTAAATAAACGATATATGTAACCATAATTTAGATATTTTATAGTGGGTATCTTCAGTTCACCTTTACCGAAAATATTGCCATCTTGTAAATGCGTATTTTGTTACATGAATATTTTGACTTTGAACCCAAAACCATGTTAGAAGTTGGCCCAATCAGGAAGCAGGAGGAAAAGAAGTTAAAAATGGAACAAAAAGAGTGTATTATGATGTTATATTCTAAGGCGGGTATTCCATCGGTGATTTTACTTCAAATTTGATTTTGTCATTGACGATTTGTTTTAATGAGACTATTATGTAGATACTTCGATTATCTATTATAAATTAAGTTATAATAATATGGTAGAGACTTATTAATTATGTCTGCTACCATATTATAACTTAATAATTTATAATAGATAAGTTAAGTATCTACATAATAGTCTCCTTAAAACAATACAAACGTCAATGACAAAATCAAATTTGATGTAAAATCGCCGGTGGAATACCCGCCTAAGCAGTTGCTACATAAATTCAAATTAAATGCTCCAAACTAAAATTTGAAAAAAAGAAAAGATATCAGTTATTTTTTAAATGAATTAAAACAACTAGCTAACAAAATATTCTCAATATGGCGGTGAATATTTTAATTTTAAATATTGATAACAATCGAGTAATGTAAATCCGTATTCGTGTAGCAAAATATGCCTTATGTGCTATAAGATGCAAAATATTAAATACCAAATATGTTGTTTGTAACGCCTGCTTTCAGCATTTCTGCTTTAAGCAACCCTGTCAGCCTGGCGGGGGAGTGACCCTGTTTTTTAACTTGAGGCACCCTAAGGGCAGACTCTTTCACCTCGGGGAAAGGGGAGTTGACTGACCGAACCACTTAGGGAACATGGTAAAGTCACACGATTAAATCGGAGGTGACCAGGACTCGACACGCACTTATACTGGCTAAGCGCGTTATCATGTCATACCATGTTCCCCTGCCAACGCTGTGCACACTACCAAGTGTAAATACCAAATATAGAACAATTTAAATTAAATATGTAGGTTTGTGCGTTTATTGCAGGTCGAAGACTTACACACACTTGTTAAAAACGCTTTGAACAACGTGAAATTTGAAGGTGTGGCAGTAGGTGCTATAGCTTCGGATTACCAAAGACTTCGGGTGGAAAATGTCTGCGTACGTCTAGGTTTAACTTGCCTTGCTTATCTCTGGCAAGAAAACCAATCTAAATTGCTCGAAGAAATGATTTCTTGCAAGGTTGATGCCATTTTAATCAAAGTAGCTACTCTGGGACTGATGCCTCACATCCATTTAGGTAGGACTCTTCTAACGAGACATTGTCTGGGGTAATAATTTAAATATACTTAGGTTAGGCGTAGATCGTGGGTTCGAATCCCGCCAAGCCCAGTTTTCCTATATTCTCTAATTTCGGTTATAACTAGGAGGTTTACTCTTCAACCAAAGTTAATTTAATGTCAGTGTTATACATACCATATAAATATAAATGTGTAAAGCATTGCCTTTATGGCATTTAAGACTTGTTTGGTTAGATAGTTGTGTAGCTATAATATTGATGCATAATTTAGGCATAATTATTTGATTTTCAGGTAAGAATATCAAGGATATCCAGAGTACAATGACTAACCTCAACCGGATGTATGGCTCGAACATTTGCGGTGAAGGTGGGGAATATGAAACGTTCGTTATGAATTGTCCACTCTACCACAGGTTATAGCATGTTCTTTGCTCTCTTCTGAACTTAGGTTATCTAAAACTAGGCTTGCCCATGGGGTGAAGTTTTCTACAATAGTATGTGTATCTAACTCAGCCAAAGGCATCTATTCCCCCCTATTATTCACTCGAATCTTAGTCCAATATTCGATCCAATAAACATAGGTCAAAGATAATTTGAAAATGGAATACCTAAATTCAGATTCAAATCGTCTACTTCAACACGAACACTCCAAATATTTCGATGATATATATATTAGAGTGTCTAGTCAGAGCCATTCAGGGTTTTATATTTCTAACAGTTGTCAGAAATAATCTTACTTTTTAAGAGCCATTCAACACGTTTAAATTGCATACCATTTACGCCCCAACGGTTCAACCTCACCCCATCTAACATAGCACGATCAAGATGAGCACTTCAAATTGCAAAAATTCGTGCTTAACTGAATTTTTTTAAAGCCCTACAATATTTTAGGTAAAATAATAAAAGTAACACCAATTACATGTGCGCTAAAATATATATATAAATAAATAAATAAGGACTTTTTTGTTCTATTACTAAGCCAACCTAGCGGAGTTAGGGCTTAAAAGCCCTCTCTTACACTTGACTAGGAAGACCCGGGACCGCCTGCTTTACATGCCCTCCGAAGCATGGCCAGAAAATGTAGCCAGTGTGGGACTCGAACCAACAACCTTTTGGGTGAAAGTCAGAGTCCGTACCACTACTCTACATGTCTTGACCGATATACCGTATATATATTTATTGTTATTTAAAAAACGTTCTACCAATTAGGGAAGTGTTTAATAAATAATAATAAAACGTGTTTTAGTTTTTTTCAATCTTTTACTTTTCTTAAAGATAATTACAATACTTACCATATAGGAAATATAGGATAAAAAATGGCGGATGACAATACCCGGGTATATAGTGCCTTAGTAGTAACAATGTCTTCTCACCCGCAGAGACTCCCCTTCTTCTTCCAATACCCCATGATCCCCATGCTCGAACTGAACCATCTGTTGAAAACTTTGGCCCCGAATTAATTACTTCCAGAATATTCAAACCGGTAATGCCACCTCTCTAGCTTATGTTACGTCTTAGCTAACGTTCCCAATGCATAAAATGGGACCAGTTTCCAACTGTTCTAGGGGTAAAACTAGTTTCTCTTTTTTAGAAAAATCGTGCTGGATACAGCGGAAATTCAAAGTGATGCCACTTCGGGACATTTTCGTTTGAATGAAGTTCACTTGGAAGATAATTTTCCTTCGGAGAAAACACCATCTGATACATGGAGTGAGCGGCAACTCTCTGTTCGCAATATCTTACCGAAAGCGGATGATTATATTGCAGAATGCTTGGCAGATATTCCTCTTGTAAGTTCGTCAAATTGAAGTTTTTCATGAACATTACAAGTTTAATTACATCGTGAGTGTAGAAACATTATCAATGAACTTTATACCAACAACTTATGCTTTTTCTGCAGGTAGGAAGAGAAGACGTATATTGTGATCCTGACCTTGAGACCCTTTCAACCGAAATGTGCAACGTCAGCATCAGGATGGAGGCTAGTTCTAGCTGGTATAGTGGGAGCGTTCTTGCGGCAAATATTGACGAAGCAATCACAGTTTTAAAAGGTAACTGTTAGAAAAGTGAGAGACGTGAAAAGTGAAAGTACGGCTTAAAACAACCCTGTAAGGCTATTCGGGATTACCCAGTTAAGTTCGTCTATATAATGGCAGTTAGGTACATGCGAAGGTCTACACATCAAATCGTACATTTAGAACGCGCTCGTTTTTGTTCTTTACTTGTCGCTTAGCATACCTACTATATCGTAGCACGTAATCTTTATATCGGAAATAAGGCACCAAAAAAAAAACTGAATCCGGTAGGACTCGAGTCCACGATCTACGCCTTACCTGGGAATAGTGTTAACCACTACACTACAGAATCGTATTTCGGCTATTTCGGACATGACCTTAAATTCTTCTTCAACCAAAAGACATTTAGTCTTTGATGACCGTTAAGCCTACTGAATTGTCATGTAATTCCTCAGACTAAGAGGTCAGGGTGAGGTACTATGTAACACTTAACCCTTACTTAACTTAAATACGTTATAGAAAGAGAATAGGAAACTTACCCCAAAGAACAGCAAGATGTTGACATATACTGGAGATGCTCTGACCTGCCCTGTAGCTGGTACAATCCGAATCTACGTCCTCTGGATTTCTTCGGTCCTTCCGAGCCTGCCGCCATTCCGCTTCTGACTCCCCTATCCAATGGTAACCTACTTAAGCGGCCCCTGCACGGTCATCAGCGTACACTTCATGCCAATATAGATATTATAGTTTTATTTATTTATGCTACCTTCCCCCAGCGAATCGAGTCCCAGTACGAGTATTAGGTGCTGGGTGGTTGTGATTCTATATTGTATGTCACGTGTCGGAGGTAGGTGAGACACCGAGCAGTCCACCCGGGCTTGCCTTCTAACATTTTTACAAGCAAGAATGATAGGTACACCAATACCGTTGCCGTTGCAGCTGGATTGAAAGGCAAGGGGATGACGTTGAGCAATGTGGTATGCACCAACTTATGGTTGAGAGACATGGGAGAGTTCGCAGCTAAAAATCAAGCTTATGTGAGAGGCATGGATGGAGTCTCGCCAGCGAGAGCTTGTGTCGCCGTTCCTTTGCCACCAGAGACTCCTATTTTGCTGGAGGTACTGGCACACCCCACGAAAACGGTAATAAAATGTATTTACTGCATTATGCATGCACTGGAGAGTGTCTGATAGGCTCTTTGCGCAAGTAAAAAGCGTAAAATAATCAATTTGGAAGGCTACACTTTGGACCAACTTACATTGAAATTCAGAAACATATGATTACGAAATTTGCATAAGTTACATTATGTTGACACTAAATAGCCAGTGGTACCTCATCTAAACATGTTGATTTCTATAAGTTTATGTTGTTCGACACTTTATTGAAAATATTTTGACACAATGATAAGATTTAAAAATGCTAATTCATTATTTAATTTAGGAGAGATGTCATGTTCAGGGTTATAGCCATTGGGCACCTGCAAACATTGGGCCTTACAGTCAAAGTGGGAAGGTGAGTTTTTTTTTTTTTTTTTAAGATAAATCGCATGCAAGTAATTTAATGAATGTATCCGATTGACCTCTTCAGTCGCCTCTGTAGGTTAGTACCCGTCTTGAGTTACGACACGTCCCCGATCGCATGGCGTGTAAAGACTCGCACAAGTGCAAGCACGTTACCACCTGGCCATCGAAGTCGATAATAAATTTATTCTTGTTGTTGGCCCGTCAGGCTGATTTAATACAACCTATAAAATGCCGTTTTGTTTTTAAGGTTGGCAACGTCATTATTCTAGCCGGACAAATCCCTCTGGTCCCTGGTAGCATGACTTTGCTAAACGCTCCTCTTGCGCATCAGATCCGCTTAGCCATGCGTCATGCAGAAAGGGTCCTCAAAATCTCCAAAGCATCTTTAAAGCACGTTGTTCAAGCATCAGTGTACGTGGTTTCAGAAAAAAACGTGGCTCTAGCCGTGAAAATGGTCAAAGCGATATTGCAGGGTATCCAGACACAAGTGGTTGGCATTGTGGTGTCTACTTTGCCCCGTAACGCCGATGTTGAAATACAATTAATAGCTGCTGCTGGCCATAAAAGATCTAGTAAGTTTTGATTTATTAAAGCCCCCCCCCCCCCTCATACGTCAGGACATGTAGAGTAATGGACAGTGGTATACGGACTTGTTTTCAATTTGACTGGACGCCTTCAAATCTTGAAATCGTTGATTTGTCATAAAATTATCGTAGATAATAATAAGGGCGTTCTGTCACATGTGATTCCATTCCTCTGCGACCAATATTAACTGAGATATGATTTTTTTTAAGATTTTGAGTGGCCGCCACCTTGTAGCACAACGGCGGACCTGGTTAACAAACTCGATCAAGACATTTGTATGATACATTTTTCTGTCAAGTTTCATCAAAATTGGATATTATCTACGGAAGTTACAGTGTTTCCTGAAATCGATACATACATTCATACATAATATAGTATATATGTAACATTTTGAATGGGGGGTGGTTTTAGGCTCGGGGGTCATGAAACGAAAAGGTACGAAGAAATTTTCCGGAAGTTGAACACGGGTCGCCGTCTCAATATGTAGAGGAAATCTCCCTAAAATACAAATATTTTTGGTGGGAAGCGTATGTCCCATCTCTCCTACATAGAACTGTCAAGACATGTAGCGTAGTGGTACGGACTCTGACTTTCACCCAAAAGGTTGTTGGTTCGAGTCCCACACTGGCTACATTTTCTGGCCATGCTTCGGAGGGCATGTAAAGCAGGCGGTCCCGGGTCTTCCTAGTTGAGTGTAAGAGAGAGCTTTATAGCCCTAACTCCGCTAGGTTGGCTTAGTAATAGAAACAACAAAAAGTCTTTATTTATTATTTATTTATAACTGTATACTGCAAGGTTCTTTTCCCCTCTGACTGTCTGTTAATTTTTATTTATTAATTTTTTCAGGCCGAAAAATTTCAACATTCGCCCTATCCACGATGCAGTTTCATATAAGCAGTACGTTTGGCAACAGTGGAACCGTAATTACTGGCTGGCTCACTCCAGGTAAATGAAAATATTTATGCCCTTATGTCAGACCCTGTAAGAATGAAAACCATTCTGTGCTCAATTCATAGCTGAATTCTATTTTAACGTCCAACCATCATATATATACATACAAAATTCGCCCACATGGAAAATAAAGACAATTTTCTTTCTTCTTTCTCCTTACTACAAAAATTTACTGAACACAGCTGCCATAGTCGCCAGACTGGATTTGTTGGCAATCTTTTAAGTGACTGAAGTCAAAGGAAATGTTAGGCACTTCCAAATGTAATTATATTGTAATTTGTATACCTACTTGAAGATAAAAGGAAGTTATTATTATTATTACTTGTTTACAATTACATGCTATCTATCTATTATCTTTTTTATTGGCTATTTACAATAAACGAAAATTAGTTTTTCAATTGGTCGAGAACTTTTCGTGCACCACATTATAAGGGGTTTTTCTTTTTTGTTTTTCTGTCTCTTATTAGTTTCACGGAACAACCCCTGCACCAAAACTAAAGAAATCATCGTAGTACATATCGTCCTCGATCAATTGACAAGATCAAATCTATATAATTTAAAGTATTCAATTACAAAAAAAAGAAGCCAAACTAATTTGAGGGTATCCAGGAGTGGCCCATATCAACAGTCAGCTTTCTTTTAAGCCTAATTGCTTGTAAATATTAACCTTTTGACTTCGTTTTAGATGGAATGAAAGAATTGAGCTGTGATGATCTACGATCCTTTTTAAGTCAATGCATTACCAATGTACAATGTGGATCTAGAGCCATTACCTTCCGAGTATTTTACCGCCACGATGTTCCAAATTTGGGAGGTAAGGTAATTTCTGCTCTCCGTGAACTCAACGCAATGGAATATGCCTCTATTGTACCCGTTATCTGCTGTGAGAGTATGCAACAAGTTATCACGGTTGTAGGGTTGTCATTGGATGATGAAAATATAACTCCATCTTAGGAGCTGTTAATGAAATATCGACTTTTTGTTCTTCTATTACTAAGCCAACCTAGCGCTCTAACACTCAACTAGGAAGGCCCGGGACCGCCTGCTTTACATTCCCTCCGAAAATGTAGCAGGTGTGGGACTCGAACCAAGAATCTTTCGGGTAAAAGTCGGAGTCTGCACCCAGTGTAGGCTAGTGTTTCACAAGTATGTTTGTTATCTCTCCAAGAAGCAGATTGCTTGTACGGCCTAATTTATAGAAAACGTACCATAACTTTAACCATAAAAGTTAAAACCATATTTAGTTTAGGAAGCATTCATGAGGAACATGTCCGCGGCCGTATAACCTATCCATAGCGTATTGTAAAGTTTACAGGTTTTAACTGTTTAACTGCCACGTTTAGAGATAAAGTTATGTTCAGTTATCAGGCTTAATGCTAATAAGGCGTGACCAATCCGGCACCCGATTTTACTCAAGACAAGTCGCCACGTAGGATTCTTATGAAACCCGTTTCTATAGTATATAAATCCCTTTCACCATGGCAACATGCATACTAAATCTAGATTAACAATATGCGTATACGTGTATTCATGAGACAAAGTGGTGTCATTGTTACCGACTGAATGTTTTTTTTTTTTTTTTACATTGTAGTATTATATGGTATATATAACACTGAATGTTTGTATAAAATGTCATTTTTTTGCATTTGACAGCTGTTACTATTAATGTCTTTGAAATTTTCTCCCTTTTTGGTGGACATACAGTAAGTTTAATCAAAGTCGACGCACAAGCAATACAATACAATAATTAGAGTCCCTGACCAGCCAGAGCCGGATCGACCGTGTCAAACAAAATTAGCCACAATTGTACATTATACATTAACATTTGTACAAAAGCTACTATTATTGGTTTTTTACTGCAACAAAAATTAAGCATGCTATGGAGACTTGTCTTCTTTTCAATATTGAACTTAGTTTTCCCATGAATGCAGCAGGCTTGTACCCAAAGCGTGGGCAATTTTTCTAGAAATCGCATTTGTAATCTGAATCTAAGTTACAAGATATAGCCTACGTCACTGAAAAAAACCCATGACTGCCTTGTTTTGTTGTACAATGTCACTAGGAAAAGGCTTTGGCAGGTTAGCCTGTTTCCGTTTCTTTTCTTACAATTCTATATGCAGCTTCTACTAGCCTTCTGTAAGTGATGACCAAGATCATAAAGCAATAGTTCTGACCATGGCCGTGCCCAGGGGGTGGTCCAAGGGGTCCGACCCCCCCCCCCCCACCTTTATTGTTTGAAGAATTGGAATAAATTTATTTGAGTTTGAACACTGGATAGAATGGATTTCATTAATAAATTACGTAAAAATATTTTCGGGATATTTCTTATTTGAATTTTATTTTTTATTTTTCTTTAATTTAAAAAAAAAAAAAAAAAAAAATGAGCTCTGCGACAGAAATTAATAATAAAAAAAAGGAAACATGATGGCAAGAGGTGGCCTACAGCAGATGTTCAGGAGTTAAGCGAAGGCAAAGAAACTTTATGAGTAAGTTAGGTTAGGTCGGGTAAAGTCAGAAACTTGAGATAAACGTTTCTATCTATCTATTTTTCTACCGTAGAAAAACTGGAGTTCTATTACTACTTTCCCTTAGGGAGACCGAAACGCAGTGAATACCCCTATTGATATATGATTCATCATCTACATCTTAAATGAGCTAAATCTTTATATCTTGCTTTATTAATTCATTAAAAAATAAGAAGTCTGTAAAAAAACGGCTTTTGATGCCTACCTATTTCCCACGGACGTACACTGAACTTTTAAGTTTTAACTACCATATAATATATTATATATTTTACCTTGTAGGCTACAATTAATTATTACATGTTTAACAGTTAAATATTATAATTTTCGCAATTCCATTTATTTACAATAAAAGTAAAGTTCAATATAACGTTAACGCATGAATGGAGTAGAGGGAAACAAGGATTTTACATGGGCCTAGATTACAGACATGACACCATTGGAAACCTGATATTGCTATAAATACAACAAGCAAAATACGTTAATTTGGAATAACCTAGAACATCTAGCAGTCCCCTTCAATTGGCAATAGTAGGGGCTTGGAAATTCTTATGAAGATCTGGTTTGATATCATACACCAGATTTAGAATTTCGCCAATGACACGATCCTGGGTTTTAGTGACGCTCTTGGACATTTCTTCAATTTTTACTTTAGCGTCAGCTTCAATGCGAGCAGCGACATCTTCCTTGCTGCCCATGTGCTTGGCCTCGAACTCTTTGAACTGCTTCTCCCGCTGAAGCCTGTACTTCTCAATTTCATCCTTAGCTTCTTCCTTTGCTTGCTTCAATCGGCGGGCCTTTCCTAAAATAAAAGTTTTGTGAATTATTGTATGCCAGGGCCTACACAAGGGAAAGCACCCCAGGAAATATCAAGCCGGATACACTTAGCCAGACTAGCTTTTAACAGAAAGCCAATGATATTGGAATCTTGTAACATCGACCTAGATAAAAGAAAAATACTTCTCAAAACGAGCTCTTGTACGGAAGTGAAAATGGTGTATTTATGAACAGAACAAAAAAAAGCGATTGAGATGTGGTGCTATAGAAAAAACTTGAAAATGTCATGGAGAGACCATACAACCAATGGAGACGCACTCCTTAGATCAAAAGAAAAAAATATCTATTACTGCTGCTACTTCAATAAGAATGGTTAGGGCATATTCTGAGACATGAAGGACTCATCATGAACATCATTGCGTATATGGTCGAAGGCACCAATCCAATGAAAATGAAAATAACAGATTTTTAAAGTGAACTCCACGAACAAACCCATTTTCTTCTTAATTTACAACTTTGATAGTTATTTGCAGTAATACACAAAGTCAAATGAGAAACAAATAAATTGGTTGTCTGCAAGTTAGTTGTAAAGTCGGTTTACAGACGATAGTTTAACGTGACAACGCCTAAATTACTAAATCTTACTTAAATAATATATGGCTGGAAAGAGAAAGCAATGTGGAAAAGCCCTGAAGTATTTTGAATTTTTTAAATAGATAACGCGGCCGAAAGAGGCCTATTTATGTTTAAAATTGTGCGCACCCCCTCACGTTTCACTTCGCCAAAGTCAAACCCCTTGCTTGATCACCACAAATATTGCATGGCCTGAAAGTGGAAGAATAAACGAAGACATGGAGATAGGCCTTCTACATCTGTCCAAAAATATGCTTTGAACCTGCGTAACGGATGAATGAATGTACGGATGCGCATCGGCATAACACTGTTTCGTATATGCACCCAGTGTTCCAGCCAGTGCTCATCGATTTATTAGACGTTGTCACGAAAATTTGTGTGACGTACAGTAGATTAACTGATGACCAAGATCATGTAATAGGCGGAAGTAGGGAACCCACAAATGACGAATAACTGACTTAATATCCAATACATTTAATACATATAAAACTGCGCTAGCGACTAGCAATTTTACTTCACTTAGCTATATTCTCAACATCGATCCCCCGGACACATGGGACTTGGACGCTGTCTATCCCACCTTGGAAAGCCATGAATATCTATTCTATTACCAAGCCAAGCTAGCGGAGTTAGGGCTATAAAGCCGTCTCTTACACTGAACTAGCACAGAACCTTGGGAACGCCTGCTTTATATGCAGCACGGTCAAGGCCGTAGCCGCAACCCCCCCCCCCCCCGAAATGAAATGGCGTGACACTAGATAGAATCGGATTTTGAGAGGAAAAATAAAAACTACTATCTGATATCCAATGAAATTTCTGAAAACACCCCCCCCCCCCCCCCGAAAAAAAATCCTGGCTACGGCCTTGAGCACGGTCAAGAATGTGGGACTCGAATCAGCAACCCGTCGGGTAAATGTCAGGTCGTACCACTATTACAGAAATAATAGTAACTATTATTTCTCTAGGAAAGACAATGGTGCTTCATATGGGATTGAATTTATACAAAACCGTGGTAGTAATCCATAGTCGAGTGAATTGTCGGAGTTATTATAAAGCTTATTTATCATCTGACAACTTTAATGTTTGCGGCCACAGGACAAGGAATTGATTTATTTCGGCAAACCAACTCAGCCGTTATTCATTTACAACATAGTTTAAAATCTCTGCCTTAAAACAGACTGATGGAACTTATTATTATTTATTTGAATGTTGGACGCAGCATTCAATTTAATACATTCCTTGCACTAAGACACGTGATCTGCTTTTTGAAGAACCACTTTACCATATTGATTGGGTATTCTAAGTTTCCAGGGCCCAGTTTATATAGATACCAGTCACCTGATTAGGCAAGCCATGGTGTTACTGTCAACTTGGTACCTACCTACATCCTTGGACTTAACTAAACATAACATCATAGCAGGTCCAGTGTCTCTTATTTCCAAAATTTGCTAACCACAATATTATAATTCAATATAAAAAATACTGGGTGCTTTCAATGAGACCAAACAAATTATTAAATTAGTTTAAGGCGTGAAAATAAATAATATAGGGCACCTCGGGATTCAACGTAGGCTACTTTGACTTCTCATTTTTTTTGTAAAATGGGCAAACAGAGAAATTTAAACGTTGTTGTTTCAAAAACAGTACTTACGCTTTCTTGCTTCAGAAACTTTCTCTGCAGCTCGCTTTTCAGCAGCCAAAAGTTGCTGAATTCCTTGAGTTTGACTTGCCATGATAGAAATCGATGTTCTCTCTCAGTCTCGTGACAACAATTAAAGGGCCTATTTGTAATTAAATTTAGTTAGTTGTATTTCCATAAGAGACTCGTGAAAATAATGACGTTGAAAAACACAACACAAGTTTCAGAACGATAAGACCTCGTGATTTGCAATCCTCCGACAAAATACCCTCGTCGAGTCGTAGTTTCCCGCTCTCGAACTGTCTCCTTGGAAACTTTCAAATTCAGTTTACAAATAATTATTATAATTTCGTTTATATTATTAAAATCCAAAGTTATAATTGACTAAGGAATGGTTAAGCTTACAAGAAATTATTTGATTAAAAATGCAGACAATTTAAAGCTCATGCACATTCGTAATAGAAATGAATCCGAAGATGACTATTTGGCTAAAGTAACCCACATGAAGCTAAATGACAAATATTTGGAAAAAATTGTAAGTTGTTAATTTTATTATTACAAAAAAAAATTAGTGCCCAGCCTGTCTATTTATTGCAATTTGCAAGGCCCGAGCCCCGTCGAGCTGGGAAACCAGGGGGGCAGCAAGCATGATGTATCCAGGATTTATTTCGGGGGTGGTCTTGATTTCCCATTTATTATAATAGCTGTTCTACTGTATATTGCGCAAGAAATAGTAGACCAAGTTATTATTGTATGGCTACTTCCTCAATCTAGGCCGACCAAAAGGGTGAGATCCTATCAACGCCGAGCATTGGACACTATATAGCATCAAGGGCATCACCTGAGCTGGAAGCCCTGTACTAAGAAGTAAGAAAGGGTGAGATGAATTGTCACTGGGGGGCAACTGGCCAGCCAACGCACATTTCGTAAAAATCACTTTTTTGGTTCCTGGGTGGTAAATCCACAGAAATCTCCAAATCAAAGATTTCGACCTTCACAAAGCTTTACTACGCATAAACAGGAAAGCAATAAAATTATTGTATTGGCGAGGATGGCCGTAGCCAGAGGGGTCTGCCCCCTCCCCCCGAAAATATGTCTGGATACGGCCTTGTTGGCGAGCGTTGCAATAATCAGTTTTAGTTTATAGGCTAGTCTATATTATCTACTATAATTGCTAAATTATTTTCCACCCGTCCTTCTTTTCCGAAAGGCAGTCATTCAGATGTAGGCCTATAGCCTTCTTCATTTACATAAAGTTATTAAAAATTAGTGAGCAAAACATGTGCAACTCGATAATATTAACACAGTATATGCCGAGCTTCGAACTCAACAAAACGAGTTTGGACGGATGCAGTTAGCCTACTAATTGGCTTAGCTACAATAGTTAGTTAATTATCTCACTTCACGAATAAACATTTATGCGGTAAATCTTTTAGGAACCCATTCAAGGTTGCCATAACGTGACAACTCTGTACTTCCAAAACAACTTGCTAGGAGTTATGGAAAATTTCAACTGTTTTCCAAATTTGACTCACTTATATCTGCAGAGGAACAAAATTTCAAAAATAGAGAACTTGCAAGAACTGAAAAATCTGAGGAAAATCTATCTTGGGTATAATGAAATATCAGTACTGGAAGGGTTTGAGAACTTACCAAGTTTGAAAGAAATTCACATTGAGTTCCAGCATCTACCTTTAGGGGAAAGTTTATATTTCGATCCAAGAACGCTAACCCATCTGTCGGTAAGTTGTAAATTTACACACCCTCTGCCCTACTCCCAAGTCAGCCCATTCGTGGTGGAAGGCTGCAAAATATGAAAGCAGTCATCATAGCGTTCTTTATCAATGCAAGCCACGAAGCCACCTACAGTAAAACAACGCTTCTATTGGCCCTGCAAATTGCAATGATGGCTGCACAGCAATAAAGCAGGCAAGGCAAAGACTCGAAACAGCTTATACAACTAATGAGTAAGCCTATTATTACCATGTTCAACCAAATCAATCGAATGCACTGAAAAGTGCTGTTGCGAATCTAAGGATCTTGAAGTTGTTGCAAATACCTACTTAACATCTATAAGTAAATAATACAGAATCTATGTGTAAGAGTTTCTCCAGTGACTTCGTGGAAGTGGTACATTATAAATAATAAAGCAT
Organism: Psococerastis gibbosa; assembly: GCA_963971405.1. Classification (NCBI taxonomy): domain Eukaryota; kingdom Metazoa; phylum Arthropoda; class Insecta; order Psocodea; family Psocidae; genus Psococerastis; species Psococerastis gibbosa. Next base: position 43,682,565 of record OZ020485.1, read on the forward strand.
AAGGTTACCGGAATTTTATTAGTTTTTCCCCTAATTGTGGGTCATGGACAAAGATTGATTGATTGATTGATTGAATTAGCTCGTTTCCGTATACGGTCATGTATTGAAGATGGTATAATATTTTCAGAAGCATTTAGAAGTGCTGAATGTTGCTGGAAACAGCTTAATATCGTTATACCCTTTAATGAACATGACGAATCTGCGCGAATTAATGGTAGAAGAGAATTGTGTGACGGATTTAGGTCAACTACTGATCGTTTTGTCGACCCTTCCAAATTTAGAGCGACTTAATATGACTAAAAATCCGGTTGGTTCATTACGTGAGTTCAAGGACGCAGTAATTTTATCGGCGAAGAAACTAAGTAAGTATTTATTGAAGTTTTTGAGAATTTTCCTCATTTGTATTTGCCAGCGAACCAAGAACATTACCAGACTAGCCATGCAGGGGGTCATTCTATCTTATGAACATGGTAAATCTATGGCACCAAGCAACCAACATTTAGAATGAAAAGGACAAAAGCAAAGCTATGATATTTTAAAACGCCACTTTCAATACGGTACCTATTCATCGAACCCATCCAATTTTGTTGCCTAGTAGACAGTGCACACAATTATTTTCTATTAAACAGTGCAGCGTACCTAAATAAGATTTGCCTGCCTTGTGCATTTGTCAATGCATGACTTCATTAGGATCGTATATCCTCCATAATTGCCTCTATTCAGTACTAGACTTTAGATATATGTCGCATCTTATTTCTGCCCTCTTCCTCTTGCGGATCAAATCACTGATTTTCTGACTGTGCTGTTAAGCCTGTTAGATATAGGAATTTATCCATATCCATCAAGCCTATGTTTCACGCCTTCAAAAAAGAAAACTAAGCACTAAGAAATACTGCACATCGCAAATGTTCTGCATAATATAGCTTGCCAAGAGTGTGGAGACAGTTTGCTTGCCTGTAAAAGTCATTTTTGGACACATCATGTTGCCATCGGAATAGCTTGTGGAAACACGGTACTTCTTCTTGGTATCTGGCTTGTCTGAGTGAACATGTGAACAATGTGCATCCTGTTGCTATGTTCGATGGTCTCAGTAACTGTGCACATGATACAGACCAGAGTTGAGGTCAGCTTTATGAATCGTCCCTATATGTCGTTCCCATAAGGTATTGTCCCATTGACAAGACTTTGCCTTTAGAACAAAAGCAAGGACCTTTTTTTTCTTTTTAGTGCCTCCATGCAGCAGGTCAATGGTCAGAACGGTCAATACTCTCTACGGCTCTGCCGGTCTCGAACTAAAAAAAAATAAAAATAAACATCATGGTTTTAACACACACAACCATCAGATTGGTAACCATCATGCCCCGGGTAGAAAGGCCGAAAGAATACATATTTTTAATATTTTTAATTGTCACTTTGTTAGCCTACTTGTACTACTAACCCATGAAAAAAGTGGTAATGAACATATATTGTTTGTACAGAAAATCTGGATGGGAAAGAAGTGAACGCAAGGACTAGAGAATTTCTTGAGGGCTGGATGAGGGCCCGGAGAAGTAGAGAAAGATTTCAGGGCATAAGAGGATCTGGCGACGAAAATAGAATTCTCTACGCTCCTTCAGAAAGAATAGTTCATTTTACGGAGTTTTTAACACCGCCAAACAAGGATAAAGAATCGTCCAATAGACATCCAGCTTGGCAACTCAGTAAGTTAAATACAGAGAATAAAACATTCCAAATATTTCTTCAATCGAATAAATATTAGTGGGTAATTAGGGCTATAGGTGGACAAATTATAAAGGAAGATAGCCATACCAAAGCACGAATGAGGTTTTAGTCACTAATATTGTATATCTACATGTCATATTATGGGAGAATAAAAAATCAATTAACTTGACACTTGGACGTACGGGTAGCAAGAATCCACGTTTCATCTATTTCACGTCAGGTGACAAGGTCTGTACATCTATTTTGCGAGGTTATTTTGGCTAACGTGGACTTAATTATACGGAAGTAGGCGTGGGCTCTTTGGGGTCAGTGAGGATTATCCTATGATATTTGAGACGATGTCTTCCAGACGACATATGGGCTATACATTTGCAGCCACTATCATGCTTGCCTATTAACCGCTTGTGACGGCAGAAAATGAAGGTTACTTTTAGGGTGGTTCTGTTATTGGTAATATATAATCTCGTTCAACGCGTATGAATTAAAGGTATAATTTCTTTTGTTAATTGGGGATAATGAATTTTCTTAGTAGTTAAGACGACGCCCCGGTTAGGCGTAGATCGTGGTTTCGAATCCCGCCAAGCCCAGTTTTTTCCATATCTTCTAATTTCGGTTATAACGAGGAGGTTACCTCTTTAACCAAAGTTAATGTAATGTCAGTGTTATATATACCATATAAAACTACAATGTATTTCTTAGTAGTACCTAGCCTCTTGACATTAGCGCACTTATAGGCCCAATTCCTAATGGAAGTGTTATCTTCCTATTGGTATTTCATACATTAGAAGGGTAATATATGCGGTTAAGTTAGGCTATAATACAATATTATTTGACACTTTGTTTATAGGACCTAATATGAATGGCACCGGTGGATTGTACGTACCAAGGGCGTACCGCTCGAAAATTAAAGCTTGTCAGGAAGATGTCTCATAACGAGCAAAATTATTGACTCATACCTAATATATCGTATAATAAACAATAATATAATAATAATAATTTGTATTTTTCCTTCAAGTACAATACATTTAATTACATTTGGAAGGGGAGTCCAAATGACAAGTCTCGTGCTGGGCCCCCCTTTTACAAAAGATAAAGTGAAATATAATAAATTTAAAATCTATAAATCTTTAAAACAATTAATTTAATGAAAAGACTCAGTAAAAAAAGCAAACAAGATAATAATATAACAAACAATAATAAAATGCAAAACAAAGAGTAATAAATAGAGGTATAGTTGTTGTTGTTGTCTTGAGGTGTTTTCAGGCGTCGACTTTTCAGTCTTCACTCTGATATCAGAGGTATAGTGTAAATATTTTATATATCGCTGCTCTCAAATCATACCGACTTATCTGCAATATTAGCATTTTTCACCAGAACGATTTTAAGTTTCTGTGTTTGTATTCTATACTCTACTACATTAAATACTGGCGTACCGCCATCTAGGGGTGTTTTTCAGTCAGGACATGTAGCGCAGTGGTACGGACTCTGACTTTCACCCGAAAGGTTGTTGGTTCGAGTCCCACACTGTCTACATTTTCTGGCCAAGCTTCGGAGAGCATGTAAAGCATGCGGTCCCGGGCCTTCCTAGTTGAGTGTAAGAGAGCTAGGCTTTATAGCCCTAACTCCGCTAGGTTGGCTTAGTAAGAGAAACAATAAAAAGTCCTGATTTATTTAGCCTATTTATTTTTTTTGAACTTGAAGATAAGTCAGTATGATTAAATGGAATTTTAAAATACAATGTTTTTGATGCGAATATCAGAAAAAGCATTTTTTTGCAGATAAGTCGGTATAATTTGAGAGTGGCGATATTCTGTACACACTACTTGTAAACTTAAATCAGTAGACCTAAGGTCCAGTTTAGGCTAATCACTTTCCTCACGTGTTATTTTACTAGGCAGAAGGCAATACCATTTAGGTATAGGCCTACTGAAAAGGGGGGGGGGGGGGTCTGAGTCTGCAGTGGGTGCGTCGTATTAGAAGTACCAAAAGGTAATGGTACCTACTTAGTGGTTTCAATACCTTCCAACAAATAATAACATTCCGTTTTATAAACAAATTTCATCAATGTTAAAAAGTTAAAACATTGAATCATATTATATTTGGCGTAGAGAAATACACTGCAAACATGAAAATTAAATTAGAAAGCAGCAAAAATTTGAATAAGAATTATTATCCATTAGTTATCGCATCAGCTAAAACTTTGAATGCAGGAAAAGGTGCATCTACAGCTAAAATAACAAAATATATCGGGAACCAATACGGCATTTCATCGGGTAATACCTTAAGGAAAGAAGTACTATCTGCCCTTACTACTGCTGTGGAATGCGGTATTCTCGTAAAAGTGAATAAAAATTGTTACATGCTGATGGAGAAAAACCTCAAATTCAAAAGGAAAACAAAATCTGATTCCAAAGTGGACAAAATGTTGAGCGACGTCAAAATCGAAAAAGTTGAAGAAGCATAGAATATGAGAAATCATATTTTTGGGTATCGTACAAACATAAATATTAACGATAAATTACCGAATGAAAAAGTCTATTACTTATAGATATTCTGTATAGTCCTAGTTGTGTATAGTTACAGAACAGGCGAATCCGATGAGCTAATGGGTCATGATAGATTTGAAAGTACAATATGTATATCCTTAGTCAAACTTATTAGCAACTAATCCTATAGAACATTAGAAGTCTACCCATAGTGCTATTGGAAATGTCGACCGCTGATGTTCAGATTGTTCAGTTAATAACTAACAAACATTACTAATTGAATTAACTTTTACTAACTTACTAACTATCTACTGATACAACTAACCTGATTTGAATAATAGTACTAACCAATAATCAATTATTTAACTACTGTATTTGTATTGCGATTGAATTACATGTACTGCTTATCCATAAGCGAAACCGCACACGGGCTGATGGGCTGAAACCTTGCGGTATATGATTTTATTGTATCAATATAATGTATTGGATCAATATAATAATTTTTTTATTTTATTATTATTATTATTATTTTTTTTTTTTTTTTTGCGGTGCCTCCTTAAAGTAAGGTTCGTTGCGTCGACCTTTGAGATCTATTGCAGCCGCTTTGTCATGGAGATTCATGTCTGGAATATACCCACTTTCTTGATGAAAGAGCGGGTTTTTCCTACTGGATCTTCACGAATTGTCTTCGTTTCTGACCCTGGTATTCCCAGAATCCTGAAACGGTTTTTGGCCAGAGCTTCACATTCTAAGAGAACGTGCTCTGCTGTTTCGTCCTCCATTTCACACCATCTACATTCTCTACTGCCCGTGTGGACTTTGAGTTTATGCAGATGATGTCTTAGGTGGCAGTGCCCTGTGAGCAAACCAACAATATTCCTTATTTCTAATCTGCCAAGTAATAGCAAGTTTTGGGTAAGTTTTTTTGATGGTTTTATTCCAAGTCTTTTTAGACTTCGTTTTTCTGTCATATTGTGCCAGGATTCAATTTTCTTGGTCTGGATCCATCTGTCAACTATAGTGCGTACACTTCCATAGGATATACCACAGGTTGGCTCTGGTCCAACAAATATTGAGTTCGAACCTATATTTGCTAGTGCATCGGCTCGTTCATTTCCCTCTACTCCAGAGTGTCCCGGCACCCACTCCAACCTAAGTTTATTATTTTTACTTACTCTGAGTAGGAGTTGTTTACAATCCCGTACTAACTTTGATTTAGTACAGTAAGAATCCAGAGCTTTAATAGCTGCCTGGCTATCAGAAAAAATGTGAATGGTCTTATTCTCATATTCCATTCTCAGAATTTCCCTTAAGCACTCAGCAATGGCACAGACTTCAGCCTGAAAAACCGTGCAAAATTTTCCCAGGCTTATGCTGATGGACTTAACTGGGTTCACCCCGTTAATTCCCGCACCCGTTCCATTTGCTGTCTTAGAGCCATCAGTAAACCATACCAGTGTGCCAGCCTCCTGGCTCAGCGTACCCTCCGTCCAGCTTTCTCGAGTTAAGATTCTGGATTCGAAGGGCCTCCTAAAGTCATATTCAGGCAACATCTGATCAGATGGCATACTAATGCCTTCTTCAGTAATTGAGTTTTTTATAGCACAGTGTCCTCTGAGGGAATTTTCCCAGAGTCCTCCTTGCTCCAATCTGTACGCACTCATTCTGGCCTGCCCCATAATAAATAAATTTAATGATGGGAGATCCAGAAGGGTATCTAGGGCGTCAGTGGGAGTGGTAGACATTGCACCTGTTATTCCTATGCAAGCCAACCTCTGCACACTATTTAGTGTTAATTTCGCTGTGGTTTGATTTGCCTTCTGCCACCAAACTACAGCGGCATATGAGATTATAGGCCTTATGACAGCCGTATATAGCCAGTAAGTCATTCTAGGCCTTATCCCCCAAGTTTTCCCAATCGCTCTCCTGCATGCAAACATGCAGTTTTTCGCTTGGATTACTCTAGACTTTAGATGGGCATTCCAAGTAAGAGTCCGGTCTAAAGTGACCCCCCAAATACTTGACTTCCTTCGCCCATTTGAGTTGTTCTCCAAATAGTATTGGAGGTTCCCTATCACTCACCCTTTGTTGGCGAGTGAATGGAATAATGTGAGTTTTGGCAGGATTAACTCTAAGGGATTCTTCCAGACACCAATTCTCTACTATTTTAATAGCTCTTTGCATTAGTTCCATCACAGTAGCGATGAATTTACCCACCACCACTATGACAAAGTCATCCGCAAAGGCTTGTGTGTACAGTCCCTCCCCATTCAGAATTACCAAAAGTCTATCGGCCACCAGATTCCACAGTAGAGGTGAGAGAACACCCCCCTGAGCACATCCTTTGGTCGCCAACACTACCTTCTCGGTATCAAACAACGAGGCCTGTAGTTCTCTAAATATAATAATAATAATAATCAGTTATCAGATAGATTACAGTCTATTAGCCCAGATTCTTTTGTGCAACACCGATAAATTAACATGTGGTCCAGCGGTTAAAACGACGCCCTGGTTAGACGAAGATCATGGGTACGAATCCCGCCAAGTCCAGTTTTTCCATATAACATAATTTTGTTGCTTTCCAAGTTATACGTAGTATAAGGAAAGCTTTGTAACGGTCGAAATTTTCGATTCCGAGATTTCAACGGATTTATATGTTTTAAGGTCCCAGGAACCCAAAAAAGTGGTTTTCACGAAATGTCTGTCTGTGCGTCGATTTCCGGGCAAACTACTCGGTCGATTTTGATGAAATTCGGCATGTAGGTTCACAAAAATCATACCTCGGGACCATTTTTTTTTATGTTGGGCTAACTCAATTTGGGGGGGTTTTATTTAAAAAACTTTTTTTAAAAAACGTCTAAAAAAATTATTTCCCAAAAACGGCTCCAACGATTTCTTTTAAATTCACATATATTGTAGTTGTTGTTAATGTTGATAAAATGCGGGGGGTCGCTTGCCCCTTGATAGTTTGCTTCTGGGGGAAAAAAATAAAAATGACTAAATTTTAATGAAAAATGACTAAAAAATAATTTTTCTGCGACACCTATCTATTGATGATTTCTACCTTCAGGTATGTTTTAGGTGTTAAATTGAGTAACGAAACCGGACAGGTTGCTTTCCCAAAAAAGTATTTGGTTTTGTACTGGTTTTGTACAAAAAAATGTTTTTGAAAAAATGATAGTAAATTCACGCTCAAATGCATTGCGTGCCCTGCCAGTATTGCTGTGTGGTAATGTGTTGGTCTGACCTATCTAGAATTTACCTCACCACCAGTGACGAGTGACGTCAGGTGGACACCCCCCCCCCCCCCCCCCCCCCGAGATATCGGAAATTTAACCATAGGAAAATTATTTACCATGAAATTACTCATTTTCTCTATCTACTAATTTTGATAAATTGGAAAGCATGTTCGAGTTCGAGTAAACTCGGACCGGTTCTTTGGATTGCAGAAGACCAAAATTAGGCGCATTGCGAGTAAAAACTCCGATATTTTAATAAATTTTTCAGTTTTATAATACCGGTACACTAGTTTGGGTATTTGTAACTTTGAAACTAGTGAAATTATAAATGGTAGAAATTCTACATTGGTTGAGAAGAAAATATATATAAGTTCACTTACAGCAGGGTTCATCCAGGGTATATTGTTTTTGTTACCGGTTTTGACTTTACATGCAATTTTGTAGGAGGATCTCTGGTGATTATACCTTTACATTAAAGTAAATTCGTGTCGGGGTGGTACTACCCGTGGTACAGGAGTTTTCAGGTTGCATCAACAGCCTCCTGTTTAACCTATCGACAGTCAGGGAAGACTGCCGGGACCGCCGGCTTTACATGCCCTCCGAAGCATGGTAGTCAGAAGATAAATAATTGTACCACTAGAAAAATTTTGGCATTCGGGTGGGACTCGAACCAGTCACCTTCTGGATGATAGTCCGAGTCGTTACCTCTACGCCATTCTGACTACTTATTTACTTTTACTTTTACCTTTACATTTGAAAATTCTGAGATACCGCATACCCCTAAAAAAAACTCATTACCAGGGAGCCTAAAAGATTTCGGTTTATAGCGAAAGATAGTTAGGTATTTTGACCCCAATTTTGATATCACGCTTTTTACCGAATTTCTAAATTCCAGTGTACGTGACACGTGTAGGCCTACGTTTTTCGGCTACCCTGTGCCAGTTGCTGTTTATGGTACTATCCTCAGATTATGCGGAATTACTGATATATGTCTGTTAATCAACTGAACTTTAGCAAGTGAAGGTGATCGTCGTTTAAAGAATCCTCTGACAAAATTTACATAATATCAATTTATCTTATATGCTCTTTTATGGAACAGGACAGACTACAGTTTCCACTTACTTAGATCTTACAGGCTTTTGAAATGTTCACGGGCATGGTTTTCAAAGAGCACACCAACCCAGTCTTCTATGGAATGAATGCCATATAGTCAGGACCAATAGAAGATGAAAGAGGTAGCCTGCTCTATAGGCTATAGCCTACAGCAAATTAATGCAGGAAGAGGAGGAACGGTTTGTGGATGTTACCACCAGCTATTTACAGTACAGCACATGTGGAACGCTCGTCCGTGAAATTTATTATATTAAGCGCCGTGTCGTCCTGTAGAACGTCGATTGTTACTGCAATGAGTCGTCGTCGGCATTATCCAGAGCCCTCCAGCTGGACACAGAGCAAAAACATTGCACCACATAGCCAACACACACATATGTCCGGCTTATGAATGAAGAAGTACTCGCTATAAGGCTAGTCACATTTATCGGTAATTCATGGTACAAGCATTTGCAAATAGGCTTGTCTTGTATGCATTTGAGTTATCATTTTTTTAAATATTGGCAGCTATCTTTTCCGTCTAAATGACTGATTTATCTAGAAAGTAACGTATTTTAGCGCGGACCTAACCACAATAATTATTTGCAACTTGCTCATTTTGATACTAGAACAATGCCTTATTAGCCTATAATTATGTGGATTTAGGGCACTCACCAGCTGGATGCCTACAGTACTAACACTGCCGAGAATAATTTTTTAGAAAAACCTTCTTAGAGAAACCTCCTGGCAACTTCATCCATATTAGTTATTTGTCTATGAACTTCATCCCACGTTGAAACCAATTTCATTTCTTTACTTACTGCAGGAATATTGGGGTTAGGGTTCTAAGCAACATGTACCATCACCATGTGTAAAGTAATTAAATAAATAAATAATTAAATAAAGCAAACTGAAATGAAAAGTGAAAACAAACAAGTAAGCATCCGAAACCTACAGCCTTGAACCTAGTAATCCACAGAGAAACGTCATCAAATCGGCAAATCTCACTGTCTTGATTGGTTTGCCACTGTTGGACAAATTACCTGATTGGTTGGACGCAAACGTTTCTTATACGACGTTGTCACTAGTTAGTAGTTATAGTTGTTTGTTCTCTTCTGCTATCAATACAAAAATTCATAAACAAACTACAAAATTATTACTACAAAGGAGCAACAAATTGTATAAAATTGAGTTTGAACAAATATTTTAATTCATGTCGCTCTTAACACTAAGAAAGGGATTCGTCCTATTTCAAACAAATTTAATTAATAAGTATTCAACAATTAAAAAGGCTGATCCAGGTAAGTTATTGCCAGTTGCCACCGCTTTATCATACATTGGCCAATCCAATTTTCTAACCCTTTTGCAATTCCTTTTGGAACAATTACCGTTGATTTGGCACTCAGGCACACAAGTAATCATTAATCATAAGCCGACACATTTGCTATAGAGTTTTACTCACATCTGAAGAGGTTAAGGAGAAGATTGATTTTATTCATTGACGGTTTTACAGTAGGACCTATTAGTATTAATTGAAGAACATTGTTGTTACTTAATGGAATATTATTTTATAGAAGTTAAAAAATGATGGAGCATTGCACTTGTATTTTGGTAAAGGTTAAGTTTAGCTACCCCGCTGTATCAAAAGTCAAATAAAAATGGTTTTAATATGGAAGGAAAACATCCCATTTGCAGGGGTTGTCTTATTTACATGCCTCTGACAATATTCCTTCCATAAAAAATTGTATGAGTAATTTCTCCCTATACCTGCCCATGCAAAAATTCGAACTAAATTCGGCTGTAACTCAAAAACTATACTTTTCCGACTTTTAATTCGTTCGGAAATGGGTTTCTTTACAGCTAAATCAACGATATAGAACCAAATTTTGTGATTTTATGAGGGGTAGCTAAACTTAACCTTTACCTGTATTTTTTGTACTGTATATGCATATGCTTATGATATGTACCTACTTGATATTATAAAACTACCCTTAGTTACTGAGCCATGCGTGGGCGTCATAGTAGAAAAATAACGATAAGATGGCTGAGGCATGTAGACGCAAAGTTAAAGCTAAAGTGGTACGCGATCAATAGTCATCTTACAAATGATATATACGAAAGCTCGCATCGTATATATTATCATTTGTGTGATGACTGTTGTTCGTTAAACACTTGCACGGTCTGCCTGAGTCAACTTTCCGTGACTTTTCTGCTGTGAAGCATGGTGTGACTAAACTCAGCGTAATTTAGAATCTTCGTTCAAAATACATGCACTATAATTACATTTACATACCTTTCACAGCCGGAGTTACTTGATAAAGCAGTAGAATCCGGAGTGATAGGTCGTGTTCGATCTGCAAGCGTACTTCTAAACGTCTCGTCGACATCTTCAGTGACACTGGGGAGACTTCTATGATTGCATCTCAGAAGCTCAGCAACAGCAGCTCAGCAGTTGCTGCTGAGCCTCTGAGATACAATCTTAAAAGTCTATGCAGTTCTACTGAAGATCTCAACCGCAGATGTTGACGAAACACTTGGAAGTTCGCTTTCAGATCGACCACAGCCTATCAGTTAAATCAGTTGTATTCATGCCATTTTCAAGCTAGCTAGGGCTAGCTTCTGGGCATTGTCATCAATCTCTATCGTCTAAAACAAAATAATTATAAATAAATAAAGAACACAATCACCGTATTATCAGGTTCGTCAAAAATTCCCTTACCAAGTAGGAAACTTGTTCCAACAGTCCCCGGAAACAACCTTTACCTCATCCAGTGTCCTAATCTCCCGGGGTAGCTTGGCAAACAACCGGATCCCCATCTCCCTAGGAGACCTAAGCGTGGCCGTCGACGACTGCTCTCCCGTAGGAAGCAGTTCCCTATTTCGGGTCTCATAAGTATGGGTATCACCTGATCTGGGGGGCGGGTTTTTCCGCAGGTGTACTAATGTCTCCAATATATATAGAGCAAGTAGAGTGAGTATACCAAATTCCCTAAATAGGCAAGATACTATTTGGTCTTTGATACCCGCATTATCCCGGATTCTACTGCTTCATCAAATGCGTGCACTTATCTGACGGAACATATTGCCTTCTTGTGCCTTGATTTGCCATTTAATAGAGGTCCTTCTCTTACGAACGAGTGAACACATGCTTACAGGTTGGCTACATACGTACTGTTTTTTTTTTTTTTAATATCTGGCCACCGTATAAATCTGATTAGAGTTCCAACACAGAAAGATTAAAAACGGTTGCTCTTATTTTTAATCTAAATATTTTTTAGTTATTGCTGGATTAGGGAAGGCCAGTAAAAAGAAAGCTGGTGGGAAGTTTGGCGGCGTAGCACTTACAAAGAAGCTCTTTGATGTAGAGACTGATGCCACAAAATTAGTAAATTATGTATGCGGATCAAATTTGCTGAATGAAGGAGGGGAAGATGTTAAAATAAAGCCTGACTCAGAGTATCCAGAATGGCTGTGGAGCATTCGAACAGGTAATTTACTCTAATATAGAATAGATCATTTAATCGCCCTTATGAAGTTAAAAGGCCTCTAAATACAGACACAAACATTAACCCTGACCACCCAGAGCCGACCGTGTCACAGACAACAATGAAATATGACATTACGAGTAATAAATACACTATAAGGCGGGGATTCCACCGACCGGCTAGGGCTAAATACAAAAACGGTGACGTGGTAGCTGACATTCAAGACATAGGCGGGGTTTCCACCGACCTCGCATTGCAGAATGCAAGTGACATTGACGGAAATGTTTGTTTTCCTCTATGCCATAGTTAAAATTCGTCAATGATCATACAGTAAAGTCACAAAAACAAGCTAAAATTAAAAAATGGCGTCATGGGATATGTAAAGTAAAACATTTTAATAGATTTCTATAAAAAGAAAAATTCTAATATCCGTCAATGTTATTTGCATTCTGCAATGCGAGGTCGGTGGAAACCCCGCCTAAGTCTTGAATGTCTGCTACCACGTCACCGTTTTTGTATTTAGCCCTAGCCGGTCGGTGGAATCCCCGCCTAATAGCACCCGGCACTCACGCCGTCCAGTTCCTGAGGTCGTACTAAACCAGGCTGTAAAGAGGTGTGTCAATAAGCTTGCTCTTTATAAACCTAATACTATCCTAAAACATGTCGTGGTGTCCAATTGTCTCAAAGTTAAAAGAACCGGTCCGAGTTTACTCGAACATGCTTTCCAATTTATCAATTAGTTGATGGAGGAAATGAGTAATTTCATGGTAAATAATTTTCCTATGGTTAAATTTCGGATATCTCGGGGGGGGGGGGGGGGGGGGTGTCCACCTGACGTCACTCGAGGTGAGGTAAATTCTAGATAGGTCAGACCAACAAATTACCACCCAGCAATAATGGCAGGGCATCAAATGCATTTGACCGTGAATTTTCATTTTTTCAAAAACATTTTTTTTGCACAAAACCAAATAGTTTTTTGGGAAAGCAATCTGTCCGGTTTCGTTACTCAATTTAACACCTAAAACATGCCTGAAGGTAGAAATCATCGATAGAAAGGATCCGCAGAAAAATCACTTTTTAGTCATTTTTCATGGAAAATGAGTTTTTTTTATTATTTTACCCCCAGAAGCGAACTATCAAGGGGCAAGCGACCCCGTATTTTATTAACATTAATAACGACTACAATAAATGTAAATTTAAAAGAAATCTAAAGCTGTTTTTGAGAAATATTTTTTTATGCGTTTTTTTTTGGTTTTGGAGAATAAAACCCCCCCAAATTGAGTTAGCCCAACAAAAAAAAACATTCCAGAGGTATGATTTTTGTAAATCTACATGCTCAATTTCATCAAAATTGAAAGAGTAGTTTGCCCGGAAATCGATGAACAGACAGAGCGACAGACAGATAGACATTTCGTAAAAAACCCTTTTTTGGGTTCCTGGGACCTCAAAACGTGTAAATCCGTTGAAATCTCGGAGTCGAAAATTTCGACCATCACAAAGCTTTCCTTACACTACGTATAAATTGGAAAGCAATAAATAAATAACTAATCATTTATTTGCAAACAGACCTTAAGGTCTAATAAAATGCAACGCATTATGCAATTGGTCAGCAAGTATCGGGAAATGGTCTTCTGACTTGTTTAGACGACACCAAGGCACATCAAAACCTCCTTCCTAGCGTGTATTATAGGAGTGCACCGTGCCTCTAGTTGGTAATTTTTTTATAAATAGCCTTTGGTGTGTTTCACAATGGGGTATACAAGTGTTTTTTTTTCTGCCTTACCCATTCGAAGCATGATTTTTTTTAAACCTACGCACTTTCGTGCTCAGAAAATTATAAAATGTGCCAATGGATCTCTTGCGTATAGAAATCCTAAATGTCGGTTTTACATGTGCCGTTATTAGGAAATCACGTGCTTGCGGCATTTGACTGGGGGGGGGGGGGGGGACTGGGGAAGTATTTCTGATTGGCGAACCCCGAGCTAGGGTTGCCAGATTTGATATCTGAACAAAATTACAAAATATCGGAATTTTGTCGGTACAAATTAAAAACTACCAAGAGGAAGGTGGGCCTCCCATAGGCGCGGTTTCCACCGACCGGCTAGGGCTAAATACAAATACGGTGACGTGGTAACAGACATTCAAGACTTAGGCGGGGTTTCCACCGACTTCGTATTGCAGAATGCAAATGACATTGACGAAAATGTTTGTTTTTCTTTTTATAGAAATCTATTAATTTTTTTTTTAATTAATTAATTAATTTTAAATTGGCTCATTTAAGTTGTAGAAGACTACTTCATGCATCATGTAATAAGGTATTTTTAATTTTTGAAATAGTAGTTTTCTCATAAACACGATAATACAATAATTTATACTCGGTAATTTATTAATTATTATCGTGTTTATGAAAAAACTACAATTTCAAAAAATAAAAATACCTTATTATATGATACATGAAGTAGTCTTCTACGACTTAAATGAGCCAGATCTTTAATAACTTGCCTCATTAATTAAATATAAAATAAAAAGTACTAAATTTCGAGCTGCCAATTCCTACGGGCTGTACACTCTTAAGAAAATTATATTGGCTTACAGATGGACTATCAAGACTGATATGTACCAGGTGCTGCACTATGGCGCCCATTCCACCGACCGGCTAGGGCTATTTACAAAACTGGTGACGTGGTAGCAGACATTCAAGACTTAGGTGGGGTTTCCACCGACCTCGCATTGCAGAATTGACGGAAATGTTTATTTTCCTCTATGCCATAGTTAAAATTGATCAATGATCATACAGTTAAATCACAAACAACCAAACTAAAATTAAAAAATTGCGTCATGGGATATGTTAAGTACAAACATTTTAATAAATTTCTATAAAAAGAAAAATTCTAATTTGCGTCAATGTCATTTGCATTCTGCAATGCGAGGTCGGTGGAAACGTCACCAAAGTCTTGAATGTCTGCTACCACGTCACCGTTTTTGTAAATAGCCCTAGCCGGTCTGTGGAATGGGCACCTAAAGCCAATGTATATTGTATAAATTTTTGAAATTTATTTTCAGGCCCGCCGCCAACATTAGATGAAATGGATCCCAACAGCTTAGAATACTGGAGGAAAGTTAGAAAACTAGGCCGCCGTAGAGTAAATTACCTCAAATCAGTTAACTCATTTTAATTCGATAATTGACTTGATCAGTAACTTTAAAGGTTAAATCTGCAGAAAATCCTCTGCAAGAAAATGCTGCAACATTAAAATTGAAAAATAGTGGCTGTATACACCTATAAAAGTATGAAAATTGATATGTTATCAAACCAACAAAGGAAATAAAATACACACTACTTTAATCCGTCATTTTTTAACTAGCCAGTACAGACGGTTTTCGACTTAGAAACTAACTGACGTGTTTTAACAGAAGGTGGGTACCGTACAGAGTTCTATAGAAGAGACATTCGCATACTTTTTAAATTTTTGGGGCCACACGCCACGTCTATTATGACCATCCATTATAAAAACGTACCAGGTAGCCCCAGGAGTGAAAAAATGTCCTATCTCTCCACAGAACTCAAGTACCGTACTGCTTCGTTCCAATTTGGTATACATGGAACAGCTGATACAGGCTACAACTAATTCTGCCTGTTGGTAGGATATGTGGAAAACTGAAAACCCCCGTTTTTATTTTATTTTCCCCGGCCAACAACTTAGACCTCACACCAAGTTAGCAACAATCATACGGCCCTGCCTCATTGTTTTCTTTTCGCCTTCCTTCTATCGCTGATATGAGGATGTATGGGTTGCAAAGGGACCGTCTACAACAGTTTATAAATAAATAAATGCAATTATTAGTTTACACAAGTTTAATTCTTTAACCAAGTACATTATTAAATTAAAAAACAAATCATTATAGCGTCCTACGGTGAAGAGTCAAGTGTTTAAATTATATTTTCTGAATGTACAAATGTAGGCTATTATTTCTGGCGAGTGGCATAGTTGAGTGAATAAAAACGGTGTGTCAAAAAATTCACGATACGATACGATACGATAACTGTACCGGCTATATCAATACTGCTCAAACTTTGTCGTAAGGTTATTCTTAAAAAGTTAAACAATCTAAGGCGCCCATTCTACATACGTACAACGTCAATGAAAATTATGAAATTGAAGGACATTTCAATTTCTCATTGAGGGGGGCCATTCCATGTTTTTTCAAAAATTAACAATTTTTAATTGAAGCGTATGCGCCAAATTTTTGAAATTTGTTTGCATTTGTTCCTTGAAATTGTATTTGTTTTCTTCGTCGCCTTATTATTTAAACCTTTTATAATTTTTGTACAGAAATGCTTTCTTTTTAGAGAAATCAATTAAAATAGTTGTACTTGTCATATCCCATGACGCCATTTCTTAATTTTAGATTGTTTGTGTCATCAATCAATCAATCGTGTATTGTCATTATACCTGCATCCATACAATCCATGGACGCAGCTCGACCTCGTCATAAAGCGAACTACTCGACAAATGAGTCACAAAATATAAAATATAAGCAAAAACAAAAACAACATTGGCAACTAGGGTTGCCACCTATACAATATTTTATTGTTCAACGATATTTTAATTGTAATAAGACCCCATAAACTCACTCACGGAGTAAGGACTACACCGCAGGAGTAGTACCTTCACCCCTTTTCTGAACTCTGAGTCTGTGAGATTTTGGCCTTTCAGGGAACTTGGCAATTTATTGTATAGCCTTAGTCCCATTTGCTGGGGTCCAGTCTGAGTTTTGGCTAGTCGGACTTGCTCCAAGTGGATGTTTTCCCTACCCCGTGTGTGGTGGTCATGTATGTCACAGTTAGATGTAAGCGCTTGTTTCCGTGTGTATGTGACAGTTTCCAAAATGTAAAGACCAGCCAGAGGGAGAATCATCATTGAGCGAAAAATGGGTCTACATGTTACCCTCTGATCCCAAATACCCATAAGAGCCCTCACAGCCCTCTTCTGGAGGCGAAAAACTCGCCCTACATCTGAAGAGTTTCCCCAACAGGTCACTCCATAAGTTAAAAGGGACTGAAAAAGGCTGAAGTACACAGTTTTAAGCGTATCAGAGTTTACCAGATATGAAAGATTCCTGAGCAAGTATATAGTTGAGGTGAGACGACCACAGAGCTTATGGACGTGGGTCCGCCAGGTGAGGGAAGCGTCAATAGTGAGGCCTAGGAAGCGAACACATTGCGATTCAATGATCAGATCCTCTTCTATAAGGAGAGAAATTGGTTCGTCGGCACTCGAGGTCCTGACTTTGAAGACAATGAATTCGGTTTTGTCTCGATTAAGGATAAGCCTGTTATTTTGTAACCAGGTACTGACGTGAGCAAGAGTAGAGTGCGCAACGTTGAAAATATTTTCAGCGGTAACATCCACCGATAACACTGTGTCGTCCGCATAAAGGCCAACGTCGATATTCTGGGATACAGAAGCCGTGTAGGACGGTAGACTATTTATGTAAATAAGAAACATAGTTGGCCCCAATATGCTACCCTGAGGAACACCTGTCAGAACAGGCAGCCAGTTAGCTGCAGCTACCTTGCTGCCGTTTCCAGTTGTCAACTCGACCATCTGCCATCGGTCAGAGAGGTAAGACCTGAACCAACAATTAGCAACACCCCTTACTCCATAGTCTTCCAGTTTACCGAGGAGTATATTGTGATCAACTGTATCAAAAGCTCGGGAAAGATCTAAAAACAGCCCCAAAGGAATACGCTTTTTATCGAGAATATTTAAGATTTTGTTATAAAGAAAAGTACATGCATCACCGGTAGACTTTCCCGGGAGAAACCCATACTGCTTGGCTGAGATGATGCAGTGTTTCTTAAGGAAGCTCATTAACCTGTTATTCATGATTTTTTCAATAACCTTAGAAAAAGCTGGAAGAATACTAATGGGCCTCTTTAGTTGATTCAGCTCTCCCTACTTATAGATCGGTCTTATTAGCGCCTTTTTAAGGCAGGATGGGAAAACTCCTTCTTGGAAGCTTTTATTAATAAGGTGAACTAAAGGTTCCTCAAGAGCCTTGTAGGAGTCTTTAAGAAGTCGAGATGGAATACCGTCGGTGCCCACAGAAGCAGTGTGTTTTAGCGACTTAACAGCACCAGCGACTTCTTCACGACTCACAGGAGCTAGGAAGAAGGATTCAGCATTTGGATTACCATGTCTAATCGGACGGTCAATTTGCGCGGGGAGACGTTGCAGAAGATCCGAAATAACCCGAGTGAAGTAATTGTTGAAATTATCGGCAATTGCCTTTGGATCTGTAATTGAGATGTTGTCAATAGAAATTTTCTTAATAGTAGAACTGGAATTCCCCGAACCCCTTCGCTCATTGATTGTTCTCCACGACTCCTTGGATCGGTTTTTGGACTTTAAGATTAGGTCAGTGACATGCCGTTTATCAAGTTCATTACATTCTAATTTCAGCCTGGTGAGGGCCTCGTTGTGTTCAATTTTGAGCCTAGAGTCACCCGTGGCTCTATATACAATTCTAAGGTCACGTAATTTGGTAAACTTGTTTAATAGTTCTCTCTTGACGAACTTCTTCCGCTTGTGCGGTTTAATGAGGTTAAGAGGAAAGCATAGAGCGTGCAGTGACTTAAGTGTGTCCGTAAATTGTGAGAAACTTAGCTCAGCATTCAACTGTCCAAATTTGTCATTCCAAGAAAGTTCATTAATTAATTTAATTAATTTCCTCGTATTAGACGCATTGTAAATTCTCCGAAGGTTTGGAACAGGCTTTTCACTATTAAAAGGCAAGAAATGTGCATTAATAACTCTAAGAAATTGGGCGTCATGATCGGAGAACCCCACTGAGCGAGATTCAGCGATAAAATTATCATGGCTTACATTCACAAACACATTGTCAATACATGTCGCAGAGTCACGGGAGATACGAGTAGGCACATTTATCATATGAATAAAATTATAGCACTTCAAGTTGTCCAGTATTTCTGACAGTTTATCGTTAATTGACAGAAAGTTTTCATTAAAATCTCCCATAATTATTGTTTGTGATTTTACTCTATGATCAATTTTAACAATGGCATAGAGTAAAATTGAAATGTCCTTCAATTTCATAATTTTCATTGACGTTGTACGTATGTGGAATGCATTATTGCAGTAATATATGGAGTATATAGCACTAACTTTTAAATTAACTTTTGGTTGAAGAGGCTGTGCGGGCTTGTGGTTAAGACGACGCCCCGGTTAGGGTTCGAATCCCGCCAAGTCCGGTTTTTATTTACCCTCGAATTTCAGTTAACAATCTAAGCATAGAAATTTTGACATTTCTTTATCGAGTAAAGTAGTACTTGTACGCAACTGCTAGAATCCGACCTCCGCGAGTTGGGAGTCCATAGATGGTGGAGCCAAGTACAAATTTTTAATTTTAGTTTGTTTGTTTGTGATTTTACTGCATGATCATTGATCAATTTAAACTATGGCATAGAGGAAAATAAACATTTCCGTCAATTCTGCAATGCGAGGTCGGTGGAAACGCCACCTAAGTCTTGAATGTCTGCTACAACGTCACTGTTTTTGTAAATAGCCCTAGCCGGTCAATGGAATGGGCACCTAAGTCGCGTGTACCTCCTTTTTTATGAGCACCGTAAATGATAGTAATTGATTGATGCACACTTAGAATCCGATTCTTAATATTATATTGTAATACAACAATTTTTTTTTTAACTTCTCTTTTGACTTGAGAAGATTTTTCATGATTTATTACATTTGGAGTCGCTCCCACCAGCGCTTGAAAAGTATCAGTAGGAATACTGGACGTCACCATCTGCCAATGCTTGGTAATAGCGTGCGGTACTCCTTACCACCGAGACGTTTGAAGTGATAATGGGGACGGCCGTACAAGGATATGGATCGTAGAAAATTGTTAATTCAAAATTTTGAAAAGTTTTTTGACAACATAATCAATTCTTTGTTTCACAGACTGATGCAATGATAAGATAGAATGGTGTTATGAAAAATAAAAATAAAGCTTTCGCCGTAAATATTCAATTTCACACCTGAATTATTATATTTCTAGAACAAAAAACTATAATATAGTGCATTATAAAACAGATTTTATAGATAATAGTAGTAAATCAGACGGGTAAATATATAAGTCTGCATTTTTAGAAAGCATGAATTTTTTCCCAACCGGAGGGTTGTGGCCTTGACCGTTGAATGCATAGAAATATAATAGAACTGGAGCGGCGGGGGTCATAATATGCCTTACGAGGCACCGGTTAACCATAAGCCAACTATCAGAGATAAGTACCAACGCAAAAAATAACAAAGTCTTACACATTGCAGCATAGCAAAGCGGATACCTGGACCCGGTCAAAAACTCTGTAGTTTAGTAGTTGTGCAGGCTATTTCCCCGCCGAATTGCGTAATTATCTTGTACAGGCTATACTAGCAGCCATATTGATAACAGTCTCCACCCACGGGATCGTTGAATATCCATTTTATAAACAAAGCCCCGCGTCTCGTACCTGTTCCGCATTTGACTTGTATTATTTCAAATAATTGCAGTTTTACCTATTTCTGGCGCTTTACTGTCAAATTAAGTGTTGAGCTTCTGACTAAAGTGCATTTCATTACAAAAGTTCGAGGTTTTTCTTCCCTGTGGGGCACGTAAAAATGTTCTTAAAGGTATGTTTTTAATTGCTTCATGCACAAATTTTAGACCTAATGTAATTGTAATTTTTGGTTTAGTCAATAGTGTAAGCATGTCTACGCGTATACTATACCCTTCTATCGATTATTTTTACTATACCACTGCGGTTTAAAACATATATTACGAACCCTCTGCAAAGACAATTCCAGGCCAGTCACGTGACCCCCTCCGGTTTGGCCATAAGACCATTTTCATGTCTTATCTTTGCAGCTGTGAAACGAGGAATTAATTAATTTAGTCAAAAATACGCAAGCTGAATTGTTTACAAATTATTGGTAAATGTCTGCCGTTGACATTGAATTTTAAGCCATTTTTAATTTTTGGTAAAGTGGTTAATAATTCTACAAAAAGCTGATGGTTGACAAGCTACATTCACGTTACCTCAAATTAAAAATTCATGGTATGCACTATGTATAAAATCGTCATCGATTTACTATATTACATTCGTAGCATAAATTAATAAAATGAAAAAATATGTAAAATTTTACAATTAATATTTCTTACGGTCAATATCCTTTTAATATTAATACACATACAGTAGATATTATTAATATTATTATTATATAAAGGCCAGAAGACAGGGATCCATTAGTTGGTTGCATTTGAAGGGCTCTCCAGTCTTGGGCGTTTTCTGCCTGTCATTTCATCCATTTCAGCTTGAGCGTGTTCTCGTTTTTTCTGTGCCTGAAAAATACGAAATAAGACCTACTTAACTTTGTAAATTTATAGCAGTAAAAAGAAATTTCAAATGAATATGGTTATTTAAATCGTGCCTACTAGTTTAAGTCTAACATGGGGTACAAGAAAGGAGTCTCCACGAAGATCGGTTTTATACACATGGACAAAAAACCGATCGGGCGTACCCCGGGCAACGTTAAGTGGAAACATCTAGCGGCTAATCCTTTCACCACCGAGAAGAGACCTTCCTCTTCTTTTGTGTATGCACCGACGATGGCGTCGGTTTGGCTGAGACCAGAAACAAGGAGTCTCTACCCCGGACACGAAAAAGTAAAGTAAGTAAGCCTGACATACGATAGTTACAATGTGTAAATGGCAAGCAAACCACAGGTTATCCAGAAAGGACGAGCTCTACGCGATATACCAAGAACCTACGATATTAGCCGAAATCAAGAGAGCCCACATCAGGTGGCTAGGGCACGTGGAACGAATGCCAGACAATAGGGCAACAAGAGCAGCCTTACACAAGGTGCCCCAAGGGAGAAGACGAATGGCGACCTATGGCGCCGATGACTGACGAAGGAGGTAGCAGGCTGGCGCGATGTGGCAGAGCATGCCAAGGAGTAATAGTATTAAAAGTAAGCAAACCGCGGGTTATCTATCCAATCAAATCAAAATATATTTCCAAAATACAGTTTACGGTTTTTGTCACTTTCCCTATGGGCTAGGCCCGTTTTAGGGTGGAAATTTTTACAATATCCTAAGTACAATACAGTTTAAAAATACAGTGAATTTGTAAGTGAAGTGGTGTTCGTGTGTGTTGGTGGTATATTGCACTTGTTAGTCATGGAAGTTTATTTCAATTTCTATTCCCTATTTTCTTTATTGTGTAATTTCCAGGTCAGTAAGCCATTGTCGTTGGCCACCGATGTAGGTTGTGACCAAGGACATGCACCAGTCTCTGGTTTTCAATCTTCAACTAATAAAATCTAAAACCAACTTTAAATGAACATACCTTCTTCTCCCATTGTTGGTGAAGATACCTCAGCAGAATGTTTGTCTTTTCAGTTACAATAACTGGAATAAGAAACAATCTCAAATAAGCCCCTAAAAATGAAATAACAAACGGCGTGAAGAGTAAATATGAACCGATTGACGCTGATTATTTCATAGTAAGTGGGTGTCACCTCCGAATTAATCGTGTGACTATGTTCACCAAGTGATCCGCTATAACCAGGAGGTCCACCCTGTCAGTCAACTCCCTTTCTCCCAGAGGTGATGGAGTCTGCCCTTAGGGCGCCTCAAGTTAATAAACAGGGTCACTCCCCGCCGTGCGGACGAGGTTGCTTAAAGCAGAAATGCTGAATTAGGCGTAGGAAAACAAAACAAATGTTCTTAAACCCATAAATGGCCACCTAATACATTTCGTTTACTTTTTAAATAGGCCTACGATAAATCCACAATCGCAGCAAGTTTCCATTTAATTCTCTTCCCGAATGCCAATGAGTCACATTTCCCAAATTCTCTTACCACAGAATTTAAAGGGTTCCACAACGGCCACATGATAAAATTGATTCTTAATCCACTTCGACATGCTCCCGCGGAGGTTCTCCTTTCTTTCATACCCTACCTCTTAAGGCAATACGAATCTATGACGCGATATACAGTCACAGCAACAATTCAGGTAGGTTAAAGCGGCATTGTCTAAGAGTTAATGGACGGCAGCGGACATAAATAAATAAGTGATAAAAATTATGGCTTACTTTGGTCAGATGGGAAGTCCTTTGTAGGAAGATAAACTGAAGGTCGTTTTGAGCTACTTTTGCTCCCATTGTCATTGTGATACTTTGCAAAATTATTTTCATTGTACGATGGTAACCCTTTTAGAAACTCTCCAACCACGGACTGAAATATAACAAAATGCACATGTATACTACATAGGCTACTTGATACTGATACTACTAGTATATTATTAATTTACTATCCACTCAGTTTAGGCAACCTATTGCATAAAATTAATTTTTCTTCTAGAGATACAAGTAGAAAATTGACAGCGTTTAGACTTTAGAGCATTCTTTTTTCAGAATTGACAGAATATTTGCGATCGATAGGTCTAGTCATGAGTTTTAATATAATAATTTTTTCATGCACCCTAAATTGCCAGCATTACAAATCAATGTTTGTGAACACACAAAACTTACCATACTGGTAGTATAAGTCCAAATAATCGTAATTCAGGTTAATTGAATTGTGAAAAATAATGAAAACTGGTACCTAGCTTCTCATTAGATCATTCATAATCATAAACAAGACAAGAGTGAGAAGAGTCAGAGGCATAACCGCATAACTCAATATTAACTTATAAACAAATTTCTGGCATTCAGTCTACTGCGCAAAAGCTTTGCGCAGATCACATTTGATTTTCAACTTGGCGGGTAAAATATGAAAAGATATTTGTATTGATAATTAATAAACCTTAACCTATTGGTTATAATTAAATAATAATAAATCAATATATTATAGTGAACATTTACATTTCTACATCATTTTGCCATTTTAAACATGTTTTATAAATATTAATTTTAACGAGTAAACGCATCCGCCATCATCAGATCTAAAAATATTTCTGTAAATAACAACATTTCTTTTATAAATTGAATTAGATAATTCGTTTGGACGTCTAATAATTAATTAAGTGTTACTATTTTGTTGGATTTCGTTAAGAATTATATATTTAAGTGTTCCAAACAAATTTGTTATTATGGTGGTAAGGTAAACTGCTGAAAGCGTTGCCTAATATTGTACCAATGAACTGACAAGAAGGCACAGCAGAGCTGTTTTGTGGAAAGTCCTAAAAATGGGTTAAAGTGTAGTGGTGCAGGGACATGGCATCGTCGCAAGATGCCTGGTATTTATCGTTGCTGGGCCTAGCTGAAAACTTTCGTACTTCAAGTCCTCCAAACATAAAACTCTGCATCCAGTGTTTGCAAGCCGTTTTTCACTTTAAACCGCCCCCTCGGGTAGAGGCAAGGACTCATTTACAGTTAGGAAATATTTTATTGACCCACACGAAAAATACTGATTTAGCAAGAAATCATTTGGAACAAGCAGTAAGTATTGCATAGTTAAGTGTCCTACTTTTCTAGTTCTGTTCTCCTTTTATGACCTGAACGCGGTACTCTTTCCGTAGTGCATGTTTATTAAATATTGCTCGTAATGGCTCGCATTGGTTACGTTTATTATACTATATTAATTATTTTTATTATACTGTTCTTCAGTATTATTATTTGAAGGACTTTTTATCAACGTTCCCATGGCTTTTGGGAATTATTGTTATTGCTTCCGTAAGAATATTTTATGGTTGGCAAACATTAATTTGCGGCCAATCTGCCTCACTCACTTACAGAGACCCGTGGTGTGGCTATAGGGAGAGATCAATAGGGTGAAATTTCAAAAATATTATTTTAAACACGGAATGGACGTGTATTTTTGGCTCAATCAATTAATTCCTCTTACGCAGCCGCAAATGTATTAAGCTGGCCATTCACGAGGGCTCCAAACGGACTCGCGCCAAGCCAAATGGCGCGTCCTGTTCCATTTGGCGTTAGCGCCATTTAGAAGGGTCATCATGACTACGCTGAACCAGTCGTTCCAAATCTTTCAAATTGTACAGTGTAAAAGTACCTCTTCCATATCGTCACACTGTACAATTTGAAAGATTTGGAGCGACTGCTTCAGCGTAGTCGTGATGGCCTGGCGCGAGTCCGTTTGGAGCATTTGTGAATGGCTAGCTTAAGAGCAGTCAGATGAAGCGAAAGCTTTGCAATTCTATAAATTATTGTTTTTAATCTGATCACTTTCATATCTTTGCGCCGGTGAAACGAGAAAATGTTTTGAAATCTCACCCTTAATAGTCTGCGTAATTGCTGCGCAAATATTATTTTAGTTAATTCGTTAAAATATTATAGATAGATTCGTTTATTTATTAAAAATGCAATGCAATGTAACCTGTGCCCCCTCAACCCGGCACATCAATTATAATGTCACATCATGAGAAAATATACTCACTACCTCGTTGAGAATGTAGCACTGTGCGCAGACCGCAAGGCCGCACAGTGGGCTAATGATTCCAGAGTGCCTGTACCCTTATAAAATATTTTAATGTGAAAAAATGTATAATACATTCGTAGAGGATCAAAGATTTATTAAATGATTGTACACAAGGCTGCTAACTGTCATTGCACATTTTTAAAGAATGTTTGGTGGCGTACGGTTGGAGCTTCCCCTAGGAGTGGAGACATCAGTGGACAATAAGTGCAAAAAGCTTTTTCCAATTCAATATTCCAAGCAAAGTAGTGGCTAAGAAAGTGTCCTCTGCCAACCGTACTTTTTCGGGCCACGGGGATTAATGTCTTTATATAATTTGCAGTGGCTCTTGTCTCAAATGATCAACGCTTTCGACGATGTAAAGTTCGAAGCAGCCAGTGTTGTAGCGGAACTTTACGAACAACTCTCCCAGTCGGCTCTTTCGAAGCCCATCCTGAGAAAAGCAATCGAGTTGAGTCAACACAGCGTTTACTGGCATTGTCGGCTAATATTTCAACTAGCGGTGTGTATATTAATTTTCTGAATTCTTAGCAACTCGGCTATCTTAAAATAGATATTAAAACTTTTTGTATGTAACATTAATTGCAATATTTTGAAAGGCCTTTTAGAATTTATTATTCATTTCGTACCATAACTTTTGTACCTGGACCTGTTACAGCAAATTCATGCGAGCGAACGCGACTACGAATTAGCCAGCAGTCTACTGGGTGTAGGAGTTGACTATGCCCACATATCTGCCGCCCACTACACCCGTGTCCTCTTCCTCCTCAGCCGCTGTATGCTCCTCCTGATTGATAAAAAGATCTTGGAGGTACACCCTCTCCTTAATCAGGCTGGCCACCTTGTAGAAAACTGGCAGGGGAGTCAATATCAAAAAGAGTACCTT
The DNA here is from genome assembly GCA_963971405.1 of Psococerastis gibbosa. Taxonomy (NCBI): domain Eukaryota; kingdom Metazoa; phylum Arthropoda; class Insecta; order Psocodea; family Psocidae; genus Psococerastis; species Psococerastis gibbosa. The sequence continues at coordinate 43,708,975 of OZ020485.1, forward strand.
AAAGTTTTCTTTCTTGTTCTGCAGGTTTGTATTTTTTCTTTTTTTATAGCGATAATTATAATTGATGTTCCATAACTAGTAGGGCTATACCTTAAACCAGGGGTTCCCAAACTGTTGTCCACAGACATACAGTATATCAGGTGGTCCACGGAGCAAAATTAGAAATAAGAAAATAAAACAGCTGAGGTATTGGAAATTAGAAGTAAAATACAGTACGAGCGTAAATTGTAAGGCACTATAAAATCTAACCGTTATCAGTCCCAAACATTTAATCCAATACTAGCACGTAGGTTAATTGTAGGCACAATCTACTTGATCTTGGTCCTAGAATTTGAGAAATTTCTTGTCACAGCCATTGTGGTTCACGGAAAATCATGAAATAATCTAGTGGTCCACGGACAAAAAAGATTGGGAACCCCTGCCTTAGACCATATAAGGTGCCCATTCCATTGACCGGCTAGGGCTATTTCCAAAAACGGTGACGTGGTAGCAGACATTCAAGACTTAGGTGGCGTTTCCACCGACCTCGCATTGCAGAATTGACGGAAATGTTTATTTTCCTCTATGCCATAGATAAAATTGATCAATGATCATACAGTAAAATCACTAACAAACAAACTAAAATTAAAAAATGGCGTCATGGGATATGTTAAGTACAAACATTTTAATAGATTTCTATAAAAAGAAAAATTCTAATTTCCGTCAATGTCATTTGCATTCTGCAATGCGAGATCGGTGGAAACCCAACCTAAGTCTTGACTGTCTGCTACCACGTCACTGTTTTTGGAAATAGCCCTAGCCGGTCAATGGAATGGGCGCCTTATATTCAAGACGCGGCATTCTTGATGCACTGCTTGGAAGAGTTGGGGCACCATCATTATGTTTATCTTTTGCATGCAGATGACGTCACAGCCTTTGTTGCTAGGTAACCTGGTCACCCGAGTGACTAGTGTGGTTTCGGAAAAAAGAACTGACTTCCAATTATGAGATTTTTTATTATTGAATTACATAATGCGATAATTAGGCAATTGGACACTGGCTGCAATTATAAATTAGTAGGAGGAACAAAATTAGTTAACATACTTATGTACCCTAATGTGATGCTTACAGGTTTATCATTATCTGATGTCGGGGCAAGTAAAAAGTGTAAAGCCGTGCCTAAAGCAGTTACAACAAAGTATACAGACCATAATGCAGCCCACATGGCCATCTGACGAAGGTAAAAATGCTCTTTAATGGAAAATCGGACACTCCCACTATGCGTTTTTGCGTACAAAATGACATTTTTCTATGAAATATTGATCATGGAGCCATAAATAAGAGTAAAATAAATGCTCCACTACATTTCAATGCATAAACAAAAAATAACAAAAACTTAGAGTTTTAGAAAAACTTGTTATAACAACCCGAATTAGTAAAACCCAAATAATCGTTAAGAAATTAACTTTGTCTAAGAAACCCACTTGTGTTAGTATAAAACCCTGAGCGCTTTCGGCAAGAACTGCCATCTACAGAGGGAAACCCACTAGCACAGTTACACCTTATCTGCGATTCGAGACTTGCTCAACTCGAGGAGAAGATGCAAATGTGACTAGGGAGAGGAAACCTTGGTTTATATAGGACTGGGAGCGGGGGGAGGAGGGGGTGGGAGGGGGCGTGGCTGGTTACCTATTCCTAACCTACTAGCTAGATCTATTAGAGGGGATGATTGTGTGAATGTTATGTCGTTTGTTAATTTTTCCCTATTGTGTAAAGCTCTTTTGATTTCAACATTTCAAAAAAATTTAAAGTGTAACTTTTCTTCATTTTGTGTAGGGCTGTCCAATTGTTAGGATCGAATGTGTGATTTTCCGAGTTAAGGTGTTTCGCGAATGTGCTGTTGGTGTTGGTGTCTCCTATACCTGCTATATGTTCTCTGACCCTAGTTTTAAAGCTTCTGCCTGTTTGGCCTATGTAAATTGCGTTACAATCGTTACAATTTAGACGATAAACTCCATTGCCTTTTTCCTTTTCTGGTTTGGTTTTGCAGTTCATGAGTTTATTGGCCAAATTGTTGCGGTTGTACGGGGCTGGTGTTTTGTCCGTTGTAGAAGAAATGAGGTTACTTATTTTTTCAGTGATTTTTTTCTATGTATTGTATCCTGAAATATGATTTATTGGTTACCTGGTTTAAGCTCTCTGGGGGGTAAATTAGTTTGAGGTTGTGTTTGATTTTGTGATGTCGTAGGATTCTGTCTATTAGGTTGAGATTGAAATTGTTATTTTGGGCAATTTGTTTTATTGTATTTACTTCATTATTATAGTTGGTTTCATTCATAGGGATGTTAAGGAGTCGAAAAATCACACTATGGAATGCTGCGTGTTTGTGCTGGAATGGGTGAGAAGAATCAACAGGGATTATATTATCGCTATGGGTTTCTTTACGAAATATCTTGAAGTCTAGGGTACTATTATTTTTGGTGATGGTGAGGTCTAAGAAGTTCAGGGAGTTGTTTTCTTCTACTTCCATGGTAAATTGGATTTTTGGGTGAATTGTGTTGATAATACTTAAGAAATTGTCTAGTTGTCTGTTACTTCCTGTCCAAATGCAGAAGATATCATCCACATACCTTGTCCAGAAAGATATACATTTAACTAGGGGATTTTTATTGAGTAGAAGTTTGTGTTCGAAGTTATCCATAAAAATTTCCGCAAGAAGGGGAGAAAGGGAAGAACCCATAGGTAGGCCTATTTTTTGTTGGTAGTAGTCGGATTCGAAACGGAAATAGTTTTGATGAGTGCATGTGTCTAACAGAAGGAGGGTCTCAGAAATAAGGCTGTTCGAGGTATTATTGTGATAGAGTGACTGGGCAACTAACTTACGTACTTCGGGTACGGGAATATTAGTAAACAGATTTTTGACATCGAAAGAGACGAGTTTGGCATTGCTGGATACGGAAAGGAAATCAACTCGAATGAGTTTTTGACGCTGTGGCGGGGTGTGAAGTTTGATAGCTCGCGAATGTGTTTGTTGAGAAAACTGGCTACTTTGCTGGCTGGGGCACTGTTATACGAAACTACTGGGCGGATAGGTTGATTGGGTTTATGAAGTTTAACCAGACTAAAAAATGAAGGAGCTACGGGGTTCATGTTGGTAAATTTATAGGCTATATCTTGGGGTATCGTATTAGAGCTTTGTTTAATGGCTTTTTTGGTTGCTTTTTGGAATTTGTTTGTGGGGTCTACTTTAAGTTTTACGAATGTGGATTCATCAGAAATGAGGTCTAAGACTTTAGAAACATAATCTTGGGTAGGTAAAATGACAATAGAATTTCCTTTATCCGCCTTGGTGAGTGTAAGGTTATCTTGGGCTAGTTTCTTTTTTATAGATTTAGTGTTATCGTTTTTGTGTGTAAGTTTGACGTTTTTCAGAATATCTGCTGCTATGTGTTTTTCATTATTGTGGTCTTTTAGGCTAAATTCAGTGTCTGACATAAAGTTGGTTAACGTGTTTTTGTTTAGACCTATATCGGGGCAATACTTGAGGCCCTTGTTGAGAAGTTTGTTTATTAAAATGAAATACCACGAAGTCACGAGTAATCTCATTATTTATTTCAATGCATAGTTTGTTTGGCCATAGATTTTTTAGACATGGACCTAACGTAACCGTGTTATTTTTTCGCGCCTTCCAAACCTGTGGCCAAACGGTTTTAGGGCCGGCTACATAGAATGTTTCAAAATGTAAAGGGGTAGTTTTACTACTTTTTTAGCTCATTTACGGATCTACTATCCATATTTCATGAGATATTTGAATTTAAAAAAGCCTTAGTGGGCTGTCCGATTTGTCCTTGATTGAAGTCTTGATTTAGGATAGTCTACTAGTAACCATTCTTTACTCAATGACCGTTAATTTCAACTAGGTCGTTCAGCACCTCGCAGTCAGAAAAGGTGTAGTGATAGATCCTTTTTGTTTGAAACGTTTTTGCTGCGGTAAAGGGCATGAGTCTCCCGTTTTAAAGAGGCCAGTTTGAGACTGTGAGCTTTTAAGTAGTTTTGCTTGCTTGCTTGAAGCAGACAAACTGTGGCTTCACTCCTTCAACAGCCCGATCATGGCGATTTGGGATTATTATAATACCGGGGTTTATTATTTAATACCGGTGTAGTAGTAAGGTGTCACGTGACGGTTTTAATATGCTCAGGAAATTCAAATTAATAAATTATTAGAATACAAGAGAATGGTTGGTTGCATTGTTTAATAATTGAAGGAAATACTTATCAACATTAATATGTACTGGTCGAATTTTGAAATATGATGAGAATTTTTAATGAATGTGTCTGCATGTAAGGGAGAAAAAATTGAAAACTCCAAAAATATTATTTATCAATTTGAATTTCCCGCGCATTTTGCACACATTTGTTTGAACAATTGAATAAACCCCGGTATTATAATAATTCCGAAACGCCATGATCGGGCTGCAGTTTCCTGAGATCAGTCTTACTTCTTACTTTGACCAACGCCCGGCTAGCTACTCAGCCATTGGACACCCTGCTTTCCAATACATCTGTGACTCGAAGTGTTCGTCATTATCGTTGATTTCATGTAGGGCAGCGCAGTGGGTCTGATCAATCTAGTTTTCTCAGCATTTCCCTGAAACAGCTTCATCTGTCTCCTCTGTCCTACTAACTCTAGCTGACAAAATTAATATTGTAATTACACCAGACATAATCGTAATAATTCAGTAATAATAATATGTACTTATACCTATATTGTAAAGTTGGTAGTAGTGCTTTTGGTATACTTTAATTTGACTTATATATACTACAATAAAGCTTGTATTTTTCAGTGGTGAGTGGGCCAAACGTGGGAGATATGTTTGTTTGGATGCCGAAGGAGCATTTATACGTACTCGTGTACTTGGTGACTGTCATGCACAGTATGCAGGCCGGCTACATGGAGAAAGCCCAAAAGTATACTGACAAGGCCCTCACTCAAATAGAAAAGCTTAAAAGTAAGTTGTATTTCGTAGTACCGGTCCAGTTCCAATTCAGTGCATCTGTGCATGGAATCCAAACTTGACTGGTCTTATTTTTTATGTTTGGACGTGCTAATTTAAGAAAGCTCGTATAAGTACCACCCTGGGACATTGAAGCTGGACCACCTTGTATTTGAAGTGTTACCGTAATTTTTTTTCATTCAGTTCTGATTTAATTAGAAAAAAAACTACATAGATGGGTGGATAGAGGCATCATCGCTTTATAGAATTTCAGAAACTGCGTTCCTAAATCACGTTGAGACATTTCTTCGGGGAGATGATCCTTTCATGTAAAATAAATCTATCTTCAATCCTTTCGCCTTTGTATTGAAACTGTTTTTTGATGCATAATGTTGTAATGTATATCCCTCTTGTGAAAAGATCGAGGAGTTGTTCTAAGAATGAACTGAGTCTGAAAAGATAGAATTACGGACTTTTTACAGCTCTTTGCAAGCGCTTCAATTTCATTATCCTTGCAGTGAACTCTTCAAACGCCATTTTAAAAATGGCATAGGCACATACTATTTATTTATGAAATTCTATAAAGGAATGATGTCTCTATCTACTCATAAAGCTGTGTAGTTTTTTGTAATTCAATCAGAATTGATTTAAAAAATATATTTTATGTTGAAATGTAAGGTGGTCCAACTTCAATGTCCCAGGGATGTACATAGTAAACTCCTGGGACTCCTAGGCCAATCGTCATTTGCCATAGCTTGTGGAAACAGTGATTCTCGGAGGAATCTAGTAATAAAAATAAGTGCATAGCCTGGTACACACGGGCGTTCGACGTCGGCGGTAGACGCTGAGAAATTTTTCATTGGCGCCGATTCCACCGACCGGCTAGGGCTAAATACAAAAACGGTGACGTGGTAACAGACATTCAAGACCTAAGCGAGGATTCCACCGACCTCGCATTGCAGAATGCAAATGACATGGACGGAAATTAAAATTTTTCGTTTTATAGAAATCTATTAAAATGTTTGTACTTAACATATCCCATGACGCCATTTTTTAATTTTAGTTTGTTTATTTGTGATTTTACTGTATGATGATTGATATGATATGATCATGATCATTTTAACTATGGCATAGAGGAAAACAAACATTTCCGTAAATGTCATTTGCATTCTGCAATGCGAGGTCGGTGGAAACCCCGCCTAAGTTTTGAATGTCTGCTACCACGTCACCGTTTTTGTATTTAGCCCTAGCCGGTCGGTGGAATCCCCGCCATTGGAGCAAATGTTGAATGGTTAATTCAAAACCACAAGACCTGCTCCAGAAAATGTTTATGAGTTGGCGTGTCGGGGGGACACCGTGCACTTCCGTGCGGTCGGTTACTCGTCGACTTCACGCCAGCCTGAGAAATCTTTACAACAATAAATACATAAATAAGCTTGTATTGTGTTGCCGACAGACAAAGAGAAACAAGCAGTCAAATTGAAAAGTAGGAGGGAAAAAAATAGCATCTTATCGATTTGTCAAACGGATAGCACCTATGTACGTAAAATAAATACCTAACATACAATACAACACAAGTGTGTACGAGTAGCCATTTGCTCCCGTGACAAATTTCTCAGTGTCTGACGCCGCCATCAAACGTCCGTGTGTACCGGTCCTAGTAGAAATGCCCTGTAGGGGCGACATTAAAAAAAAGGTTAACTGGATGCAGTACGCTTCTCGTCAGCTTCTGAATTCGACAAGAAATCTTCTTCTAGCCCTATGGGTACAGTGGAAAAGACGTCGGCAAATCGCGGCGCGAGAATCGTCCGTATGTACCGAGCCCCATGCTAATTATTATGATTTTTTTGCAGTTGTGGACAACAAACCTATTCTATCGGTATTTCAGCTAATGCTCCTTGAACATATAATTATGTGTCGACTGGTTATGGGAAATAAGAGCTTGGCACTGCAAGAAATTTCTCAGGCGTGCGCAGTTTGTCATCAACAGCCCAGGTTACTTGTTACTCATCGGCCGCAGTTGCATACCTTATTGGGACTCTACGCCATGAGCATGAACTGTATGGAGGCAGCGGAGGCTCAGTTTACTGCTGCGCTTAGGGTACGCATGAGATTAAAAGAAAATGCATTTTCCAAAAAAATGTACATTATGAGTTAAACGATAGGACTAAGTTTGACGACACTCGTAACATTACATACATGACATCAACCTCAGTCAAAACTTAAGGGCTTGTGTGGCGGAGTGGGGTCCATGCAATAGTTACTTACCCGTGACGGACCTTGGCCTGCTCAGTCATATCGTGCCAGCCTGCGTGGTCTCCTTCGCCAGTCATCGACGCCAAGGGTTGCCAGATCCACCTCGACGTCGTCCAGCCATCGTATCCGTGGTCGTCCCACTCGTCTTCTCCCTTGGGGCACCTTGTGTAAGGCTGCTCTTGTAGCCCTATTTTCTGGCATTCGTTCCTCGTGCCCTAGTCTCTTGATTTCGGCTACTATCGGAGGTTCTAGGTATATCTCGTAGAGCTCGTACTTTCTACGGATACGCCACTCACTCTGTCCCTCCCTCTCTCCCTGATTTTGCACTGGCCTGGGTCCAAACAATTTTGGGCATTAATAGTATGACTTAGGCTATGTGATTTTACAATAAAAAGTAATAAGTTAATCATTATTTCTGACAAGGTATGTAATCTATACAGTATGAAACATGATAGGTAGAAAGATAGGTTCCGGTAAAAAAAAATCGATGGTACTGTATAGCTATCATATGGCCCGTAGACTGTGAGATTTCAACTATAATAATGGAAATTACAGTTGTTGCCGCGAACTGACGAGGTATAAGAGGTTCACTTACATACCAGAAGAAATGCAATCGCATCGACCTATTTTTTTTTTATATTCTAGTGATCGATATTTTCTGCATTTTATGATTTCAATTAACCATATAGATATGTTCTCTGATAATGTTGCAGACATCGACGGAGCGTGAGCTTTGGACATTTGCGAATCTGAATCTGGCCATTGTATATCTGAGGGGGAAAAGGGAGGCAGAGTTCGATGCCCTTTTGGAGCGTATCAACCCTGAAACCCTCCCCTCACACTCCCACAGTCTCCGAGCGGCAGCTTACTATGTACAGGGTCTCCAGAGCTTCTTCCAGGCAAAATACAACGAAGCTAAGTAAGTTTTCACTATTAACCAGACATTGCTGGGTCTCTGAGCAGCCACTTGCATTCGTATGGGTAGTATGGGTTCATTTATCAGATATTTTTCAGATATCGGTTTCGTTGCGTAGCTTCCTTGTACGATTATTTGGGTTTTACTAATTCGGGTTGTTATAACAAGTTTTTCTAAAACTATAAGTTTTTGTTATTTTTTGTTTATGCAAATTCATTAAAAACATAGAACTTAGCTTGCTTGGGAGATATTAGGGACATTTTGTGTGTATCGGTAATCCCTATCATCAGCTGTCTTAACTACTCGTACCTGTCTAGAGGCTATTTTTTTTTTTAATATTTATTATTTTATATTTTAATAAAAGGTTAATCGCGTACAATTTAATGAATATAGCCGATTAACCTCTGCAATCGCCTCACTAAGGAACCTTATGGGTACTTGTGTCGAGTTACGACACGTCTCCGATCACAAGTACAAGCACGCTACCACCTGGCCACCGAAACCGCTTTCAAACTGACGTATATTGACCTAGACGGGAGTAAGGTAAAAATTGTACACTTAATCAGAATTTTCGAGCCCATTGTAATTAGTGAAAGAAAGAAAGAAAAATTTAATTCAATTAAAACAAAACAAAAAAATCAAAATCTAACTCAGTATCCCACAAATTAGTGATAAGAATACAAAATCACATACAATACATAGGTAGGTAATGAGATAGTGGGCTACCCCTAATAAAACCATTTGGTTGAGCATTAGGGGAGTGACGTGAACAAACATGTGTAACAGGAGGATTTGTTTGATATTTGTTGCAGAAGGTATCTAAGGGAGACGTTAAAAATGGCTAATGCGGAGGATTTGAATAGACTGACGTCATGCTCGCTTGTGTTGCTTGGGCATATTTTCCTGTCCCTGGGCAACAGCCGCGAAAGCATGAATATGGTTACTCCCGCAATGCAACTCGCTAGTAAAATCCCAGACGTCCACGTCCAGCTCTGGGCTTCCGCTATTCTCAAAGGTAAAAGCGGTTTTCTGCCTTTCGTACAAAGAGATTCTGCGAATGTACCAAATGTCACTGTTCCATACCAATGAATATATTATGGAAGAAAGTGTTTGAAAATATGTTTTCAATTCTTAAATTATGAGATGACTATTGCTCCGTTATTGTGTTCAGTACGAGGGGACCGCTGGTTTAGTGAAAATTAGTTATTTATGTTTTCTCAATCTAGTAGGTACCCCGCACACCGATAGCTAAGGAGGCCTTCTTTAACAAGGCGAAACAGTAACATTTATGAAAAAATATAGAAATTAATTACTATTAATTAATCTGAAGTTGATTTTCATAAAGGTACGGTATGCAATGAGATTTCTATACTTTTTGCTGTTTAATATGGGTGAAAATAGGCTTAATCGATAGGTGAAATTAGACCAAATGAAATTTTAAGAGTTTAAAAATTAGGATTAACCCTTCTATGCACTCAATTTATGTGTCAGCAAATAATCGTTATTTAAGAGTCTTTCTTTAAGAATCTTATTAGGCGCAAAAGCAAAACTTCTCTAAAAGTTTTCCACATGACACCAGTCGCAAATATTTAGTCTATGCAACGATAATAAAATAGAATAGATAATATATAAGCTAAGATAGCGGTCAAACGTAGCGTTGGGGGAAATCTGGCTCGCGCTGGGTTAAACAGCTAAAGAACCGTTTCCTCGTTGCAGGGTTCCAACATCTTCTGTAGTTGCAATCTAGCGATTGGTTTGCAGCAAATCTTTCCACCTCCTTCTCCACTCCTCCCTGTCTTGAGCCGTTCTCTTGAGTTCCAAGTAGGTTCCGCTTCTCATATCTTTCTTGAGGTCTTCTGCGTACGCCTTCCTTGGTCGCCCTCTTGCATTGGTGCCTTCTATTATGGTGCTTAAGAGTCCTTCCTGTCTGATCAGGTGACCCATCCATTTTGCTCTTCTCACCGAAATGGAGGTAATTAGGGATCTTTTATCATTTATCCTTTGAAGTACCTCTTCATTCGTTATGTGGTCTCTCCAAGATATTTTCAACATTCTCCTATAGCACCACGTTTCGAAAGCCTCCAGCTTCTTTTTGCTTCTTTCGTGTATGCACCATGTCTCACAGCCATAAAGCAGTATGCTCCATACTAGCGATTTAAGCAGTCTTTTTCTAACATTTATGTCGATGTTGTTAGCCTCGAATATCTTCGACTTTTTCTTAAACGCTAGCCGGGCCATTTGAAGTCTGCTGGAGATTTCGGCGCATGATTTGACATCGTGCGTTATTTTACTGCCAGGGTATGGAAAACTCATGACATTCTGTATGGAAACACCGTCGATAGAAATGTTGGTCTGAGTCTCTTCACTGCTGACAGGCATGATTTTGGTTTTTGCCTTGTTTAGTTTCATGCTGTATTTGTTTAGGATGTTCTTCATAGCAGTGAGCGCTTCCTGGAGTTCCTCTTCCAACATAAAAGAACCAAAATCGCGGCAAATAAAAGCAACTGAACTATACAACAGGCGCAGTCAGTTTTTGCGCATTTTACTCGCAATCTAAATAGCTTTCTTTTGACTGTATTAGGCTTATGATGGGTATTACCCGCTTACCCGAGGAAACTATCGCATCATTGACTGACTGGGCTCCGGACTCCGTCCTTCCTGATTCTGTTACTTAGAATGTTTTCTTTATTTCACAGACCTCTATCGGTTGTGTGGGGATCCCGGACGAGAGGGTGAAGCGTTCCAGACGCATTGCAATTTCTCACAAATGCTCCTCAAGGATCATTTTCAATCTACGCAGATGCCTGAACACAATCTGATTCATTGGACGGACGGCGAATTTCCCCTGCAAATAACGAACTCACCGTCTACGTCAGGAACTTTGCTGTAATATCAGACAAAATGCTGCAGTAGTTAGGGTGACAACGATGCGGGCTGGTATGATTTGTTACAGATTGAGGTTTGATATGTACTTTCCGAAATTAATTTAGGGATTTTATACTTTAAAAGCCAAAGCACAACTTGTTTACTGTGTTTTGTGGAAGTGAAGTGCTATGTGTTAACAATATCTATGAGGTGAGGCTGATAAGTTCGGTTTATGCATAATTTCCGCCAACATCAATGTACTCCCTACATCTCCGTTCCAACAAATTGAACCCTCAAAAAAAAAAATAATAATAACAATCCCCGATCTTACTGTGGCCCCCACAGCTCTTTAATGCCCATAAACTATTGTCCCTTTAAGTCTGAGGTCAAAAAGAAGTCAGGCGGAGCCAGATGGCGCTGTAGGGGGGGGGGGGGGGGTGCAAGCTATTTGAACCCCGTAGTCTTCTGTCATCGCAATTCGGGCCATTTTGGGCACCAAGCAGGCCTAACCCGTTAACATCCCTAAATGTTCGTTCAGAATTGTATGCTAAGGCGCGGTTTCCACCGACCTGCAAGTGCAAAATACACATACGGTGACGTGGTAGCAGATATCATTAATAAAGGCGGGGTTTCCATCGACCTCTCATTGCAGAATGCAAATGACATTGACGGAAATTTTTGTTTTACTCAATGCCATAGTTAAAATTGATCAACGATCATAGAGTAAAATCACATACAAACTAAAGTTAAAAAGTAGCGTCATGGGATATGTTAATTTTTTAAATTTAAATTTCCGTCAATGTCATTTGCATTCTGCAATGAAAGGTCGGTGGAAACCCCGCCTTTATTAATGATATCTGCTAACACGTGACCGTGTGTGTATTTTGCACTTGCAGGTCGGTGGAGCCCGCGCCTAATGCCTAGGGTCACTACTGTCTGTTCCAATAACAGTTTCTCCACAACTTGCACATTTCGGTAATAGAGCTCCCTAAACGAGGAACGTTTTCAAGGGACTCTCTACCATGGTTGTATTCTCTACAACAGTGGTCCCCACCCTTTTCGCACCGCGGAGCCCTTGATGTAAATTGGCTCTATATCTACCAGTCTTACACCCCTATACTACTAAAAATAACATTTCTTAAGAATTTTTATTATACTTCATTTATTGATGAAGCATAAATTTATAAAACGCCTATGCGGAGCCCCGGACAGGTCGCCGCAGTGCATAGGTTTGTGACCTCTGCTCTACATCACCTGTTACAGTGTATATGAGGTTGTAGACGACCAAATTCAAATTATACATTCCCGTTTTACCTGATCAAAAAAACTTAATAGCTCCTCGTGGTTCAATATCCCTCGCATGCTCTGAACTGCCACGGTAGACATAGTGTCGCTTGAGGTGTGCAAAGCGTACTAGTGGGCTCAAGGATTCAAACACAGAACAATATACTGTATATATACATATATATGTGTGTTCAAGGACATGCAGTTTTCAAACAATGCTCGTTTTCGCTATTTTCACCTCCTGTTTACCGAACTTTTTAGCCTTATGTTATAGTCTCAGGGTATAGAAATATATTAACTGGAGCGGCGGGTGCCATAATATGCCTAACGAGGCACCCGTTAACCATAAGCCAACTATCAGAGATAAGTACCAACGCAAAAAATATCGAAGTCTTACACATTGCAGCATAGCAGAACCTGGACCCGGTCAAAAACTTAGTACTTAGCTTGTGCAGGCTATTTTCCCCGCCAAATTGAGTACTTATCTTTGTGCAGGCTGCGCCGCCAGCCTTGTTGATAACGGTCTCCAGCCACGGGCAGTCTCAGAGCTGTGCGGTAGATTCTTTTCAGCATAGAAACTTTCAAAACAACGCAAAAACACTCATTCAATAAGAAGCATAACCTGTTTATGACGGTAACGATATCATCCACCAGAGCTATAATTAGACCTCACAGTTGCGCATGTGTACAATTTTTATTTTAACGTATTAATCAGATATCGAAAGCAGATGTCTCTGCCAAGCCTAGTTCGTTATTTTTAATTACTCCAATGAGGGAAATTTATGACGGCAAGGTGACACGTGAATATATTGTACATCAGAATAATAATTATGGTATTATTAAACCTGACCTATTACTTTTAATAAGAATACGTGACGTTAAATTTCACAAGGCTACGGTACTCGTCCCATAGAAATGTACACTAATGCTATTTCCTGCAATTCAAGAGCATGAGCACTCGCTTTAAAAAAACAGCGCAAAACCCGCTGATGCTCAAAAAGCAGACGCCCATCATCTATCTTCCCCTAGAACTGCAAGTAGTGAAGTTACTTTTAGGCGCAAATTCCACCGGCCTTGTTTTTGATAGTCAGCGTGATATTGACGTGGTAGCAGCACGATTATTCAGTGGAATTCATATAGTTGATTTTTTTAGTAAGTTCAAGGTACATGACGGTATTCATAACGCTTGTCTATACTAATAGTATTACAGGTTCCATTGACCAAATTACAGATTCACACTCCTCGAAGCGTTTGCTCCAAATTTATTAAATAATAATAATCATAATGTAATAGAATTTGAACTATTTTTCACACGTTTTACCATTATATTCCATTATTCAAAACCACACCCATTCTTTGTTGCTTTAGTAATTGATTGCTTTCCAGAAAAGTTTGCAAATGCACATGAAAATATCCCGTAATGCTTTACCAAGTCCCGCCTCTCCATGTAAATTCCCTATGCTGCATTTTCAAATCAGATAGAACTACTTTGCATGTGTTTGTATACACAAAACGTATGGGGGTTCCATTCCAAATGTAATGCATTTAATGCAATTTAATGGTCACAAGTGGACATTGCTTATTTATTTAGCTAAAATTGTCGATCTGTTGCACTTTTTACGATTTCACGACTCCAATGTAAAAATTAAAATTAAAATTTTCTGAATGTTAGTTAATTGTCTTCAACTACTGTAGCACCGTTAGTGGTAGGGTTTTAGGATCATCATAGAACAAAATCAAAGCAATATTTATTGTTATAAATATTATTAGTGCGTTTCTTGAATTCGAGAAATTTATAAAATTTTCATCTTACCATACTGTGTTATACAATGGATCAACTTGAAAGCAGAAAGTTAACTTAAGAGCGATCAGGCCACAGAATAGAGTTTCTGTATATCACACCAATAAGGGTCTCGTCAAGGCATAAAATGCGATTTCCTTCAGACCTGGCGTTCCGGATTTCTTGTAAATACCTATAACGCCAAGAAAGCGTGCGTGGCGACTCGACCAAGACGTTGTATTTTGTCAAACATCTTAAATCTGCACAGCATTTAAATTGTGACTTTGTTTCTGCTGCACTTCTGATGCGTGTATTCATAATAGTCTCCTCAACCTACTGGTTGTTTTTTATTTTATTACGTAAACTTAACCAAGAAAAACATTTTCACAATGAGTTCTGATGCGAGTACTAGGCCTAATTGATTACATTGATTTCCTTGTATTATGGAAAAGTCTTAAGAAATATTTTATCTAGATCAGACCAAAATACTAATACTAGCAAATTGAAATTCATTTCTCTCGGAACTACTTTTCATGTATGGTCACTACAGAGTACAGATTGTTAATTTACCTGAAGTGAAGACGCCTACTGATAAATACGCGGAGGCTCTCCTTGGGCATTTGGTAACGACCATCAAGCTCTTGTCACAGGGTGTCCAAGCTTAACAGTCAGCAATCATCCTAGGATGAATATACATAATTATGGGGTTCCTTATCATACATCACATTCGTCGAGATCGCGTAGTATTATTGATGTCTTTTTTCCTTTATATTTTTGTTGATTTTATACCTCGACGGACTCCTAGACTCTTATATCAGAATTGACGCATATCTGACAATAAACACTGATATAACTTTCAACTTCCTTAAATAGTTCGCAAATTTAAAGATCATCATTCATGTCTCCTAGTGAATTTGCTCGCCTTACCAAACGGTTCATACGGAAATGTTGCTTCCTCTTACTAGGCCTGCTTCCTTTGGTAAGACTTAACACTCTTTTCTGTGGTCTGAATGCCCTTAACTTCGATATTAACTGTCTACTTTCAAATTGATCCATTTTATAATACTGTATGGTAAGATGAAAGTTTTATAAATTTCTCAAATTCAAGAAACGCACTAATAATATTTATAACAATAAATATTGCTTTGATTTTGTTCTATGACGACCCTAAGACCGTTCCACTAACGGGGCTACAGTAGTTGAAGACAATTAACTAACATTCAGAAAATTTTAATTTTGACATTCGTGAATTCGTAAAAAGTGCAACAGGTCGACAATTTCAGCTAAATAAATAAGCAATGTCCACTTGTGACCTTAATGCATTAAATTTGGAATGGAACCCCCCATACGTTTTGTATATACAAACACATGCAAAGTAGTTCTATCTGATTTGAAAATGCAGCATAGGGAATTTACATGGAGAGGCGGGGCTTGTCCCCGACTTGGTAAAGTATTACGGGATATTTTCATGTGCATTTGCAAACTTTTCTGGGCGAACAGTAGTATAAGGAAAGATTTTCGATTCCCAGATTTCAACGGGTTTACACGTTTGAGGTCCCAGGCACCAAAAAGTGGTTTCTACGAAATGTCTGTCGGTCGCTCTGTCTGTTCATCAATTTCAACGGATTTACTCTTTCAGGTCCCAGGAACCCAAAAAGTGGTTTTTACGAAATGTCTGCCTGTTCATCGATTTGCGGGCAAACTACTCGGTGGATTTGTATGAAATTTGGCATGTAACCTCACAAAAATCATACCTCGGGACCATTTTTATTTTTTATTTTGGGGTAACTCAATTCAGGTGGGTTTTATTCTCGAAAAACGTCAAAAAAAAAATTTTTTGAAAACGGCTCCTACTATTTCTTTTAAATTCACATAGCCTATATTGTTTTCATTATTAATCATATTAATGTGTGGGTCACTTGCCCCTTGATAGTTTGCTTCTGGGGGTAAAAAAAATAAAAATTACAAAAATATAATTTTTCTGTGAAACCTTTATATCGTTGATTTCAACCTTGAGGCATGTTTTAGGTGATGAATAGAGTTCTTGCGTAGTGACGTCACAGTATGAGGGCGGATCTAACAGCGCATGCGTGATTGTGAAAATAATGTTAACAGCTGTTCGGCCATTGGAGGATATAAAGTGCATTGAGCGCTATTGATTTTTAAAGTTTTTAGATGTTATTATTCATATTTCTAGCCTTATATATTAAGCATTGCTGCTATGGCTTGTGTAATAGTGATAGCCGATACCAAGACAGACCACATACGAGAGAGGTCCGAATTATATCGTTCCCCAAGCCACTGGAAAAACTTGAGAAATGCAAGTGGTGGTTGCATCTTTGTGGCAGAACGAAGTCCGTGCCCAGGGGGTGGTTCATGGGGTCCTCACCCCCCATCCCCCGAAATACATTTCTGCAGGTAAACCTGTATGGTTTGAAGAATTTATTCATTAATTACGTAAAAAAAAATTGGACCCCCCCCCCCCGAAAACAAAAGCTGGGCACCTACGTTCCTACGAAAATTAACTGCTTTGGTGCTCAGATACTAAATTGAATTCTAGTGATAGTATTATGGAGAGACAATAACCCTTTTTACGCTACTAATATTTACAAACAACATGATAGGCTAGCGTGTCGGCAGCCCAGCCGACTAGGCTATATTTCATGGTAGTTATGCAGCTAAGTTGTATGGTTATGGTAATAAATCATTACTAATACATTAATTGTAATATGTATAAGCAAGCTTAGGCTCACATACCCATTTAAAAATCTGTTCTGCCCTCGCGGAAGTATCACAACCAATGAAATAAAATTAGATACACAAGTAAATAATATTTTTCGACAATTATTTACAGCTACTTTGCCGTAATTTTTTGTCAGTACCCGCGCAAGTATTGAAGGAACATATAAATAGCACTAATTTGCCATTTAAAAGCTAAATTTTCTTAAAATAAAATAAATTTCATTGGAAAGCCTATACACTCAATGTTAAAATAAGGGGGAGATGTCAGAGAATCAGGGGTACCCCCTCCCTTTCCGACAGCCCGCCATCTTTGTTTTACCTGCGCAAGAACTATATTGAGTAACAAAAAGGAACAGGTTGCTTCCCCAAAAAAATTGGTTTTGTGCATAAAATATGTTTTGAAAAAATTATGGAAAAACATTCAAATGCATTGCATGCCTTACCGCTGTTACTGTGTGGTAGTATATTGGTATACAATGCCATTGAGTAATTCAGTGCTTTGGGATAGGGGACATCCTAGGCCGTTGCCAGAGGGGGTCCGGACCTCCCTCCCCTTTACCCAAATGGCTGCACCGTACATTAGAATGGAGTTTCAAATATTTTTTTTTATATATTTTCCCACGCCATTTGTGCAGAACCTTCTTTGTTTTTTCCGGTTTTGTTAAGGCATTTAAAACTATATTAAAAACTGAACAGAATACCACCATTATCTCAATTTCGATCAAAAGTGTACCTTTCCGGTTTTCCCATGTCTTCAATTGATAAATTGGAAAGCAAATAAGGGTTCACTTGTACCGGTTCTTTACAAAATATTTTGAAATGAAAAAAACTTTCATAATGCAGTAACAGGCAATATTCGAACGTAATGTGAACCGCATATTTTTAATAAATAATTTTTTTTAGTAAATTTTTCCAGGATTGTAATAAGGAACGTTTTATTATGCGAAAAGGAGAATAAAATAATGCCGAAGTCCATTATTCAATTTTTTTTTTATTTCATTTATTTTTGTCAGGCGTAACTCCTGAATGGGTTGCCGCAACTGGGGCGGCATTACGAAAAATATATAAAATAAACAAAAAGCCGCCGCAGTTTGGCAGTCACTGACATAAAATCAGGAGCCCTGCTGGGTGTTTACAACTTGTCCAGGTATTGTGTTAGATCGGGGAGACCTTCCTTCAATCCTTTCCTCTTCCTTGTGTCCTACAAAAGTAAAGTTAACAAGTTTTATATTAATTATAACAGCGGTAGGCTAAATGAACTATTACTGCAATAAACTTTCAGACTGAACCCCCTGCGTGAGTGTAACAGAAAAGACAAAAACTTCATTACTATCTGCGCAAAACTGGAGTCGTGAAAATGGGGTCTTGGGGTTAGGACCTGACTGGACGTCAAATTGGACTAGCGCCCCTCTTTGCACAACGTCAGTTAGATGGGGCTTTTGTACCTGCGACGCTGCTGACCCAATGGGAGCCAACGATGAAGCCGCCCTTGTCCATTGGACTAACATTTACCAATAAGCGTGACGTGGATACGCTAAGTAACTCAAATCGACGTAATTTCCACTGGTAATGAATTTGAAATGTGGATATACAGACGAATGCTGCACATATCTTTGAGATGAGGAACGAAAAATACCGGCTCCTGCATGTAATAATCTATGGGAAGATAGGAGGGCCCACAACAGATGAAGAACATCCTTGTTGAAAAACCTCAGGCAGTGGTTTGGCAAGAGCACGACTTCCCTCTTCAGAGCAGCAGTCTCTCCATGGTCCGAATTGCCTTGATGATCCCAGAAGGCATTTAAAAAAGAAGAATGGATTTGAGACTAACCTGGACAACACCGTAGGGTTTGGTGCCGGCATCGAGTGGATCACCAGGAAGGATCTGCCAGTGATCAAATACACACTGCGGGAATGCTTGTCCGCCAGTATTGCTGCGGAGGTCAGCGGTGAAGCCGAAGGACTCGTTGACGGGGAGGTACGCCTTCACAACGAACATAGGCGTGCCAGCCACCTGCATTTCCTCGAAAACGTGTCCTCGCCGTCTATTTAACACACCGTAGATACCACCAACTGCGACTTCCGGACACTGAAAACAATCAACGCCATACAAATCTATGCAACAGGGAAGAAAGCTTAGTAAAAAGCCAATTGAAATTTCAACTGCATAGTAGTGCAGCAATTGATCCGGATCCGGATCTTAGCTACAATAAGATAATTCCAACGCGTACTAGTGTTTTTGCTTTCCAATTTATGCGTAGGATGGTAGAAATTTTCGATTCCGAGATTTCAACGGATTTAGATTTACACGTTTTGGGGTCCCAGGAACCCAAAAAAGTGGTTTTTACGAAATGTCTGTCTGTCGCTCTGTCTGTTCATCGATTTCCAGGCAAACTACTCGGTCGATTTTGATGAAATTCGGCATGTAGGTTTACAAAAATCATACCTCCAGACCATTTTTTTTATTTTTTATTATGGGCTAACTCAATTTGGAGGGGTTATATTTTCAAAAAACTCCAAAAAAACGATTTCTTTTAAATTCACATATATTGTAGTTGCCATTAATGTTGAAAAAGTGCGGGGGTCGGTTTCCCCTTGATAGTTTGCTTCTGGTGGTAAAAAAAAATAATTACTCAATTTTAATGAAAAATGACTAAAAAATAATTTATCTGCGAAAGCCTTCTACCTTCAGGCATGTTTTAGGTGTTAAATTGACTAACGATACGGGACAGGTTACTTTCCCAAAAAACTATTTGGTTTTGTGCAAAAAATGATAGAATAATCACGCTCAAATGCATTGCGTGCTCTGCCATTATTGCTGTGTGGTAATGTGTTGGTCTGACCTATCTAGAATTTACCTCACCTCCAGTGACGTCAGGTGGAAACACCCCCCCCCCCCCCCGAGATATCAGAAATTTAACCACAGGAAAATTATTTACCATGAAATTACTCATTTTGATAAATTGGAAAGCATGTTCGAGTAAACTCGGACCGGTTCTCATAGGAAGCAAGCAAAAACTCCGGGCTCCTATTCATATTTATTCCAATTCACTGAGACTCATCTAAAATTTGGTGAATTCTATGGTCTATGGTCCTTTGGATGCCAATGTTTTACCAGCAATGGCCGTAGTTTTTAATTCCTCTGGATCCCAGCAGTGGCTCATGTCTCACTCTCAATTCGAACACCCACTGTTAATTGTATCCTTAACTAACATCCACGCCAATCTATGTTAAGAGAGACGGTGTACGAGTTCGTCAAGGATTTTTTTTTACCCACAATATTTCTCACAAACTTGAAAATAATCTCTCCGGAGGCAGGTGTTGCTACAACCAGCGGGTATTTAACTGCAGCCCACCACTAGCTCCCTCATAAAAAACGTCCCATAAAAACGAACGAACAGGACAGCAAGTCCGTGAAACTCCATTTAAAAGAAGCCCCAGTTTATACTATAAGAACCGGATAACTTTCATATTAACAAGAAAAGCGGATGTCCACCTAAATGCTGCCGATTAAATATGAAAAAAAGCATTACCGACCCAAGGGCGTGTAAAAAACTTTAATCGGCAAATCCCATTGAAAATAACCCTGAGGGTTTGCAGTATTGAAGTGCTAGCCCCCATGATTTTTAACAACGACAATAAATCCTAGCTAGAGATCTTCACTAGCGGCTGGCCTTGCCAAGACTGCACCTTAACCCCATACTACGCCGAAGAACCCAGGTCCCTGCCAGGGTGAGCTCCCAACAAAAACTAGGGGCATTCAACCCTTACCGTAGAGTATATCGTTCAAGTTATTTGAGAAACACCGTTAAGAGGCCCCCAGATATTTTAACTAGCGGTCTAACAATTGTGGGGTGGAAAAAGACTCATCGGTTGCTGCTTATTTAGCAAGTAAATATTATAATACTTTCAGTGGCCGTACCTGGATTTCACACAAGTATACAGGTTCCATTAAGCGTGGGGCAGCTGTCAGGGCGCAGGCATAGAGACAACGTCGGGTTGTCGGAATGATCTGTCCACCACCGCGATGGATGGCGTCAGTGTGCAGTGTCACATCGTAGATGTTGAAACGGACACTACGCAAGTTTTCTTCGCACAGTACACCCTAAAAGAAAAACGTAAAACCGAATGAACACTAATCTAGTGAACGCCATTTTTCAACAACAAACAATAATCAAGCAAGCGAATGTGGCAATTGTCTTCCTCTTGGATCTTGGTTAAAATAGCCCAAAAGCACTATCCCTATCTGAAACTACAATAGTTCCAAAAGATCAATTTAAAAACTGGACGATCACATGCAAACGAAGGAGTTTTCTTTTCTCACAGCCACGCAACCCAGGAATACCAGGAGTTCCAAATAACCGATGTTGCTATAAAGCAGGTGCAAATATAGGAAGGGCAACTTTTTCGCAGGCATGAAAAATCATGATTCCCACCTAGCATTGAATCACAGGCCCACACCGCAAAAGCCTGTGTTTCATTGAGCATTCCGATCACCTGTTGCACGTAGAAACGCTCCCACTGGAAACTACGATAAATTACCTTGAGGCAAAATGAGCGTTTCCTGGAACATCGCAAGTCTTTCCGTTCTAGCTGTACGCTAGTCTCTGCTCTTCAAACCACTCTGTAAATCCTTTCACATTTCTCTAAGAACCCTGGTGAAATGGCAATAGAAATGAAGTCATTGAATAAAATATCCTCAAGACTACTTCATTTGTGGGGGGTTTTGTGTCACTAGGTTTCCATGTGAACCGGCTATGATGTATTTACCTCTTTGGTTGCCCACAAGAAGCCAGCTACGACTGAGTCCTTAATTTCATTAAGGTACTGAACTCCCTTCGTACAATCCATGAGTAGATTTGGCCCAGTTCCATCAGGACCGAACGCCCAGATCTTACGGGCTTCAGTGATATCATATTCATACTTGTCACATAGATACCTCGCACGAATCTTGAAGTCATCTCTTGGATTTACTTCGCCCTAAGGAATCAAAATAGAACGGTTAAATTTTACGTTGTAATTTAAAGTTTACGTTTAAATTTTTAAAGCCAACCTATGAGCATTAATTGACAAACAGCTTTAAATTAAAATGTACGGAAAGCTTACTAGTTGTGATAGCTTTGTGTTAAAAGTGAGGCGCAATATTGAACAACGACCTGTTGACATTGAAAACGGTGGGCATCTTGGCATTTCGGGCCCAGCAGATCCTTCGTTCACCGACCCAATTTCACTAGCGGCCATACGCAAATCATTTACTCAACTTACAATATTTATTTATGTCAAAGAGTAATATCATATCCTGCCGCTCAAATGCAATGATACATTTTTAAGAGTGTACGTCCCATAGGAAATTAGGAGCCCTAAAACTAATAGATGTTATTTCTTATTATATAAGCATGTTATTTCTTCATTAAAGTAGCAGAAGGCTACCTTATGCATCATATAATAGGGTATTATTAATTTTTGGCTTAGTGGTTTTGTCGCGGTGAAATTTTAACCCTCAACCTTTTTTATGAAAAAGCTAAGGAACCAAAAATTAAGAACCGGTCCGAGTTTACTCGAACATGCTTTCCAATTTATCAAAATTAGTAGATAGAGAAAATGAGTAATTTCATGGTAAATAATTTTCCTATGGTTAAATTTCTGATATCTGAGGGGGGGGGGGGGGATGTCCACCTGACGTCACTGGAGGTGAGGTAAATTCTAGATAGGTCAGACCAACACATTACCACACAGCAATACTGGCAGGGCACGCAATGCATTTGAGCGTGAATTTTTTATCATTTTTTCAAAAAAACATTTTTTTCTACAAAACCAAATACTTTTCTGGGAAAGCAACCTGTCCGGTTTCGTTACTCAATTTAACACCTAAAACATGCCTGAAGGTAGAAATCATCGATAGAAAGGTTTCGCAGAAAAATTATTTTTTAGTCATTTTTCATTAAAATTAAGTTATTTTTATTTTTTTACCCCCAGAAGCAACCTATCAAGGGGCAAGCGACCCCACGCATTTCGTTAATATTAATAACGACTACAATATATGTGAATTTAAAAGAAATCGTTGGAGCCGTTTTTGAGAAATAATTTTTTTAGAAATAAAACCCCCCAAATTAAGTTAGCCCCAAATAAAAAAATTGTTCCGAGGTATGATTTTTGTGAACCTACATGCCGAATTTCATCAAGATCGACCGAGTAGTTTGCCCGGAAATCGACGCACAGACATTTCGTAAAAACCAGTTTTTTTGGGTTCCTGGGACCTCAAAACGTGTAAATCCGTTGAAATCTCGGAATCGAAAATTTCGACCGTCATAAAGCTTTCCTTATACTACGTATAAATTGGAAAGCAAAAATACCCATTATATGGCATGATGTTGTCTTATACAACTGAGCCAAATCTTTAATATCTTGCTCAATTAATTAAATAAAAAATAATAACTGATTTAGGGGCATCGATTTCCAACAGGACGTACACTCGTTAAGTTATTCGTTATTCTGGCTTTCTTCAAATCGTACCTTGTCAATATCCTCAGCAAGGCCGTCAGGCATAGGTTGCGCTTTCATGAAGAGACGATTGTGTTTGTTTGGAGACTTGGAAAGACACATTTGATCGGATTCTTCTGATACAGTCTCGCGGTAAGACACAACAGGGTCTGACTTCTTGATCGGGATGCACGCGTGGTCTTCTTCCAAATCTTTCAGACAGATTTCAAGATGCAATTCACCAGCTCCTGCCACGATGTGCTCTCCGGACTCCTCGATGATACACTGCACCATAGGATCCGATTTGGCAAGACGCTTCAAACCTAGAGGCAGAAGCTATTTTATTAACCAGGATCATTAAGAATTTGTAACTGTAACCCACTTAAGATGAAATTATGCGTTAAGGGAAGTCATGCTATAATTAGAAAATTGTTGATTTCTTTCTTATTTATTACGAAAGTCATTAACTACTAAATATATCATGATAGGCTACATTTAAATTTAAGGAATTTTTCTGTGTGAACACTGAAAAAATCAGTTAAGTAAAATATTACTTTAATCATCAAACGAAAACATAAATTAATTATTGATTTAGCTTTCGAGGACTAGGTTGTAGGACTATAGAACTTTGCCACATGTCAATTCTGGTCAACCAAGTTAAGACAAAATTTTCAATGTTTCACTTGGCCCAAGGTCCCACTTCCGCTTCAAATAATATACAGTCAGAAAATTTTCCCAATTTTAATCCCAGGTTAAGATTAAAAATCATCGATAAAGTAGGCCCGCTGCAACGTGGTGAGAAAACACTACCGTACAGAAATAACACAGAATATTATTGTGAAAATATCAGTCATCCAGATTAAAACTTACGTTCAAATGTCACGTCATACATTATAAGCAATAATTTACATAATATCTATAGATAAAATAAAAATCTACTTATAAATTGTCGCCTTCACAGCCTAGTCGCCAGTCCATAATAGAACAGTCGTCAAGGATATCAGGATGGAAGGTCTTTATTTTACCCACTTTCACCTAAGGTGTTTCACAATTGAATTGAGTCATGGGGAATGGCAGATGTTACTGAAGGTTGGGAGGTTCGGCTTCGATCAATTACGAACAGACTTGCTGTCGATGATCGTGGTCCAATTTTCAGATTGGACAGTGTGCTTGAAGAAGTTAACTAATTTAAAATTAGCTATTAACTGTCCAAGACTTTTTCTTCCGGCATTACGATTTTACATCGCAGTCGGTTAGCGCTCATGATTAATCATGGTTGCATTATTTGTCTGCCAGTTACGGCAGTTTTTTCTTTGAACCTATAACCCCAATACCAAACAGAACTCTCTGCCAGGATTGCTAAGCTGTGTCCTCAGCTGTGCAACCTTCGTCTCCCACACATAATGGCGGAGCACAAGGCACGCAGTACGGTGGTTGTTCAGATGATGACACAGAACATCCCAATCCCTTACGACTCAAATTCATTTTTATACATACATCTGCAGGAAACCAAACAATTTACGCCAACTTCTCGAATGATGGCTCGAGCTGAGATACTTTGGATAAGCAATTTGTCAATTTTTAAAACTTCAAACTTCTAGCTTCAAATATGATTTATCCATCCAAAAGACACAAACTCATGAGCAAATGAGGCATTTTTGGGCAAATAGTAAAAATTATCATGAAATTTCAATCGTAGTCATAAATGTGTTGTCATAAGGTAGAAGCAAGTTCCTCCTCATTTTGATCTACGATCGATATTTCAGGAGAAATTAGACTTAGCGCAAAAATTGGAAAGTGGGGGGGTCCATTGGCCCGTAACACGTTTTGGATCCTTTTTTTAAGTGGGATGATAAATTACGTCAAGAATAGTGGTATTCACAATTTACCACGATCGAAGTTAACATTTTATCAATTATATTAGGAACGATTTCGGTGATTTTTAAGGGACAGATTTCAAAATATTTTGTTGGCAAGGAATGGCTAAGTATTTTTGACGAATTATTTAATTTCTCGTTCCACAGTTCCGAAGATATGAAGGTGGTCAGAAAAATCTATTAAAAATTGAAGCTTCCTCAAAAAGCTTATTTCCCCGACTGATTTACAACTACAGTAGAATCCGTTTATCATGACTCCGCATATATTGACCAACCGCCTATTATGACGTAATTTCACAAGGAAGTTTTGCTTTCATTAAGGCATTGTACATACGCTTTAAATGACACCTGCTTATTATGACGTGTTTGTCAATTCCCTTCGATGTCATAATAAACGGATTCTACTGTATTCTACAAACTCGGTTTAATGCACTTCTGGGTGCCCAGAGGTAATACTATTTCGGATGAGATTATGCTAATTTCCCAGAAAAGCTTGATTTTTTTTTTTAATTTCCGACTGTCAACCTTTTTAACACATTAGCTGTGGAACGAAAAATTAAATTAGTAAAAAATCCACTGCCGTATCCATTTTACAAAATACTTCAAAATCTCTGCCTTCATGTAAAATATAATTCGAATATTTATTAAAGCGACAAGAAAGTCGGCTATTTAAGGCTGAGCGTTCAAAATGTTTTGTAAACAAGAAATTTTACTGATTTTTTTGACGAAAATAATTTATTGCACATTCCACAGATAACAAAGTGAACAGATAAAAAAAACTCATAAAAAATCCAAGTTATCGCAGGAAGTTTATATTTTCTGAACTGAAATATTATTACCTTAAAAAAATTGGATAAATAACCCATTTTGTAGCAGTTGTAAAACTGTAAGGGAAATAGACAGCTTTCGCAGAAAGCTCGTATTTTTTAAGATTTTTTCATCTGTTCCCTGTTATATCTTTGTGGCTGTGGAACGAGCAATTAATTAATTTCGTCCAAAAAGTACGATAATTTCTTGTTTACTAAACATTTTGAACACTCAGCCTTAAATTAAAGCATCTCAATTTGAAAAACGGCGACCACAAATCCGAAATCAACAAACTGAATACGCAATTGCTATGAGAAACGATCAAAAAATGTATGTAATATTGTTCTGGAAAAAATTACCTTCCACAAGCTTCGGCAAATCAGCTGGGTTCTTGGGCTCAACAGCCACACGAACGACAGGGGAGACGGAAAACTTCATGACACGCATGTTATGGGCATCCTTGAAGGTGGTAATGGTTCCAGTTTTCACGAGGAACTGATCGACACCAACAAGACCACAAATGTTTCCACTGGGTACATCTTCAATTGCCTCCACATAGCGTCCCATCATAAGAATAGTTCTCTGGATTGTTTTTTCATACAGATCTTCCTTTTTGCCTGGGGTGTAATTGGGACCCATAATGCGGGCTTTCTGGCCAGTGGCGACCTGCAACAAGTTTACTTTACGAGTCCAATCTACTAATTGGAGTACCCTATCGCGGTAGCATCCAGATCCAGGAGAACTGGACAATTGCTTTATGACTTGAACCAGTACATGATACACAGTGGCGGTAATTATTCTTCTACGAAATCCTAGAAATGTGATTTTTTTAAATCATAATAGGCTACTTGACAAATTTGGTAAACCAATTAATGCATTCTTTGATTTATGTATGTCCCTTAAAAAGATTTTTGCATAAGAACAGTTAGTAAGGAAACAAATCCCCCCCCCCCCCCCATTTAAGGGCAACAGGCAGTACTCTAATTTCTCTACATTTATTTTAAAAATACTCAAATTTTGTGCACTTTGGAAAAAAAAAACAATTTCATTGCAGTTAAGGTAATACGTAATACGTTTGGTAATATAAATAACGAATGCTATTGAAGGAAGAACAATGATCATATTATTAAGACAACATACCTTGCCAGAGAACACACGACCAAATGCGTAAAATCGTCCTTTGTCGGATGTCGGTACCATTTTGCTGATGTACATCATAAGTGGAGCGTTCGGGTCACAATTCTGAAATTAAGGCAGCGCCAACTTACTAGATAATCTAAATTTGCACGAATATAGAATAATAGCTCCAGCTTCTTTCAGTTTTTACTTTCATCAACGCAAACTTCGTAAAGTTTGTTATTTATGAACAGGTCTGTAAAAGTATCATCATACAACATACACAAAATTAGGATGGTGAATTTTTTTAGTTTCATGAACCCTGTAACAGAATATTTCGGGTTTTACCACATTTTAAAAAATAATTACTAGTGAAACCATATGATGACAGTCACTGTAACGTCAAAGGGAGCGAAAACTTTTTTCCAAATGTTTAAAAACGCCTTTGCTGAAATTTGTTATTCTTGAAGACGTAATTGAAAAATTGAACCAGTGTTATGTGCAGTGTAGTCAGAATAAGTAACCAAATTTCACTTACCTTTACACCGACAGCAGCTTCGTCATCAAGAGGTCCTTCATACAACATTTCCATTCTGTACTTTTGTGCGACCACGGGAGACGGCAGATGGATAGCAATCATCTGAAGTAGGGCCTCACCAGCGGGCAGCCACGAACGCATCACTACTTTCAGTAAAGCCTTTCCGTCCTTATCCCTATCTTCAGGCCTTAATTCAATATTCATCGTCTTCATTAACCTGTCAGCCTCTTCCTTCTTGTAGTTCATAATGGAGTCAAAAACCTTGTAGATGGGGTCAAGAACGTACAAAACAAATGAACGCTTGTTATCGTCCTCCTTTTGTTTAGCCCACTTTTTCGTCTTCAAATTGAAGAAATTCTCTCCCCACAGTCTGAATGCAAAAAAAGAAAAAACCATTAGTAGGTTAGGTAACGCTGATATAACTAGGAAAGAAATTTAATATTTAGTCAGATGGCCGTTCTAGAATTTCCTCAATAGTCCCTAATTGGACCAATCCGGCTTGTAAGAACAATCGTCATTCATTGGGGTACAAGATAATGGAACAAAAAGAGTTTACGGAGAAGACATAGTCCGGTTTATAAATGCGCAACTCCTAAGATGGCAGGCACGCGTCATAAGAATGTCAGAACACCGCATGCCGTACACGATTTCCAATGTAAGCATGACAGAAAGAAGACTGGCAGGACGTCCTCAAAAACGCTGGAAGGATGAGTAGGAATTAGGAAATTGACCTTCGCAAGTGGGAGTCTGTAGACGGTGGAGCGTTGCACAAAATCGAGACGGCTGGAGTAGTGTTGTCGAGCAGGCCAAAGCTCATCAAGGGCTGTAGAGCCAGAAGATGATATAAAGTAGACAAGACCTCATATAGACGATATAGACGGACCCAATTATGGAATTAATGAGTGACCGAAATTAGAGGGTTTTTCTAATTTTGGATTTAACGAGGAGTTTGCCTCTTAACCATAAGTTGAAGTTTCATTTCAGTATTTCATACCATATAATGCTGCAAATTAGTATATTTTAAATATTGTAAGGTAGGATAAGTCGTAATGGACGAGTGGCCCACGGATTTAAATTGTTAGCTCGCCTCAACCCCATACATAATAAGTAAACGAAAGGAGGATAATAAATAGGATGGAATCGACCATGTCACTCACCTGTTCATGAGCTTTACAACGTCAATCTTGAACTTTTCTGAGTACATCTCAGCAAACTGTTTCAAGGTAAACGCCCATCCGTGAAGACCGGAGCCAAAACCGACACTTCCTTTGCTTGGATCTACTCGAATCTCGCCCATGGGGCCAGAGTCGTCGCTGTATGTGGCGATAATAACGTTCACGTTCTCAACGATACGCTGGAACGTCTGATACAAATCCTCAGCCTCGAGCTGCAACTCCAGAAGAGCGCGGTCCATTTTGTTCATGAACAGAACAGGCTTAATACGTTCGGCGATGGCCTGACGAAGGACCGTCTCAGTCTGTACACATACACCTAAAAAAAAATATCATAGATGATATTACGGCACAGAAGAACTTTTGAATAATGGAGATAAGACTGGTAAGTTGCAAATGAGCACCCACAAGAGCCCATTCGGAGAAGGTAACTAAAAGAAGTCATCAAGTAGCAAGTACCTTATTTAATTTTCATTCATTTTCTGAACAAGTACTCATTTACATTGAAAGACAAAGCCAAATTTTTATTAGTCTCTACTAATAGACTACTAAAGTCTACTAATACTCTAGCTAACCACCAAAATAACAAAACGTAAATCACCACTCAAAAAGGTTTGTCACAGATGGCTTCGCTCGTCCCCATTGGACATACAGAGAGAGGTCCTGAAGCGAGGATCGGCCTTCCACTTTTACTTTACTTCCCTAGCACAGTCTCACTTTCACAGAGCCTCAGTGTAGGATCACACTGCAGCCCTCGGGCAACACTCATTTCGTGCAGGAAGAAATTCGTTAATTTCCACAATAATAAACGTAAAACTAGAACCTGGTATATTTGCTCACATACCTGAAACACAATCGACGACAACGAGAGCGCCGTCAGTTACACGGAGAGCCGCTGTCACTTCGCTGGAGAAGTCCACGTGTCCGGGAGAATCAATTAGATTAATCAAGAATCCTTTCTCGTTCTTATCACGCTGATCTGGGTTTGTAATAAAGACCAAGTCCTTGTCTTCCAGTTCGAAGAACATAGAGATTGCCCTGTAAAGACAGCATTAACGGCATTAAGGGAGATTTCATAATATTTTCTAAACAAGTTTAGTTTTGATTAAATTAATTAAGGGTGGATTCAACAATACGGCCGATAAAGTAGTACATATTTTTCTAAATAATATGGAGGTTTCTTTCCCCAATACAGTTCGCTATAAATTGTCGAATGGGCCTAATTATTTTCCATACAACGTAACTTATCGAATAGCCCAACCAGCAACATAGCCTGCAATGGTATTAACTTTCAATTTTAATAGCAAATAAACCTAATTGAACAATAAAAAATATGAATACTACTATCAAATATTTGCGGTTGTTGAACGAGAAATAAATGTCGTCGAAAATACACGACCCTTTATAGTTTACCAAATCACTGCCCCCTTTATGAGCAAATCGGAGTAACCCCTATACGCGTATCTGTGCTAAGTAGATTTTCACAAGAAAAAAATATCCATTAAATTAACTCTACGTTTCGATATGACACATGGCCTTCACTAACACCAACCCATTAGGTTTTTTTTTTTTTTTTTTTTTTTTAAATCAAATTCAATAAGCCAATCTGTTTTAGTAAGAGTATCTAATTTCTAATATGGCGTATGCTAGGCTTCAATCAAACCGCCCTATGCATGTGTGCGTGTGCGTATTATTTGTATTTAGTGTTATGATTGTTCTTGTACTGTATTGTATTGTACATGTCGCTGATTCCCTAGTTGGCCCAAGTCCGCTTTCTTTCAGTTTCAATTTTCCAAAATTAAGTCATTAGTCATAGACTTATAGTATGTGCTTAGGGTAAGTCAATGGGTACATAACACCACAATACTCAGAAAAATGTCTTCTGTTCGTCCTGATATTTTTGACAGCTCTACAATTGATATTCCATGAGACAATACTTTATGTCTAAGCGTTTCCCTCTCCCCTCCACTTTGTCTCGTAATAATTAACAACAGGTAAGCAATTAAGGAAATGTCTCCTCCGCTCTTCGCAGTCAATCCATGTAGAGAAATGACAATGGGATAGCAGTGGACTTTACTATACCCACAGCTCAAACACAAACCTCGACAAATTCAGCGAAGCTCAGTAGGGACAGATGTTGCTACAACCCAGGGCCCCGGTTATAGCCACCAGCACCGCGGAAACCGCGGCCCTCTGCTGTCCAATCATTTTCATGATATGGAAGCGAGGTTCCGTCTCTTGCTTACAAGAGACAGCGATGCCTAAATACGGAAACGTATTAGACAGCTACTGCTATGGATTTACATCCATCAGGCAGCGCAGCACGTAGCGCAGCTTGCCTGGCGCAGTAGCACCCATGTAACCCAATGGGTTACGTGGTCAGCCAGTGGCAAACGAGAACCACAACTGAATTGAAGAACCCTCTGACTTTTGACAGCGAATGGAAAACCACTCCCCATCGACTGAGTTGCATTCATGTGAGGTTTCAAAAGGTCCCATTTAAGCTATGGCACGCTCTATTCCAGACTACAAATGAAATGAAAAAAAACGCCGTTGACCTTGTTTAAAAAGGTACCTTATTGTCATCTTGCCACCCCCCCCCCCCTGAAAATTTGTATCTTGTTTCGCAACCTTAGGCGCCCATTCCACCGACCGGCTAGGGCTATTTACAAAAACAGTGACGTGGTAGCAGACATTCAAGACTTGGGCGGGGTTTCCACCGACCTCGCATCGCAGAATTGACGGAAATGTTTATTTTCCCCTATGCCATAGTTAAAATTGATCAATGATCATACAGTAAAATCACAAACAAACTAAAATTAAAAAATAGCGTCATGGGATATGTCAAGTACAAACATTTTAATAGATTTCTATAAAAAGAAAATTTCTAATTTCCGTCAAAGTCATTTGCTTTCTGCAATGCGAGGTCGGTGGAAACGCCACCTAAGTCTTGAATGTCTGCTACCACGTCACCGTTTTTGTAAATAGCCCTAGCCGGTCGGTGGAATGGGCGCATTAACACCAATTACATTGTCATGTTTATTTAAGTTCCAAAACTAATGTTTTCAATTTGTATGTATGTCACCCGACAGATATTGCCAACATTTACATCCCAGCCCATGTTGGCGACATTTCTATCCCGACAATTGTAGGTAACTTATGGTTTAATGGCGGCTTAAATCATTCACATCAGGGGTATTCACTGTGTTGGGTTTATCCCAAGGGAAAGTAGGAAACTGAGGTAAGATAGAAGAATACAACTCCAGTTTTTGTATTAGAAAAATAGTGTCCTAAGGAAACCTGTTTCCGTAACATTTCCACTTTGCCCAACCTAACTGCATTTGGAGAATTGGAAACGGGCATATTTGTTGTTTATTTCCTTTATATAATTTTATTTTATTTAAAAAATTAATAGCTAAAGACAACGAATACTTTGGAGTAAGTGTACTTTCCATGTTTCTATGGAGGTAACTGCAAGCAGAGTTATTTCTCTATTTTCCCATTTTACCTTTCCTACCAACACAGTGAATACCCCTACTACAACAGAATACCCTGCTAACTATACCAACAGACTCTGCCAAAACCAAACACGCTACACTTGATAGGAGACAGCGGGTAACCGCAAATCTTCAAATATTATTTAACACATTTAGCAAAAACACCCTATACACGCACCGACTGGGGGACATAATCGAGAGTCCCACGCCGTGATAAAATCGATGAAAATATCATCCTTTCCTTTTTAATCCACCCACACAAAAAAAATACAATAGATTTACTGTTTAGAGTTAGTGGAATCCCAGAATACTCACGTTGATTTAATTGTAATGCAACGCTCTTGTTCATCCTTTCTTGTGTCGGTGAACCTAGTCTCTCCGGCTTTAGCGCTGGCAATGATACCAGCCTTGGATACGAGTGAGTCTGTCAGAGTAGACTTACCGTGGTCGACGTGAGCGATGACGGACATGTTTCTGATGTTCTTCTTCTTGTCCATCATCACCCGAATCTCGTCAACCGTAAAGTTCACCTGCGCAAAAAAAAAAAAAAACAATTAACCCAATGCCACTTGACAAGCTGGTGAAGGTATCACAGGTTATTTCTTGACTACTGGTTTATTTCGTCAGGGTATGTGGAAAGGTTGTTGGTTCGAGTCCCACACTGGCTACAATTTTAAATAAATAAATAAGCTTATCATGTGTTACCATCAAAGTCCAAAAACGACATAATGTACGCATTATTACACATAATATAAATAATAGATTTCGATTATCTGGCCATGCTTCGGAGGGCACGTATAGCAGGCGGTCCCGGGCATTCCTAGTTGAGGTTAAAAGAGAGGGCTCTATAGCCGTAACTCCACTATGTTGGCTTTGTAATAGTACAAAAAAGGTCCTTATTTATTTATTTATATTTAATTACAAGGTAATTATTTACTATTATAATCGGGGTAGTTTATGAAACTTTCGGTTGAAAATTTAGATCCTGGCTTTCTTTGGAACAAGGAATCCGAATCCTCCCAATTGACCAAAAATTCTTGGATGAATATTGTTCTAGCCACAGCTCGTTTTTTAATTCGAACTTGTACATGCAGATAGAACGATTTCCTTCCACTTCATAATTTATCGAGTGTATTTTATTTTGTCGTATTTCAGTGTAGCGCATTAATACATTATCCATGCGGTTATGAAATATTTCTTGTTTAATAAAGTAATGTATTGGAGAACGTTTTGTACCGGTGCCGTTTAACTTAATGTAAAACTGGTCAATTTTATAAAAATTTAAAAATCTGAAATATGTGTATTCTTTTTGTTGCGGCCCCAACCACCACGGCAGGGGGTCAACAACAAGCTCCAAAATACATACGAATCGTGTCTTCCCATTGTCTGCAGACCACCCCAGCGGTTCGGGCCACCTGCAGCGTACCTTTTTCTCCAGTACACAACTCAAGTTAAAACTTAGAAGTTACCCTCGACGGCTCGGCCTCCCGCAGTCCCGCCTCTCTTAGTCTCTTACCTCGTGTTGAATCTCCCAAGTCCCAACGGTTAAAGTGGGTCAAACCGAAGTTATATCTTTCATGAACACGTTAATATAAAAATCATAAAATATTATGCTCATTCTCTGCTGAACCTTGATATTTCACCTATCCGCGTGAATATGCTACACTTTTGACTTTTGAGTAGTTAACAGCTGAAAAAAGCTATAAAAAGATCGTTCTAATAGTTTTTGTGCAACCAGATTCTGAATAAACTCATGTCATACCCGCCCTTAGTTTAATTTATGCTTACACCTACCTACGTGTCAATAGTAATTATCATTAGTAGCCTGTGTGGGTTGACAGTTAACACCGAGGAACTACACCTGACGCAAATGGCCAAACATCAATAATGTTCAAGAATCGATTGATGACACTGTACCATTATTTATATTAACCAGAAAACTTTCAAAAACTAGACTTGGTCAATAGTTAATAACCATTATGACCTAGTAGGTAGCAACCTTATAGGGGCAACTAAGTGAGCCGATTGGACAGAAAATGCGTGCTATCACTGCGGTGCCAACCCCTGGCAACTTCAATGGATGCATAAAAGTTAACTGCATAATGATGCCACGTATTCAGCTATAGCAACTAATAAGGCATGCACATTTGTTTTTTTCTTTGTTAAGAACATTACTTAATTACATCTCAGTCGAAATTTCTTAGTAAGTATTGTTATGAAGTATTGGACCCAATATCTTAAATAAGTCAGCCCATAAGTTGACATTTATTGCACAACTTTACGAAATTCCATTTAACAAGCAATGATAGCAAACGTTAAATAAACAATTGAATACATATCACTAACTAAATAATTCTTGTCCATTTAAGGACATTGAACTTAATTTTTGCTCAATAATAAGAAATTGAAAACACGACAAATTTGCTGGGGTCTTCAGAGCAGACCGGGTGACTTTTCCATCAATTATTTGAGATGTGCCTGAATTGATTAAATAGCAAGATTAATAGGGTGTCCTTCCTTTTATTGACAATTGTAATAATATTATAATTTACTCACCATGATGGATGTTTATGGATAATCCTCGGCAGAAAAGGTGGTAGAGCCTGCAATGGCGACTCTCCTTAAAAAGAACAACTGCCACGAGGTCGCTAACGTCGCTTCGGTCCACAAGTATCTGCGACTGTTCGATTATCGAAAATCGAAACCACCAACCAATCTCACCGCCAAAATTTAAAATGTTGCGACAAAATATATTTTTTTTAATTTCTATCTTATTATTGCAACATTAATGGACTTAATGTAAAACTTGTATAAAATACCTATTATATATTATTTTATTATTCACATTCAATAAATTTTCTTAACACCCGACACAAATAATGGAATATTACAAACAGCCTTGTACTCCAATATTAGCCAATGCTGGTTCTATGTGACTATTTTCCCGCAGGAGTATCATGCCGATACATACCATTGTATACAAACACTGATGGGAAATGCTAGGACTACAGGACTGTTACTCAATCGCTTAGGTTCGCCTATGGTAGAATCAGACTAAGAAAGTTAAGCGCGTACTCGTACTCGACTTATCACTTCGATCGTGATTACACCCTGCGAGAAATTATTTTAAATACCGCATGAAACGTTAAAGTCCAAATGGGCAGTCTTTAGCAAATTTTTGACTCTTCAACGTTAACTTTGTTTATTAAAGACCATGGCGTTAACCAGGGCAAAAAGCAAAAAAAAAAAAAAAAACAGGCGTTACCTTACCCATAAATGATTCACCTTCAAGGTTAGGTACCTATTGCTTTTATCTTCAGTCTAGGATATTGCTCCCTTGGCCTCCTAAGATGTCTTTGACATTGAAATATTGATATGAAGTAGCATAATTGTTCTTGGTTGTTACGAATATTGCCGATTTTGACAAAAAAATTCGAATCTTTTACAGCATCTGCAGAGGAGACGCTAGAAATTTTAAGGCGGGGGGGGGCATGACTTCTATCTGGGGGGGGGGGGGGGCAATGAAAAAACAAAACATTTTTCATTGGTAGTAGGCCTAGGTATAATGAAAGTAAGTAAAATGTAACCAGTTTTAATTCAGACGTTTTTGAATTACAAAAATTCTGCTAGATATTACATGTAAAATATCTCATATGTGGGGGGGGGGGGGCCAGAGAAACTTTCGGGAGAGCCAGGCCCCCCCCCCCCCACCCCGGGCACCCCCGTAGCGCCGCCACTGTGCATCTCAGGTTCTGGGGAGGTCAACTATCAGTTTTTTGACAACGTTAGAGTATAAGCTACGGTTTGTATATATACCTGTAGCCTTTATATGAGGTTCATTTGTGACGTCATTTTGTAGATGGCAGCACCAGTTGCAATGATATCAAAGCGTTGATTTTTCCATAAGCCTCAATACTATTTTAAAATGATTTTTAATTACGTATTATTTTAAAGTGATATTTATCTATAAATCATGGAGAATATATATATTAAATTATATGCAGCGAAATAAGGTCCAGGCATAGTAAAAATATTATAAAAAATATTAAAAGAATTAATTAGATGCTAAGAGCTTAGTTTTCACATGCAAACGGCGGCCATTTAGAATAACATGGATATCGGTTTGTCGTCAGCGAACCTGGTGACCAAAACTGTCCCTACAGAACCTCATTCAGTCGGCGACCTTAACATAGAATTAAAATAATAAGTACCTAGGCTTCCCAGACGTCCCGAAAAGGGAGCCAATTGTCCCGATTTTCAAAGTTTTCGAGCAATTAATAATTATACCGTAATTATTTAAAATCGCATTAATTTGGCGGATTGAATTTACTCGCATACAAAAATTAAGTTGAATAAAATTAATTTCCTAGTGATATTTCAAAATTCTAATTTACAGTGGAGAGAATGGACTTTTGCTCTCCGTCCCGATTTGACGAAATGAAAATCTGGCAAGCCTATATCTAACAAGTGGTAAATTCACGAACGAAAATCCCAAAATTAATTTTAACAGACGGCTGCAGTTGGGTAAAAATTTAAGATTGACATCACAGCAAATTTTGCATATTGGTCATTGGCCATAACTTGTGGAAACACAGTGTTTATCAGTAGGCTACTTGACTTGCAGCAACCTGCAGTCCGAACACCCTGAGCACAAAGTGAACCCGGCCATGCTCACTGGTCTCAATTACCGTGTATGATATCGTCACCATAAAGTCAGAAGTGCGTACCATCAAAATTTCAAAATTTCGACATAATTGCGTTCAAAGATGCTTCTGCACATAACAAACAGTCAGATACGCCCTCCTAATTGAAAATTTTCTCCTTATTTTTAACGTTTGAATTATTTCGGCACATGCAAAGGTAGAACTTACGACAAGGTCATTAAATCTCATCATAAATCAAGTCCCCCAAAAATGTTGGTTACGCCTTTCTAACTTTAAGGGTGACGATATTGTAAGTAACCAGTCAGACTTGTCACA
Organism: Psococerastis gibbosa; assembly: GCA_963971405.1. NCBI lineage: Eukaryota > Metazoa > Arthropoda > Insecta > Psocodea > Psocidae > Psococerastis > Psococerastis gibbosa. The sequence continues at coordinate 43,746,257 of OZ020485.1, forward strand.
CTTGCTGGTCTGATGGCAGTAAGCAATTTGAATTGTCAATAGCCAAAATATCAACAATGCCCGAAAATCTATAGGGTCGTTATCATTGGGCAAATAGGCGTAGGTAGATAAGTATAGTAAAAAAATAATAATAATGCCTGCTGCCGCCAGCGTTAGTGCTGAATACCGTATCAGTTTAAATATTAGGCCTGCCAATGTAGGATTTATTGTAGCAGGTGAGATAGCTCTAATTTTATTTGCCGACTGACTTGGTTCGGTAGGGAACTGTTGTTCCCTGTTGACTATGTTGAACTGGGGCCCTACTGCTGAGAGTAAAGTAGACCTAAATAGTAATTACTACGGTTCAGTAAAAAGTTTAGAATAAAACATTTTTTTACATATTGACAAACCACATAGACTATATTTAACTCTGAATATAATTTAAAAAAAGTTAACGCAAAGCATGCTTTCTAGGCCTAGATAAAGTAAGTTAAATGTAGCAGCATACATTTTAATTTGGCAGTTACTAGAATTAGCTTATTGTGGTGCATGCTTCTGTGCTTTGACTGGTGGCATGTTCTGACAAACAGCTTCGTGTTTCTGAATTCTGTCAGCGAAAAACTTGCGGGAGCAGGTACGACAAGAGATAAGACTATCCATGTGGTTACTCCAAATTAAATTCCATGTGCCTACCATGTCTACTTCTCCTCCGGCTGAAACAATGGAAGAATTCTTTCTAAATACAGTACTAATTTAAGATTTAGTATATTTAGAGAAAGAAATGCTAATACACCGATAGATGCCGAAGATGGTAAAGGGTCGGATATGAAAACAAGTGGTGAGACCCGGCATGATCTATGGCGCAGAGTGACTCGCATTCGAGCTTGGTGAAATCATGCTTACGCCTGTTACATTATGTCAATGGCGAGCTTGTCTCAGCTTGCCGAATCTCTCATGAAAAATATATCACAGAGATAGACCCATAAATGAGGTGCCATATATTAGAAGAAAAACTCTTCTACATTTCAACACATAGTATGCAGCCGGCACACTAGTACCGTTTGGTCACAGGTTTTGAAGGCATAAAAAAATGCAGGGTACACGCCTTCAAATACTGTGGCCAAATCGTACTAGTGGCGGCCAAGCACTACAAAATAAATAAAATGTAGAGAAACATTATTTGTACTTAATAGCATCTCAATTACGACTCAATGATCGACAGTTTGTGAGACATTCGACTTTGTACAAAAAACGTCATGTGGGTTGTCCCGTTTTCTCTTAACTTAAATAAATAAATAATGACTTTTTGTTCTATTACTAAGCCAGCCTAGCGGAGTTAGGGCTATAAAGCCCTCTCTTACACTCAACTAGGAAGGCCCGGGACCACCTGCTTTACAAGCCCTCCGAAGCATGGCCCGAAAATTTAGGAAGTGTACTAGTAAGTGAACTCGAACTTGCCTGTTTATTTTCCCACTTTTAGTATTTTCTCTAGACTACTTATGCTCTGATTCATTGAAATACTATTGCTAATGCTATAGAGACAACGCATACCAAACTTCCGGTATAAAAACTATCGGCACACCAAACATCGGTGAGGAGCGCCGGTGACTTGCTTAATAAAAGGCAAGAGAAATGTAGGGAGAATCCTCAATTTAGGGTAAAGCCCAATGATGGATGGGCCACTTGAAAAAGCCATAAGCCAAAAGCCATGCTTCAACAAGAAAAAAATAATAATAACAATTAACAAGCGGAATCAATTACTTTACTCCGTTAAATTACCAATTAAAAATTTATTGACTGACTAACTCCGAAAATAAGTCTTATATGCACAAGCCTGTCTCAGTTGTAACATCGATTGATATTGAACGCATAAGGTGAATGCCATAATAGTGGAAAGATTCTGTTTAAGGGGTCAGCGAACTGGCTGCCCAAACACGGAGGTGGAGCTTACAGGGGAGTTTTTGAATAATAATGGGAGCTGCCAATCACAGTGGAGGAGAGGGCAGTTGGAGGCATACCGGAAGTAGGAAGGAAACTATTACTTCCTTTTTGACACATCGCGTGCGGTTATACAGGAATGGACAGGACGATGTGCTGAGGGTTAAGACATTTTATAATGTTTCGATTTGTCTGTCCACATTTCGGCACATTTCGATGAGCTACTATTTATTAGGAGCAAATTAGCCTTAAGGCTACGGTGGAGTGGGTATGATATTGCGGTCTCTAGATTGGGAATTAACAATGTAAGAAAAATGTTATTGTAAACTGCTCCCTTGGGTGATAAAACTGACTCTGCGATAAAAATAATGCGACTTAATTTTCAAAGCCAGCGCAGCAAATCTACACTCCTTTAGCCGCTATTATCTAGCAATAATATATAGACTTGTTGCATAAGTGAGCGGAGATTCTACCAAGATCTGGCTACTCCATAGCATCGCGTGTGTCTGGGTCAGAAACGCACCGTGGCCGCGGCGCTAGCGGCAATTTACGTGAGAGCGGAGTCGAATACAAGGAAAAGAAGGCATAGCTAACGGTTATCGACTTCGATGGCCAGGTGGTAACGTGCTTGCACTTGTGCGAGTCTTTACACACCATGCGATCGGAGGCGTGTCGTGACTCAACACGGGTACTAACCTACAGAGGCGACTGAAGAGGTTAATCGGATACATTCATTAAATTGTTTGTATGAGATTAATCTTTTATTAAAAAAAAAAAAAACGTATCTAAATAAATAAATAGACTTTTCGTTTCATTCGCCCATATGGAAAATAAATACAATTTTCTTTCTTCATTATTTCTTTCATTACTAAGCCAACCTAGCGGAGTTAGGGCTATAAAGCCCTCTCTTACATTCAAATAGGAAGGCCCGGGACCGCCTGCTTTACATGCCCTTCGAAGCATGGCCAGAAAACGTAGCATGTGTCGGACTAAAACCAACAACCTTTCGGGTGAAAGTCTGAGTACCAGTAGTTGCCACTAATCTACATGTCTTGACATCTCCATGTTGAACTGGCCGGGTTTGCATGGATGCAAGTAAAATGACATGAAATACACATTGACTTGATTTGATACAACCTAGTGATTTGCACAATTCCAGCTATATGCATTGTACTAACGTGTAAAGCGATAATCAGGTCTGATGGGTTCAGGTAGACGTTGATCTTCGGGCCGTGCATTATTTGTCTTCTTCCAATTCAGCAGACAACTTTTTTCGTGATTTAGTCTTTCTTGAGGACCAATTTGGGCACCACATATGTAGCAACCAGTAACTTTCGCCATGTCCAGATCAGCTAAAAAAAAAACAGAATATTTATTTGGATGTGCTCAAAGTTAGGTTACCAGCAGTCGTAGCACGAGCACAGAAACGCAAGACGATAACTTATCTCTGGGGGTAACTTACCACTAAAATTACGATCAGTATAAACAAACGGGGTTAAGGTTCATGGGCTCATCCCATGCTTTTAACTTAACAATGTTTTGTGTGTTAACAAAAAAAAATCATAATAATTTTAATTGACAGCTTAACGCTTTGTTTACAAGCTTGTTTTAACTCAAACGTTAACCAGAGAGATAACATATCTTTTTGTGTTCGTATAGCGCCTACGTGATAATCAAAATGCTCGCGGAAAATAAAATGCCACAAATAAGTAGATTTGAATGACAAACCTAATGTGAGGGTCCCAGTAAAAAAAATGTCGACAATAAATTAACTTCTAGCATGATTTAATAGATTAGGCGGGGTTTCCATTGACCCCACATTGCAGAATGTACATGACGTCGACGTGGTAGCAGACATTAAAGATTTATTAATGATGTCTGCTACCACGTCAAATATGTGCATTCTGCAATGCGAGGTCAATGAAAACCCCGCCTTAGAATTATTCAAGATTGAAATGTGGCCTAAATACCCAGCCACAATATGAATGCATATTATAAGAGTCCCCATTTCATCTAAAGCCGCACCTGCAGGCCAAATGAAGAAATGGGAAAACTGGTAACCGATTTATGAACAGTGGAAAAATTAGTTAAAATCTACATTCTGTATCGTATATTGTAGGGTAGACAACAATATGTTATAATGACTTACCAGGCTTTTTAGGCTCCGGACGTTGCAAAGCTTGAGGCAACGATGAGTTTTCAACCCTCCACTTCTTGAGACACTGCGGTTCGTGAATGCCGATAGACTTGGTACCAAACTCACGACCGCATATGTAGCAAGGGACCGTAGGAGGGCGGACGAATGACGGGGAGAGAGAGGTGGAAGGAGATGAAGGTACCACCGGAGATACTGGTGCCACCCCTGCGGTCCCTTTGCACGATCTGGAATGCACCACTAGTCTGTCTGGAAGGAAGGTACGCATGCAGCGAGGACAAGGCACAAGGGCCGCCTAAAACAGGAAAAAACATACATCTTACTTAGTTCTTACTTATTACTTCTTAGTACAGGGCTTCCAGCTCAGGTGATGCCGACTGCCTGATGTCTCAGAAATGCCCTTGACGCTAGTGCCCACAAAAACATACATCTGAAGCAAACGGTAGCCTTCATTACGAGGATAATACAATATTTTCAGAAAAATGACTAAAAAATAATTTTTTTACGGAACCTTCCCATCGATGCATTCTAACTTCAATTATGTTTTAGGTGTTAAAAAAGTAATTCGAATAAAAAATTATTCTTTGAAGAAATAACTGATAATTCATACCTAAATACATCAAAACATTATATTATATACATTATTACAGTGTAGTATATTATATCGGTCTGCCCATTCCTGACTATACAATCGTCCTATTGATCTATTCAGTGCTTTGGGACAGGGAAAGTCGAAGCAACCGAAATTAAACCCAAAGACAATTATTTACCTATACCTATCTCGGTACCTATACTAAGTGATAAATTGGAAAGCATTACGGGAACGGGTTTTCATAATTATTTTTTAGACCATGTTCCAATTCGAAATTCTTGTAATGAGGCTGCTACCAAATACGGCAAAGCCATTAGCACAAATATACATGGAGGCATGTCAACCAGAGGTCACTGCATTTAAAAATTGCATGTGGGAAGTGGCCATTAATAGGTTACGTGGGCCCATGCGGACCGTAGGTGCCCAGACACACAATGAAATCATCGCTATTTAAACAAGTGGCCATGCAGCGGGTGTTTAGAAAGTTACATGACTAATAGACCGGTTGATGAAGGTGCAAGCCATTCAAGCTCCTTAGAATGGAGGGAACCAGGATACACCAAGCCGATGCCACAAATATTAATTAAAATTAAATTTATAAAAAGACTAGGAGTAATTGGCTTGTAATTTTAATGGTCCCTTGTCCAATGCCAACGACCCCATGGATTTCGAACATTATTTGTATTGCTTCCATATGAATTTATGGCCATTGGCAACAAGGGATTATGGACAAGCTGAAATATGAAACAGGCGAAGGCATGACTTAACCAAGTACAGATACGAGCCAAGAGTAAGTAGATGGTTTACGGTTGTCTCTTCTTATCATAGGAAATGTTTGTTTTACTCTATGTCATAGTTAAAATTTATCAATGATCATAGAGTAAAATCACAAGCAAACAAACTAAAATTAAAAAATGGCGTCATGGAATATGTTAAGTGCAAACATTTTAATAGATGTCTATAAAAAGAAAAATTCAAATTTTCGTCAATGTCATTTGCATTCTGCAATGAGAGGTCGGTGGAATACCCGCCTAAGTCTTGAATGTCTGCTACCACGTCAATGTCTTTGCATTCTGCAATGAGAGGTCGATGGAAACCGCGCCATAGTGAGCAAGCATTGTTCGCTGATAATGGACACGTGTGATGGCTGCCTTTAGCCAACCGCAACGGCCAAACGATGGCCAATGCTCATGACATATCTGCACACTGATATTGGCAAAGCAACGAATATGTTAATGGGAGCGTTACCTTCATGCCACCTATAAGTCCAAATCGTTGGCATAGAGCGGTTCTAAGCAACATGGGACATAAAAAGATACAGACAATACTAGGATATACAATTACCTGCGACGCTTTCCATGCGAGTTCATTCCATTCATCCACCATGTGCGACGACGACGGCTTTTGAGGAAGTTTTCTCCGGAGTGCCTGAGGCAAAAGCGCATTCTCCCGCTCCCATTTCTAAAAAAAAAAAAAAATAATATAAATATATCATGGCTTAACTATTTCAGTAAAGTTTTCCACATTCACATTGTACTCTAACACTGTCATTTTAAATAAATTAAATATTTTTTATTGATTTATTCTTTTAAAAAAAGATTATTTGCATACAAACAATTCAATGAATGTATCCGAATAACCTCTTCAGCCGCCTCTGTAGGTAATACCTATGTTGAGTTACGACAAGTTTCCGATCACATGGTGTGTAGAGAATCGCACAAGTACCAACAAGCTGTCACTATGCCACTGAAGACTTAAACAAAATAAATTTGTCATGTAATACTAAAAACAATATTAAAGCGCCCGGTTTCGCCACTAAACCATCGCCAGGCTACAGACCCACAAACATCACCGGACACTTTAATATAATGTTTGGAATAACTTAATTGACAAAGTTATTTTGTTTATTTAACTTTTTACTGGGGTTCAACTAAACTAAAAAGGTAAATATACCTTTTTCCAGTGACAAATTTCATAAAGTTCTTGATTTTTCAATATTTCATTCGGCATTATTTTGCCGCTATGGCAGTAGGGTATTTCACTCATATGGCTTGGGCCTATACTTGAACAAATGAATTTTGCGCATACGAAATCAAGACAGGAGGGTTTTCGAGGAGGGAAGACATGAAAAATAGTTTGTAGATATGATTCGTAGCCGATTCTGGGCGGTATGCTGACTGACCTCTGTGCTAAACTAGTGTTATCCAACTCAGCACACCTTAAATTCTGTAACTGACTAGCTTCGTTTATCATCACTATCTGCAGAAATTTTCAAGTCGGTGAGTTGGTTGTTTAAAGGGATATCACACCAGCGGATGGACATTTAATATAGATACATGTTATCATATGAGCACCTAATAACTTTGTAGATAGCCTCAACAGGAACTTGAACGTGAACTTGAGGAAGGGTCTGTAGAAAGCTCGAGTCAAAGAGTCAAACGGTATTGTTGCTATATATAAATAAAATAAATGTCCATAAGCGTTTTAAAGCGCAAAAAAGCTAGCTGACCCGATTTTTTTCTCACCAATGCCTCTATTAAAATGGTAGGCATACAACGCTTTGCATAAAATAGGAGCCGCATGACTTGTTTTAGAGAGAGAGAGAGGGGGGGGGGGGTGTTAAATCGATATTTTCCTTTCCTTTGGTGCAAAGATTGATGATACCCCAGGCATTCTGTAGTTGTTTCTTGACCTTTACCTTTTAACAACTGTTGCTCATTGAAGTCAAAGGTCAATTCTATTTATATGCCCTTTATTGTAATTCTTGTTTCAATACCTCTTGTGTAGTGTAACACATGAAAGGTTAAAATAGGCAACGTACCTATCAGCAGGAGGCCATAATCAACAATTGAAATTTTATATAACGGTATTTTTATTATTAAAATACGCCAGTAGCATAATGCCCCATACAACAGTACTTGTACGACAATACTTATTATTGTTGAAATTAGTTTTTATTTATTTTATTTAAACACAAACAATATAATGAATGTATCTTCAATCACCTCACTAAGTAACCTAATAGGTACTTGTGTCGAGTTACGACCCGTCTCCGATCGCAAGGTGTGATGATTCACGATCACGCTAGTTTCGCTATAGAAGTGAAATTGTTGTTTAACCACTACACAATATGGAGAAAAAATTACATCAGTCTATCTAATCATTCTAATGTCTCAGAGGAAAACCGTGGCAGCAGAAAATAAATTGAGAAATCCACGTAGATCAGGATTCATGGTTCAACTTGAAGATCCAGACGTTTTGTTTAAACCTGCGGCACACATCTTCAGCGACGGCGTTGACGGCGAATATTGAGTGTTTGCACTTTTGGGCTGGGTCACAATACCATACAAGACCATTTGTAAATGATGTGTGCACCATACATAAAAAAGGAGGTCGGCAGTTTTTTTTTTTTTTACTTTTACAACAGGCAAAGTAAAAATAATAAGCAAATTTAACATTAAAAAAACCATTAATAATTTCAAATATCTTTTTTTCATGGCCATGTGCAAGCCTGCGCATACGCGACAACCAAATTTCCTCTCGTCTGTACAAATTGTATAGACCCTTATATGGTAATGGTGTGCCGCTATCGATGGTCGACTATTGATTCTTGCTAAGAGCTTTCGTGCCATAAAACTTTCCAGGACATTATGAATAATACATAACGCCTATCATCATTTACGGCCGTGCTGATGTATAGGGTATGGGCTACCAATTCAAATTCTCTCTAAAACGATTCGATTGACGTCATCTTCAAAAGGAAAATTGTAAAGGGAATTAAGTTGTAGCCTACTATCCTATGTCATGCAATGAACTCACTGGAATCTAGCATATTTGATTGTAGAATATTTTCCACAATAATTACATTCCGCATAATTTTCGTGAAACGTCTTCAATAAAATAATACAATTAACTTATTTTTTTTTTTTTATTATGTGGTCAGAAAAGCATATAGGAATATAGGCGTATTTTGTTACACGAATTCGAATTTGGATTACTGGATTTGGTGCATTTTGTTAGGCGCGGTTTCCACCGACCTGCAAGTGCAAAATACACATACGGTGACGTGGTAGCAGATATCATTAATAAAGGCGGGGTTTCCACCGACCTCTCATTGCAGAATGCAAATGGCATTGACGGAAATTTTTGTTTTACTCTATGCCATAGTTAAAATTGATGAACGATCATAGAGTAAAATCACAAACAAACAAACTAAAATTAAAAAATGGCGTCATAGTATATGTTAAGTACAAACATTTTAATAGATTACTATAAAAAGAAAAATTTAAATTTCCGTCAATGTCATTTGCATTCTGCAATGAGAGGTCGGTGGAAACCCCGCCTTTGTTAATGATATCTGCTACGACGTCACCATATGTGTATTTTGCACTTGCAGGTCGGTGGAAAACGCGCCTTACCAAAGGGGGCGGAGCGTATTAAATGTTCGATTCTTAATCCGGATTAGTGATCTGGATTACTTACTTTATCCGCGCCTTATCCCTTCGGAGGGGTCGGCGACTTGGATCTTCTTCTTCCACGCAATACGGTTTTCGGTGTCCTCTATGGTCAGGTTCAAGGTACTCAGGTCTTGTGCTACCTTCGCCTCCAGGGTCAGCTTGGGTCGGCCTCTCGGTCTCCTGCCCTCCACGACGTAGTTCTCCACTCGGTACAGCAGGTGTCCATCTTCCCTCCGTTTTGTATGTCCCCACCATGCCAGGCGCCGTTCTCTCGCCTTATCTACAATGCTGGCTGTACTAAGATTTGCCCTGATGTCTTCATTCCTCCTCCTATCAGACAGCTTGCAGCCGATCGCATACCGAAGCATCCTCATCTCTGCGACATGTAAAAGGTCTTCTTCGCATTTCTTTAATGGCCAACATTCCGCACCATACAGCATTGCAGGTCTCACCACCTGCTTGTAAATTCTGCCTTTGAGTTTTTTGGGCATTTTCTTGTCTTTCAGAATTCCAGACATATCTCGCCATTTGCTCCACCCAACATTAATCCTGGCTCTCACATCATCTTCACAGCCCCCGTTTTCGTTTAGGATCGATCCTAGGTATTTAAACGTCGTCGCCTTCTGGAGTTCCTGGTCATCTATTCGGATTGTTCCTGCCTCTTGTGTAACGCATTCCATATACTCAGTTTTCTTTCGGTTCACTTTTAATCCTTGGTCTTCCATGATCTCCACCCATCTTTGGAGGGCCCTTTCTGCTTCTTCTCGGGAATCCGATACTAACAGGATATCGTCCTGATCTGGATTAGTATTATAAATTCAATAATATTTCAACCTAGCTCGGGAGGTAGATCAGATATTCATTTTTTTTTTCTGATAAGTTTCTTTATTTTCGCCACGATTTTGGATTACAAAAATTTGTTTACGGCCTACGCTGACATCTTGGATTTGTGACGACTAACGTGTTAATGGTTAATGTTATGCTGTCGGTGTGAATTTTTATAGGGTTTATTTTTTAAAATGTAACTGCAAAGTCTTTCGCGGCCGGAGTCATATGAAGAATCAGTAGAAAATGGGCTGATGGTCCATAGTCGATATGAAACTATGAAAGTGAACTTCCATATTCAACTTTCAAATCAACCACGGCCCATCGGCCCAATTTCCACTGGTTATTTATTTTTTTTAGTTAGTTGTTTTAAGTTATTTTTAATAATGGGTGATGTTTATATCATTTATTTTCTTCAAATTTTGAATTGGCGCCTTTAATTTCAATTCATGTCTACTGCTTAGGATATAATATCTGAATATAACTTTAATACGCTCATTTTGTTACATTTTTCGCTTCTTTTTCTCCTGTTCCCTGATTGGTCCAACTTCTAATACGGATTTGTATTCAAAAGTAAAATATTCGTATAACAAAATACGCCTTATATTAAAAATAACCCTAGCTCCCACAATTATAAAGTAATTTAGTTGAAATTTGAGCAAATTCAATGATTGATAACAGCAATTATCGTAAAAAATCAGCTGTGCCGCAAAATTTTTATTGAAAATGACTTAACCCAACGCAATGCAGTAATGTATCCAGACCGCCAAAACCTATAATACCCGCGACAATCACTGGTACCTACGTCACTTTCAAGAGTATACCCCAAAAGTTCTTCAATCACTTCGACGGAAATTCTTTTTCAGGAAAAGGCTCAGCCCATAATTTTTAAGGCCCGGTACGCACGAACGATTTGAATCCCGCGATTTACGGACGATTTGCTGGGGAACAAATGGGATGGTGCAAAAAAAAAAAAAAAAAACAATTTCTGAACGCACTTCCGATGATTTTCGACACGTTTTCGGCGTGTCGAGGGGAAACCCGTGCACCGGTGTGCAGTCGGCTTCGCGCCAGTGTGAGAAATCTTCTAAAGTTGAAACTTGATTCTATGGTTTTCCCCATGACAAATTTCTCGGCGAGTCACCGGTGTTCGAATCGTCTACTAGCTTTGACATAATTCACGTACTTCATCCAACCTGACATTGTCAGAAGGCTAGGCGCAGTTGGCTGCAGGCTGGGTGTGCACAACAATGTTCCAGTTGGCTAAGCTGGCAATGAGGCAATGGGTGGGCCAAGTTCGCGCCCATTCAACGGAATAATCAAAGTTTGAAACACAGAGATTAAAATCTAAAGGTCTAGGCCAGAAATTAGAGGATATAGAAAAAAACGGGGCTTGGCGGTATTCGAATCCAGGATCTACGCCTAACCGGAGCGTTATCTTAACCGCTGGACCAGAAGCCATAATGTCTAGGCCCCATTCCCCAAAAAAAATATCTCCGCACGATTTATAATAGTCGCAATATGGAGCTTAACTCCAAAATGTAACACACATAGATTAGCTATTGCTATAGCGGATGCCGTGCTACATGAACATTATCTATAAAATCGTAAGTGAGCATATAGGGTCTGATCACCCGCCCAATGCCGTTGTTAAAAACAGAAACGACCTTATTGTTTCTCCCTTCCACTGAATTTGTACTGTACATTACTTTGAATATAATGATAACAGTACTGCATGTCGTTATAAAAATTAAAATAAAGAGAATGGTAGATAGGCAACTACGAGTAAATTCGTTTAGAATGATTTTTTAAACAGGCCTCCTCTGAGTTTCGCACCTCCAATTTTAGGGCCCCTTCATACCAGGCGGGTGCGGGAGCGGTTTAGGTGTAAAATAAACATACATATTTCAAGTTGTATATTTACACACATAGAACGTAGTTTCTTTTTAAGATACATCTTATAAGAAGGTTATCCTACGTTTGTCCTACTCCCGCATCATGAGTAGAGGAGGAAGAACGCAATTATCCACAGTAAAATACTTTAATAGTGACCGGTTTCGGATAAAATCCATCATCAGACTCTGATTCAGACTCTGAGTCTGATGATGGATTTTATCCGAAACCGGTCACTATTAAAGTATTTTACTGTGGATCATTGCGTTCTTCTTCCTCTACTCATGATGTTCTCCAAGTTCCACGAAGTCACCAAGGAAACTCTCACAAGGATCCTACTCCCGCAGCAGCCTTGCTATAAAAGAGCCCTTAAGCAGTATCACAGTGTGAAGATCCGAGTCACGTGTCAATTTAATTATTCACGTGAATAATTAAATTGTTTGTGTTGGATCTAGTTTCAGCTATGATATTGTAGACCAGCAGATCTGCTGCTCCTCTGGCTTCAGAAATCAGAACCACGAGGCACCACTGGTAACAGGTGTTAGCAGTAATAATGTCCAAAATGACTTTTTATGGACCTAGGCCTACTTATAGTGGCTCATAGGTCTCTTGTCCAATGCCAACGACCCCATTGATTTCGGGCATCATTTATATTATTTCTGTATGAATTTTTGGCCATTGGCAAACTGGTAAAAGTCCTCGATGTCAACCTACACCGGCTACAAGCGATAATAGACAACCTGAGACAAGCTTACCATTGACGCATGACTCAACCAAGTACATATACGAGTCGATAGCAAGTGCTAGCTCGCCGTAACCAAGTATGGGGACGAGTCTTAGAATGGTTTTGATGCTCAAAAAACTAAAATACAATAGAAAACTAACTGAATTGGATTCCACACACTAAGACTATACCAAGGAAGGATAGCGTAGACAACTGCCTAGGCTAATATATATTGCATTTTCGAAAAGTTATTATACAGTTCGACCAGGAATTAAAAGCCGGGAAACACTGTGTTTCTTTTGGTGCTTACAGCAATGTCATGGAGTGAACCCGGTGTTTCATGGCTTGTAATTCCTGATTAGACTATACTGTGATGGGCTACGCTTGAAAATGATCAATAAAGATCAAATCTATTATGGATAAATAAATATGCAAAACAGTATGGATTCGAATGCAAAACTACTATTTGAAGGTCAGTGCATACATATCAGAACCGTTCTAGAAGGCCTTGAATATGCATCTGACATATGAGTGTGAGCACATGATATTTACATTCAAACGTTAAGCATATATAATTATAGAGTCGTCAACGTTATGCCCCATAATTTTATTAACACCACTCATGCTACTTGTCAGTGACTAATTATTACCCATGAGCTCATTTTATGCCCGCATTCCACCTGATAGGGGGGGGGGGGGGGGGTTCCGTGTGAAAGATTATAGTTCTAATGAAAATTGGAAAATAACTCGTTAATCATGATTACAAACAAATATTAGTGGACTAATGCACAATAATATTGTACTACAATATTAATTTTATTGGCTTGACTAGGTCTATAGCCATATACAGCATATATATATGTATATATGTATACATAATTATTTGCCGTCATGGATTGTTGCAGTAAGTCACAGAATAACCATGAACGCCGCACTATGGGAAATTTGAGGGGTGCTAGGTGGCCAATATTATTTAATCGGCCAATGAACATAAAATTTGGCACCTTGTTATATTATAACTTTTATTTTAAGAATATATTATTTTTATTTTTTATTTTTCAAAATGGCGGCCAAAAAGGGCAAAATTCTGTGGTGGTCATACTTATTTACCGAATTCCATGAAATTTTGCACACACCTCTCATTTCATCATAGCTATAAGCTTATTAAGTGGAAAAACCAAAAAAATGCAAAATGGCGACAAAAAATAGCGAAATTCAGTTGTGGCCATACTTAATTACCCAGTTCCATAAAATTATAGACACTCATTTCATTTAAACATAGCTTAAGGCTTATTACAAGGAAAACAGAAAATGCAAAGTGGCGGCCAAAATGGCGACAAACATGTCAAACTTCTGCAGCTGCCATACTTATTTACCAAGTTCCATGAAATTTTACACACACATCATCATAGCTGCAGGCTTATTAAGCGGAAAAATAAAAATTCAGAATGGCGGCCGATAAGGTGTAGGGAGATTCCATATAAGCGCAGACCTCGGATGTAGGCCTAGGCTATATACTGTATATACAATACAGTATATACATAGCATTTTGAACCGTGGGTGGATTTAGGCTCAGGGGGTAATGGAATGATAAGCTGTGAAGAAGTTTTCCGGAAGTCAAACATGGGTCGCCGTCTCAATAGATAGAAAATGCACATTTCAGTTCGTCTTAGACGTGTAGATAATAATTAATTACCGCCTTTGGCGGTAATTGGCGGTAATTTTCGAATGTTCCAGTTAAAATCGACAGTTTGGTGATTTAATAAACATACAGATATTCACAGCCAAATACAGCCAAAAAATTCTGCTCTGTTAAAAAAGATACATTTGTCATGATTTTTCGGAAACTACTACATTCTACCAACCCTGTTTATTAAAACCGAAATATACGTATGTTGCATAAAAATGTTTCACATACATTCGTCCTAACGAGAAATTAATTATCAATCAATGAAAACCCAACATTAAAAGATATACATTTTTTTAGTGACCTTGTTTTGGTTATATTGAAAAAGAGAAAGAACACAAAATGGGTGACTTTTGCGGTGGAATATCTCATGAACCCTAGTAAGTTTAGTCGCTATTTTTGAAATTTCGGTGTCTCTGGAGTTTCCTTTCAATATAATGACAACATTTATACCCAAATAAGCACATTCATGTATTTTGTTTTTGGCCACCTAGCACCCCTCAAATTTCCCATAGTGCACCGTGGCCTGAGGACTGGAAGAAGATCCTTCCTCTTCATTTTTTTTTTACAAAAATATTGCCCAAGGGGGGGTTTCATTTTTGGAATAAATACATTTTTTATCCACCAGTCCCACAAAAAACTACTAAAAAAATTGCTTTCTCAAAAACAGCTCCAACGATTTCTTTTAAATTTGCATATATTAGTACCTACTTGTTAATTTAAAAAACACAAGGTCTCATCACTCTCTTCCCCCTCGATAGTTTGGTTCAGAGCGTAAAAAAATAAAAAAGGCTCACTTTTCATCAATCAAAAAAAAAAAAATCTGGGGAACCATTGTATCGATGCTTTCTATTGTTAATTTAATTTTAAGTGCTAAATAGAGTAACAAAACAGAGCTGAGTGCTTTCCAACGGAACGTTTTGGTTTGGAAAATATTTCTTGAAGATATGGATAATCCGAGCCCCAATGCATTTCATACCATACCATTATTATTGTATAGCATCATATATTCTATTCTATGCAATTAATTGTCCCATATATAATCTATAGGCAGCCGATATTTAACCGCGGGACAATTATTTACCATGGAACTATTACGTTACTAAAGTCGATAAATATGGAAGCATGTGCAGTATCACTCGTACCGGTTTTTTGGGATGTTGTGGTAAGGTTATCGATATCAATAAACAAAAAATAACAAAAACTTAGAGTTTTAGAAAAACTTGTTATAACAACCCGAATTAGTAAAACCCAAATAATCGTTAAGAAATTAACTTTGTCTAGGAAACCCACTTGTGTTAGTATAAAACCCTGAGCGCTTTCGGCAAGAACTGCCATCTACAGAGGGAAACCCACTAGCACAGTTACACCTTATCTGCGATTTG
Organism: Psococerastis gibbosa; assembly: GCA_963971405.1. NCBI lineage: Eukaryota > Metazoa > Arthropoda > Insecta > Psocodea > Psocidae > Psococerastis > Psococerastis gibbosa. The sequence continues at coordinate 43,761,892 of OZ020485.1, forward strand.
AGACTTGCTCAACTCGAGGAGAAGATGCAAATGTGACTAGAGAGAGGAAACCTTGGTTTATATAGGACTGGGAGCGGGGGGAGGAGGGGGTGGGAGGGGGCGTGGCTGGTTACCTATTCCTAACCTACTAGCTAGATCTATTAGAGGGGATGATTGTGTGAATGTTATGTCGTTTGTTAATTTTTCCCTATTGTGTAAAGCTCTTTTGATTTCAACATTTTCAAAAAAATTTAAAGTGTAACTTTTCTTTATTTTGTGTAGGGCTGTCCAATTGTGAGGATCGAATGTGTGGTTTTCCGAGTTAAGGTGTTTCGCGAATGTACTGTTGGTGTTGGTGTCTCCTATACCTGTTATATGTTCTCTGACCCTAGTTTTAAAGCTTCTGCCTGTTTGGCCTATGTAAATTGCGTTACAATCGTTACAATTTAGACGATAATCTCCATTGCCTTTTTCCTTTTCTGGTTTGGTTTTGCAGTTCATGAGTTTATTGGCCAAATTGTTGCGATTGTACGGGGCTGGTGTTTTGTCTGTTGTAGAAGAAATGAGGTTACTAATTTTTTCTGTGATTTTTTCTATGTATTGTATCCTGAAATATGATTTATTGGTTACCGGGTTTAAGCTCCCTGGGGGGTAAATTAGTTTGAGGTTGTGTTTGATTTTGTGATGTCGTAGGATTCTGTCTATTAGGTTGAGATTGAAATTGTTATTTTGGGCAATTTGTTTTATTGTATTTAATTCATTATTATAGTTGGTTTGATTCATAGGGATGTTAAGGAGTCGAAAAATCATACTATGGAATGCTGCGTGTTTGTGCTGGAATGGGTGAGAAGAATCAACAGGGATTATATTATCGCTATGGGTTTCTTTACGAAATATCTTGAAGTCTAGGGTACTATTATTTTTGGTGATGGTGAGGTCTAAGAAGTTCAGGGAGTTGTTTTCTTCTACTTCCATGGTAAATTGGATTTTTGGGTGAATTGTGTTGATAAAACTTAAGAAATTGTCTAGTTGTCTGTTACTTCCTGTCCAAATGCAGAAGATATCATCCACATACCTTGTCCAGAAAGATATACATTTAACTAGGGGATTTTTATTGTGTAGAAGTTTGTGTTCGAAGTTATCCATAAAAATTTCAGCAAGAAGGGGAGAAAGGGAAGAACCCATAGGTAGACCTATTTTTTGTTGGTAGTAGTCGGATTCGAAGCGGAAATAGTTTTGATGGGTGCATGTGTCTAACAGAAGGAGGGTCTCAGAAATAAGGCTGTTCGAGGTGTTATTGTGATAGAGTGACTGGGCAACTAATTTACGTACTTCGGGTACGGGAATATTAGTAAAAAGATTTTTGACATCGAAAGAGACGAGTTTGGCATTGCTGGATAAGGAAAGGTGCTTAAGGCGGGAAACCAACTCGAATGAGTTTTTGACGCTGTGGCGGGGTGTGAAGTTTGATAGCTCGCGAATGTGTTTGTTGAGAAAACTAGCTACTTTGCTGGCTGCGGCACTGTTATACGAAACTGATGTTTCGTGTCGCGATGTGATGTGTGATGTATTCCGTTGGATTTGTTATTTTGGTTTTGACTCAGTTCTTTTATTTTTTTATTTAGTGTTGTGCGTTGTAAGTGATGCAACTAATTTTTGTGTATATTTGATCTTGGAAGGTGGTCCATTCTAAAAAGTGAAGTTTAAAAGATAATTCTGAATGTAAAACTTTAAGGTAAAGGCTTATGCTGTCTCTGATTTTGAACCATTTTTTGATTTCTTCTGCAAGCCAGACTTTCTGGGCGATTCTAAGTGCTTTACTGGATTGTGTGGAAAAGGTTGCTGTTTTAATTTGGATGTATTTAGGAGTGATTCTAAGTCTTTTGCAATCTTGGTTAAATTTGAGGTTAAGTGAAGCAATGGCGAATTTTTCTGTAAGTTTCCTATAGATTTTAAGTTGTTCAGCAAGACTAGCTGTTTTAACATAAATAATTAGATTACTCGTGACTTCGTGGTATTTCATTTTAATAAACAAAAAATAACAAAAACTTAGAGTTTTAGAAAAACTTGTTATAACAACCCGAATTAGTAAAACCCAAATAATCGTTAAGAAATTAACTTTGTCTAGGAAACCCACTTGTGTTAGTATAAAACCCTGAGCGCTTTCGGCAAGAACCTATCCGCCCAGTAGTTTCGTATAACAGTGCCGCAGCCAGCAAAGTAGCTAGTTTTCTCAACAAACACATTCGCGAGCTATCAAACTTCACACCCCGCCACAGCGTCAAAAACTCATTCGAGTTGGTTTCCCGCCTTAAGCACCTTTCCTTATCCAGCAATGCCAAACTCGTCTCTTTCGATGTCAAAAATCTGTTTACTAATATTCCCGTACCCGAAGTACGTAAATTAGTTGCCCAGTCACTCTATCACAATAACACCTCGAACAGCCTTATTTCTGAGACCCTCCTTCTGTTAGACACATGCACCCATCAAAACTATTTCCGCTTCGAATCCGACTACTACCAACAAAAAATAGGTCTACCTATGGGTTCTTCCCTTTCTCCCCTTCTTGCTGAAATTTTTATGGATAACTTCGAACACAAACTTCTACACAATAAAAATCCCCTAGTTAAATGTATATCTTTCTGGACAAGGTATGTGGATGATATCTTCTGCATTTGGACAGGAAGTAACAGACAACTAGACAATTTCTTAAGTTTTATCAACACAATTCACCCAAAAATCCAATTTACCATGGAAGTAGAAGAAAACAACTCCCTGAACTTCTTAGACCTCACCATCACCAAAAATAATAGTACCCTAGACTTCAAGATATTTCGTAAAGAAACCCATAGCGATAATATAATCCCTGTTGATTCTTCTCACCCATTCCAGCACAAACACGCAGCATTCCATAGTATGATTTTTCGACTCCTTAACATCCCTATGAATCAAACCAACTATAATAATGAATTAAATACAATAAAACAAATTGCCCAAAATAACAATTTCAATCTCAACCTAATAGACAGAATCCTACGACATCACAAAATCAAACACAACCTCAAACTAATTTACCCCCCAGGGAGCTTAAACCCGGTAACCAATAAATCATATTTCAGGATACAATACATAGAAAAAATCACTGAAAAAATTAGTAACCTCATTTCTTCTACAACAGACAAAACACCAGCCCCGTACAATCGCAACAATTTGGCCAATAAACTCATGAACTGCAAAACCAAACCAGAAAAGGAAAAAGGCAATGGAGTTTATCGTCTAAATTGTAACGATTGTAACGCAATTTACATAGGCCAAACAGGCAGAAGCTTTAAAACTAGGGTCAGAGAACATATAGCAGGTATAGGAGACACCAACACCAACAGCACATTCGCGAAACACCTTAACTCGGAAAATCACACATTCGATCCTAACAATTGGACAGCCCTACACAAAATGAAGAAAAGTTACACTTTAAATTTTTTTGAAATGTTGAAATCAAAAGAGCTTTACACAAGAGGGAAAAATTAACAAACGACATAACATTCACACAATCATCCCCTCTAATAGATCTAGCTAGTAGGTTAGGAATAGGTAACCAGCCACGCCCCCTCCCACCCCCTCCTCCCCCCGCTCCCAGTCCTATATAAACCAAGGTTTCCTCTCCCTAGTCACATTTGCATCTTCTCCTCGAGTTGAGCAAGTCTCAAATCGCAGATAAGGTGTAACTGTGCTAGTGGGTTTCCCTCTGTAGATGGCAGTTCTTGCCGAAAGCGCTCAGGGTTTTATACTAACACAAGTGGGTTTCCTAGACAAAGTTAATTTCTTAACGATTATTTGGGTTTTACTAATTCGGGTTGTTATAACAAGTTTTTCTAAAACTCTAAGTTTTTGTTATTTTTTGTTTATTAAAATGAAATACCACGAAGTCACGAGTAATCTAATTATTTATGTTATCGATATCAACTGAAACACCTTGGGGTTTCAAGAGCACAATTTTTAGTACCTAGCTCATCAAATTTGGGCACTTACCTCAATGCATTTTGGTTCGTGAATGGGGAAGCTTGCAGTGCCGAACTCTCTGGAACAGATGTAACAAGTGATCATACGCGGCTTTCCAGACGGTGGCCTTCCCGTGCTAGGTCGTCCACTGCTAACATTTCTCAGCCGCTCCAATTCATCAGCTGTATCTCTTGGCCCTGATTTTGGCACAGTCCGTAATTTCCCAGCACTTTTGAAATTGGCTGGAACGGGTTTGGTGATAGCAGTTCGCTGGATAGGCGATGGTTTTGGAGGGCGGGCCGATGCGGGCCCAGTTGGATGGCTATGCAGTCGTTCGGGCTGTTCAGGTCTGCCGCAAGTCCGGCATGGTTGAGGTAGCGCCATTGAATCCGTCAAAGTTTCTACGGCACTAAGCGGCTTCACTAATTTTTTACCCTTTTTTGCTTCTTTAAGCTGAAGTTTTGGATTGAGACGAGGCGACGCACTGCTGTTGTAGCCGCTATCAACTGAAATCGAAACGCAGAATGATTGCAAAGACATCACTATATTTTTACATCAGTTGGTAGTGTGCGCAGCGTTGGCAGGGGAATATGGCGCATGATTACATCATTACAACAGTCAGTCATAGTGCGTGTCGAGTTCAAGTTCAAAACAGGTTAGCCATTGTTAACTGAGATATAGGCTAGGCGAATAATCCCAGTTTTAGGCTTTGTCAAGTAGGATGCACCTAACATAAACAAACAAAAAACAACCTGTCCTGGTCATCTCGGAATTAATAGCGTGACTTTACAATGTTCCCCATGTGGTTTGGAATAAACTATAAACAGCAAGTCTACCATGTGTGACAACTGAATGAATCTGCCTGTAGGGTGCATCTAGTTAATAAACAGACCCCCCCCTAAGCTGACAAGGCTGCTTAAAGCATAAATGCTGAAAACTGGCGTTGGAAAACAAACATACCTATTTTAACATCAATAAGTAGGAACCGAGAAAGTTAGTTATAATCAAAGCGTTCGTTCAAATGTGGATGACGGTCTCAAACGAAAGCTAAATGGAGTATCCGAGTTGAACGAATGGTATCCAATCGAATACGTTGAAATTACGCACAAACGCAAAAGTTCATCTAAAATATAAATAGAGTAAAATTTCAGCTCGATGGGTAAGCAATACAAATATTTGCAGTATATATTCCAAGATCTCCTGTTACGTTGCCTCTTCCATGTGAGATTCTCCTATTGGCTGATGCTGAATCCGGCACGGCATTGTCACGAGATGCATTTGAAGAAATAACAACACAAATACAGTACTAACGCTGGAAGTAGAGCTTGAACATATGATATTAGTATAATTATAACCAATAGGCCTTGGGCAATATTTTGTGGGTAAATCGCATCTTTTGAATTTTCTGAACGTTGCATAATTATATTTCTATTAGTCACCCATTCCAGTAAACTAGTTCACACGATAAGTGTGGAACTAATTACAGCACATTTGACGTAGTTTATTTATCTTAGGCGTGTAAATAAACGTTCAATAATTTTGTTAGAAATTTATAAAAGCACTGGGTAAATATAAACAAGTTTATTTGGTTAATTAGGCGGCAATTCCACCGGCGAATTTACTTAATTTAGTATGATTTGAGATTTTTTGTTTGTTTTGTTTTAAGGAGACTATTATGTAGATACTAGGGCTCTATTTTAGACAGGTATTGTCATCCGCCATATTGTATTCATTTTAAGTCTGGTGTATAAGCGAAGCATTGAGTGTTTAGTTATTTTTAGAAATTTATCGTTGTTTACTTATTATTAAGGCACTATATACCCGGGTATTGTCATCCGCCATGTTGTATCCCATATTTCCTATATGGTAAGTATTGTAAGTAAAGTAAAAGATTGAAAAATATTGAAAAAAACTAATACACGTTTTAGTAATTTTTTATTACAAACTTCCCTACTTGGTAGCACGTTTTTTTTAAATAAAAATAAATAAACAACGATAAATTTATAAAAATAAATAGGTAAACACCCAATGCTTGGCTTATACACAAGACTTGTAATGGATACAACATGGCGGATGACAATACCTGTCTAATATAGAGCCCTACTTATTATTATTTTAAAAAACGTGCTACCCATTAGGGAAGTGTTTAATAAAAAATTACTAAAACGTGTATTAGTTTTTTTTTCAATATTTTTCAATCTTTAACTTTTCTTACAATACTTACCATATAGGAAATATGAGATACATCATGGCGGGTATATAGTGCCTTAGTAGATAATTAACTTATCTATTATAAATTAAGTTATAATATGGTAGAGACTTATTAATACTGTCTGCTACCATATTATAACTTAATTTATAATAGATAAGTTAAGTTAAAAAAAAATGTATAAAAAAATGTACAAAGCAAGCATGACGGGAAGACGACTGCCAGGACGGCCAAGAAACCGCTGGAAGGACGAGTTAGAGAATGACCTTCGCGAGTTGGGAGTCTCCAGATGGTGGAGCGTTGTGCAAAACCGAGAAGAATGGAGGAGTGTTGTCGAGCAGGCCAAAGCCCACCAAGGGCTGTAGAGCCGGAAGAAGAAGAAGATAAGTTAAGTATCTACATAATAGTCCCCTTAAAACAAAACAAACAAAAATCTCAAATCATAAATAAGCGAGTCTGCGTTTATTAACTTGAGACACCCTAAGGGCAGACTCCTTCGCCTCAGAGAGAGGGTGGGTTGACGGACAGGGTGGACCTAAGCTACATTATAGTAGATTTCGAACCATTTGGGAGAACATAGTAAAGTCACACGATTAATTCGGGGGTGACCAGAACTCGATTCGCACTTTAACTCACTGGTATAGTCTAAGCACGTAATCTTGTCCCTTCATGTTCCCCTGCCAACGCTGTGCACACTACCAAGTTTGCTGCACTTTGGAACCGGCTCTGTGCTGGTGGATTCTTCTTCGTATGGCCGTTGGCTTGCTTATGTATGTGTCCATGGTCAAGACATTTTTGTAGCATTTGATAAAACAAACAAATCACATATAAATTAGGTCAACGTCACATCCTTTTGAATATATTTTCTTCTACATCTCTCAAGATTTAAAAAAAAAAAAAAGTTAGTAGCCTATTTATTTCAATTAGGCATAGGATTCATAAATAAAAATATACATTTCAAGCGAGCGTTTAAAATTCTAAAATTGTTTCGTTTACATTTTTAACCCCGATAATAAGTTAACTTGGCACCTCGTTTTGATTATAATGGGGTTTTTGAGGAAGAACTTGGCAGCCATTGTCCACTGTCTAATTTACTCACCAGCTTGTCGCCGACGCTTCTTTTCCCTAGTTCTAGACAACAAAGGCACTTCACAAAGCCGCGTAATTGCAAGGAGACCTTGCTTGGTGAATACAGTCATGTCTAATTTAGACAGCAGCGCCGCGTTGAGTACCAGCGGATGGTCTAAAGTGGCCGTGAGCGGTCTTGAGGCGCTATCTTCACCTGTCATGTGACGCCGGATTCGCAGCTTTGGCCGAACCGGCCAGGCTGCTTGCCTTGATGACGGCGGAGGTAGAACGGTCATTATCAATGCCTAGTGCTGGGGTGTGCACATGCGATGAGTCTGTGCTGCAATAAATGACAGATTTCTAAGCATCTAAGGTACTACGGAGAACAGTTAGGCGAAACTACAAGAATGGTTAGAAGTCATTGTTACGGCAGAGACTAGAAGAGCTGGAAAGGTGTCATTATCAAGGCATGAATTGAGAATGTTTAAATCTCAGTAGGAGACAAGAATGCTGCATAAATTAGCGTCCAATAATTCAAGCATAGATTGTTTTCAGTCTGGAGTGCATAATTCATATACTATATATCCTAGTTTTACTCATACCCGAACTTGGCTAAGCCAAAGCCACGCCTGATACATTGCGTCAACGGTAAGCTTGTCTTAGCTTGTCCATTAACGCTTGCAGCAGATGTAGGTTGACATCGAGGGCGCGTACTAGTTTGCGACAGGTCGAAAAATATTTCCGGAACAGTACCAATAATGTCCCCAAATCCATGGGGTCATTGGCAGGGCAAGGTTCAATGGGCCACTATATAAGTAGGCCTAACGTTCATAAAAAACTTAAATTATATTTAATAATAATAATAATATCCTAGTCAGTAGATTTAATTAATTTATAATTAATGTATTAGGAGTCCAACCTGGAAGGGAACACCTTACAAAATTCCACATGACATATCGGTCATTGAGCTATTGTTAAGGAATTAGTAAATAGAAAAATGTTTCTCTACATTTTGATATATAATCCTTAAAAGCATTTATACTATCCATATCTCCAGTGAAATTTGGTTTGCGCGTAAAACTGATAGTGGGGATGCTTGGTCTAAGTACTTTTCTTCTACACGGACAGGAACTGCCATATTGTAATTTCCACAATTCCGTTCCCTCTTTCTTCCCAACAAATCAAATGACAGGACAGCGTATGCAGGGTTTTAAGCCAAGTATTTAAGCTTTAATTGTCAATACTAAATAACTACCCGTCACTTTGCAAATAAACAATTAAGCAAAGATCTTCTTCTTAAAAATGTGGTGGTCTCGGTTAATGGCAATTTTTAGTCTACTAAGAAGCATATTAGGTGACTAATGAGAATCTATATTGATTTTATTAGCACCTACAGATGTTTAGTGGGTCCCATACACACTTGTAAGCATAACTAAAAAGGAACAATGACTTAAACTTTCCCTATCCTACTACTTCGAAAGAGTGAAAGATGGTTCACGCGAAAACGACTAGGTATCACGGAAATTTAGGCTTTCTGGGAACGAAATAAAGTACATGAGCAAAAATGACAAATAGTTACCTGCTAAAGGCCTCGAGAGATTGGAAGATGCTAAGCGACGCAACCGTAAAACCAAACAAGTCGACTTCCCACTGAGGACTGATGGAGCAAGAATAACACGGCGGTATCGACCTACACTCTATGACATTGTTCTGACGTCGATGGGGAGCAACACAAGTTCCCATCGTTACTGGAAGCCACCCATACAGAGGTACTGTACAGTAGGCGGCCACGTGACGTAATGGTCAAAGGCATTGAGTTAACAACAGGGATTATTAATTTGGAGTTGAATAATTTAGTTTTTCTACTAATTAAAAGGTTGTCAAATAGTTTTTTTCCAGATTATTAGTTTATATGAGTGTTGTGATTGAGAAAGGCTAGGACAGGAAAATTTATAATGTACGGGTTTAAATGAGAACGGACGAGACCGGTTGGCTGTTTAAAGACGGAAGATATACTTTCATCACCACATTGTTACTATCAGGGCTATCACCCGAGACCGTGGGTCACGGACTCAAGACATCAAATTCAAATACCAATTAATAATGCAACCGGTACAGTACCTTGACGGGCACATCACTCTGTCATGTTGCAGCTGGTGCGCTTTAAGAAAAGTGAGTGTCTCATGTAAGAGACAATCTAATGGACAATGATTTGGGAACGAGCGTCTCATTAAAACAAAGGTTGCAGTCGAAATGAGGAAAACTTTTTTTTCTAGTGTTTTCGCATTATAATTTAAATCGTTGTTGCGATATATTTTAATGACGAAATCATGTTACAATAGTAGAACCGCGAACACTTTATCGTTGTATTTCAGCCTTATTTGTTGTTTGTTGAAAATTACATTGAACTGTATTTTTGATAAATGCACGAACTATCTACATAAGATCGGAAAGTACAAGTCTAGGAGGTTATCGTTCATTTTAAAATTATTAATTAAAAAATAGTTGGAATACAAATTAGAGCTCTGCACACAATGTAAGTGTAGAGTTGAATGTAGTATCTTTCCAAATAGAACAGTGGCACGACATAGTTATTTAGGCTATTTTATATGATAATTGCTTTTGCTGATTCGTAGTGTAACGCTATCAAACATGGGTTTTGAGTGTTTTTTTCTTAAATTCCAGAAGAATTTTGTAAATGTGATAGCGAAATAATTATACATGACTCAAAATCTGAATTGAGTCTTTACTCAGCGCTCCTTCAATAGTTAACTAGAACTGTTTTTGACATTAATTTAAATGAAGCAGAAGAGAAAGAGTGAGCACAAGCTCAAGTAGTTGTTGTAGAAACCCAGAAGCGCCGCGCGCTTATTTAGAATCTCCAACTTCAGATCATTGATTGTCCATTGTTTCATAGGTTCTTAAGTCTGTCTTAATCAACCACCGTATCAGTTATCGCTGTTCGCAATAAATCATAATCATAAATAAAATAACTAATCGAACATATGGACGATTTTGGAACCGTCTGTTCCTTAAGGCCCGATCCGACGATGAAACTTATCATTTTAGTCACGCTTATCATGTTATTATTTTTATTATTATTATTGAATCGACTCATATGACTCACAAACTATGTGACAGCCGATTCAACAACAAAAATAATAACAATATAAGCGTCACTTATATGGTAAGTATAACAGTCGTCAGATCAGGCCTTAATCTCACTTATGTTACTGAGAGAATTTAGAGCGTTTAATGCGCGTGTGGGCTCATTATGCCGTTTAGTATTAACTGATTCCTGGGGTTGATTATGTCGGCAAAACAATTTTGAATGGCACTTTCCATTGTAAAATTTTCTTGTTTCCACTTTAAGTCCCAGGTTAAGATTAAAAATAATCGCCATAGTAGGCCCGCAGCTATAAAACTTTCATGTCTGACCGTTAACTTAATAGCCTATATAGTACCAGCCACCAGGCATTGCGTGTTTGACTATTTGCGATTATGCAAGGCTTGCACGCCCAAAAAATTGACTCCGAATAAAGACAGAATCCATTTGCCTATCAGACTAAAGACTACTCTACTACTACTTCTATAAATCAGGCCTTACCTTCTCCAGTGGCGATACTTTGCTACAGCTAGACTCGCACAGGTTTGGTCTTGTTCCCATGATCGCTTCATCGGTCTCCTTGCCATTTTTTAACTTTTAATAAAATGATTTACTATTTTCTTATAGGCCTACTAATCTGCGAAAACAGGTAGAACTTTTTGATGTTCAACAGATTCTATTATACGCTGAGCATTACTGATTCATTCTGGTTTTAATACTATTAACTATTTTCTAATACTTTAAGTTATTATTACTTTTATAGTTTTATAATAAATTATCATTATTAGTTGTTTCTTGTTTGTTGACAAAAAGTTGAAAAAATGAAAAGCCGAAAAGGCACAGGGATCTAGAGCTCTACAGATGCCGACCAATCACAAGCAAGCATGGACACATTGTGTGTTAAGCCCTTTTTCTACTACCTACGCTCAAGAATAACTACATTTGGTGAAATTCACACTTATTCCACTAGAAATGTTGGCGACGGTGTGTTGGTGCTGCAGACGTCGGAATTTTTAAGGAAGAGCATATTCCAAGACGGTCTATCCAAATATAATTCTCTTCGAAGGGATATCAAATTGGCTTCATCCTTGTTGAAATTTAAAAAATATTTACAAGAGGATGTGCGAAGTGGTTTACTCGATAAGTGGATGACTTAATAGTGAAAGTGGTTGTTTTTTATTAGCATTCTTGCTATTTCTCCAAACACTACTACTACTACTACTACTACTACTAGAGGTGGGTCGTTCTTACTGGAGCCGTTCCATGAGCTAGGAGCCAGTTGCAACGGAAACAAAAATATTAGGTTCTTGAGGATCGCAATGCAAAATGGGGATATCCGGAATACACGTGGATTGGTGGATTAGGGGCCACTGGTGAACCTTTATTTCCTACATCTTCAGTTATATTTTAGAACGTTTTAGAGGTATATTTTATAGACTATAGCAATTGCAGTAAAACTTATTTAATGTAGCCTTACTGCAACATCAGGTTATACTTATACCATAAGATACCTAGCGGCTACTGAAGGTGCGGTAGTCTACGTAAGACAACCTTTGTCCTGTAATTAGGTTTGCCTACTTAATTCTTATAGGTACAGCTTTCCAAGCTGCCTACAGTCGACCCTTAGCTGCTTAAGGATGATCCAGTAGGATACATATAATAGGTATAACGAGGTATATTTAGTCCTGTGGAACGTAGAAGTAGTCAAATAGGGCTTACTTGTATAGCCTTTTATAGAGGGTTCATTGCAATCGCAATATAAGTACCTAACCTAAAGCTTCAAGATAGGGTAAAAGGAAGGTACCGGTAAAGAAATTTTGCTAAGGGGGATATGGTAGGCCTACATGCGTAGCCCGTAGGTCTAAGTTTTAATGAGTTTTAAAAACCAATCAATATAATTTCAATGAGTTACAATTTAAAAATAATCAAGAACAAAATTGTAAAATCAACTGTAATTCTGTAAAATGTGTTTTTTTATGCATCAAACCAAATCCCTGTTTCATAGTTTATTTATATATTATGTTGTTCTGTGGTTTAACTGTTCCAGACCACAGACCAAACTCAGACATAGGCTATGTACGGGTTTTCTGACTCATTGCCAAGGCGCCCGGTAGTAAAATCTGAAAAGAAGGAATTAATTTAAAAAATGTCTATTGTGTTAAAATTCCATATTAAATAACCAATAGGCCCTACATTCAATAAATGTTCACAGCCTTTTTTTAGCATTTTAGGTTTAAATATTTCAGTCCGGCGAGTCTCAACATCCAAAATTCAGTTTAACCTACACCGTTTAGTAGCCTTCCTAGCAGATGTCCAAGTTGACCCAAATCACTGACTACATTATGAAGTGTTTAAAACAAATTATCTAGCCAACCTGACCCGGAAAGCACATTTGCTTTCCTAATTTTAATGTAATTTTTTTTTTAAACGTAATGTAGAAGTATAACAGAGGCAAAAGAACGGCCATCAGCATTGAGGAACGAAAATTCAACTCAAACTGGCTATAGCCCATAACCGTTATATAATCAGAATGTATTTGACCAAATGATAAAGAAATTCCCCTTAGTGTTGCCAAAAATTTTAATAAGGGGAAATTACTGGCAGAGTAATTACTATATGCCTTTGATTGCAAAGCCCTGATTTCAGCGAGAAATGATAATCAGTTAGGTCAACACAAGCTTGGGGTAGGTAGCTTATGTTTTTACCTATTATAGGCCCTAGCTCCACAGTATGTAACTTAGCATTTAAAGAACAACACTACATTGAACTTACCTTCCGTTGTCTTAAACGTTGAACGTTTCCACTCTGAAAGATATGCCAATGGAGTGAGCGGCCTCAATATATGCTCACGTAACTTTTCGTATGTTGCAAACACCTCTTTACAATCAGGGCAGATAGGGCCGTAGAAAGAATTTCTTCAAACTGAATGTGCCCGTGTGTCACAGTTATCCTTTTTATGGAAAGTACGTAAATGCCGCATTAATGTGTTGTTGAATTGAAATACTACTCCACAAAACCAGCACAGAAAACTCATTTTGAACGTTTTAAATACACAAATAAGTGGTATAAAACAGTTTCCAATGCCAAGCCGGAAAGACGGAAGCAAATGGTCAATGGAGGCTACATATATTGTTTTTTGTTATATCTTACAGCTGATGTGTTGATGTGTTTACAGTTTACACGTGGAAAAAGGGTTCCATTTTGCATTGCGTTCCTCAAGAACCTAATATTTTTGTATCCGTTGCAACTAGCTCCTAGCTCAAGCCTCAAGGAACGGCTCCAGTAAGAACGACCCACCCATAGAATAATATTTACTATAGAACGCTAGTCGGTATAGGGCCGTCTGTGATTCCAAATAGGAAAATCACATGAGCCGAGTCACAAAATATTTGCGTCCCAGTTTTAACCAATCAAATTAATTTATTAAGAAACAATTGTGAGTGAATTCGAACGTTCTATAAAACTTGGCCTACTATTGGCTGCCTGTTTTGAAGTCAACATTCATTTTCAAAACAATAACAACGCAGCAGAAATGAGTGGGTTTTTGATAAACAAAAATGATAAAAATTATTTATTGATTCAATCTCTACAGCAATACCTACTTTTTACTATAATAAAATAAGTTCGGTTGTTGGATTGAAAACTTCAGAGTTCACACTATGCTACACATTATGTAAAGTAGGCCTACAATAATACTTCTAAAAGGTAAGTGAGTAATTTATATTAAACCCACAATAGCTTTAGCCTTTAATCCTTCTTAAATGGTTGAATGTGTTGCATTGTTGCCGTCTTGTAGCCAAATTAAGTCACTTAGCACACTCCCCAAACACACCGAGTCCAACAAGTTACTGTACAACCTACGAGAAGCATTTTTAAGCCTTTGCATTTATGGGGCTTGCGAAGTAATAATTTGTGACAGTGACTTCCCTCTATGGGTCCACTGCAACATACATTAACTAAAACAAAATATGTTGTCTTATTTTAATTGGTATGTATCGGTAGGCTCATATTATTGACATTTTTAGGGCAACAGATTTCGAGGAACAGGAGCAGGGGAGGAGTCTCGTCCCGCCAGAGAAAATGTTGAAGCAAGGAAATTCGAGTGGAAATTTTAAGTCAATGCAAGACAATTTCTACCAGAAGGAAAAAGTCAAAAATATTAGTTGTGTTCTTTCCTCTTCACTGTAAATTACTGTATATTTGTTATTACATTAATGTTATTGCATTATGCTGTATTTTAAAAGCCTTTTCCATGGAACTCACCTTGAGTTTTCACTTGTCACCCACGGCTTATAGAGTCAAAAGGAAAGACGTTTTTTGCCACTTTCCCCATACAGGGTTTTGGTTTAAAATGTCAGGTCAAGTCAAAATGTCAACCCTAATGAATGCTTGCCGTAACGTAAAGTACAGTACTCTTTCTAAACTCATGTTGGAACATAATTTGAAGTATTGTATGTGATACTTCCATACATTAATACATACTGCGTAGGATACCAAGATTTTTTTTTAAATATTCATTCACCATTGTACTGTAGATAGGCCTAGGTGTGCGAATGACACAAAAAACTAGTTGGTTTCATTAAATTTGGGTTATTATAGCGATTTATTAATATGAAATGACACATTAAATTGATATTGACTATTACGTTTCAATTTTTAAATTTGTGCGGGAAACACCCAAGCGCTACCAAGTGGCCAAAATCCGAAAGTGGGACGCAAATATTTTGCATCTTCGATCCTGTGATTTCATGAAAAAAATCACAAAGCCCTGAAATACTGCATCCTATGTATAAGCATAGGAATGCCAGTCTGCTAATTTCGATTGGCAGGCTATGGACCCACCTCTAGTGTTGAGTAGAAAAAGGGCTTAACACACAATGCTTGCTTGTGATTGGTCGGCTTCTGTAGAGCTCTAGATCCCTGTCGAAAAGGCGACCAAACTAAACTACCAACATGAATAATCAAATTTCCCTTACTTGAGCTATTTTCTGCCTAAATAATACAAAAATATAAGAAATATTATTAAATATATATAGTAGTGAATTTATATTACGTAGTAACATACGGTTTCTATAATTATTTTATACGATCAAAAGAAGGAAATAAAATATATGAACAATGCCATCGTTCAGAGAAAAATGTTTTGGCGGCAATGTTTGAAAATTAATTTCTCTGCCTCACTGGTCTTCTGCTAAGGAATAAAAAATAAAAATAGATGTAAACATTGTAAACAAGCCATTATTATTAAATTATTTATTTATTCTTATTCATGTCTATAAATTAAAAATAAAATAAAAAATAAAATAATGACTAGTTTTCAAAGAGTTCAACAATGGGCAACTTTTGCCAGAACCTGGCATATATTTGATGCTACTTGGCAAAATCCATTTGATTCTGCATTGACAATAATAAAGTACCTGCAAGGGCGGCACAAGCCGATATACCATCCACTCAGTAAGTTATTATGTTTCTCTATAATAATTTACTTACTCTATGTACTCGTGCAGGCCTTAATAAGGCAAATGTGATACATATTATGATATTATGTGCATGCCTTAGGGCTTAACATGGGGGACATGGAAGGAGCCTCCCCGAAGATTGCGCTTATGAGCGATTGGGCGTCCCTGGTAACGGCGGGAATTACCCCGTCGGCCAATCCTTCCACCACCGGGTCAAGCGACAACAACGTGTCCAAGGCTCGGACACGTTAAGTAAGTAAGTAGGGCTTAACATAACCAGGGAACATTTAAAACGTGCCTAGCCGCCTAGGTCAATCTTGACTAATTAGGCTCGTGCCCCCCCCCCCCCCCAAATTGCAAGCTTTTATTGTATAACCGTAATGGGTTGATGGGCATCATACTACATTGAATCGGGCCTTGCTCAAACTTAGGACGTTAGTAAGTAGTTACGATGAAACGAAAATCACGGTCTGTCTGACGCACATCAATGCCGTATAAATTTATTAGACAACATTCTTACGCCAGTGGCAACCATAACTCAAGAAACAGATGCACTTACTTATGACTATTGACTCGCATCTGTAGGCCTACTTGGTTATGCCATGATTTTGCCTGTTACCGAGTGGCTCCATGTTTATACCGACGGCTCATACAACCCTGAATCAAACTCCACAGGAGCTGGATCTTTCTGTAATTTATTTCAACAGCACTCAGCAGTAGGAAGCAATACAAGCAACTACGACGGTGAAGTTGTCGCCATTACCGAAGCTACCAACAGAATTCTCAACCTCACAACTAATCCCGGCAACCTGGTGTTCCTGATCGACTCCCAGGCGGCAATTCTGGCACTCAGTAACAACAAGCCCACTGACTGTCCCCGCACATCAAACTGCCGCAACAAACTAGCCGAACTCATCAATGCTGGGTGGAATGCCAGGCTTCAGTGGGTCCCAAGCCACGTCGGTCTCGTAGGAAATGAAATAGCGGACAAAATGGCAAAAAAGGGAGCGGAAGCAGACCAACCCGAAGCTCCACAAACCCTCCAGTCAGCACGGAACATAATAGCCGCGAAAATCTCCAAGGCCACTAGTCTTCAACTTCGGAGCCTGAGCACTGGTAAAAAATGGGAGCCACTCACCACCCCCGGACACATCCCGTCAAACTTGGAGAGAAGCGCTGCGGTCGCGCGTTTCCGCCTAACTACCGGACACGACTTACTCCAAGCCCACCTTCACCCATTCGGAATTGCTGACTCCGACATCTGTCCACTGTGCGCGTCCGGAAGGATGGTGGCCACTCACTTGGAGACCTGTTCCAGATTAAAACTTCTTCCTGCCGACACAACGAGGCGCTACTGGGAGGCTCGGCGTCTAATGGCCCAACTGCCACAGACGGGCGTTGGCTAAACTAAACTAACTAAACTAAACTAAGTTTGTCAATTCACACGATAGCAACATAAATAATGTCCACAATCCATGGAGTCGTTGGCAAAGCACTAGGGACCACTATAAGTGGTACTAGATCCATTAAAAGCCCTTCAGGATGTAGTAATGTTATAGATTGATAATTAAAAATACTTACTAAGAAGATGTTTAATTTTTAGATCGATCTGGAGACCATGTAGTAGTAATAAATTGTAAAAATATTGCATTGCCCGGCGAAGAGTGGAAGAAGCGTGTTTATTTCCATCACACCGGCTATTCTGGGGGTGCCTCTTGGACACTAGCTTGGGAACTTCATGAAAGAGACCCTACAATGGTAAGCGATGCATGTATTTGCCTGCGTGTCCTAGAGCTAACAGGATATTGGTAGGTAGCATAGTCATAAGCATGTTTTAGTGGCACGTTGTCCTATGCTTGTCAATTAAAAACAGCAGTAGGATGGAGAAAACGGAAATTTCTGAACTGAAACTGATCATAGTAGTTAGAGAAAGAAAGATATGAGAAATGGACGGAAACGGGATTCGAACACAATTCTCCACAGAAATTCGAGGATATGGAAAAAACTGGGCTTGGCGGGATTTGAACCCACGATCTACGCCTAACCGGGGGCCGTCTTAACAGCTGGACCACAAGCCCAGTTAGGCGTAGATCGTGGGTTCAAATCCCGCCAAGCCCAGTTTTTTCCATATTCCTGAATTTCGGTTATAACGAGGTTATTTCTTCAACAAAAGTTAATTTGATGTCTGTGTTGTATATACCATATAATACTACAATGTATTAAAGTCTCCACCTTAGATCGCCCTCTCTTATTAAAAAACTTTTACCTGGAGAGCGGTGACAGCCATAATGTTAGTTAATTGTGTTCTAGATAATGTGGAAGGCAATCTATAATGGCATGAAAGGCACTTTGCAGAGGAGGCACGTCATGCAATTGCTTCATTTATATGATGGCGATAAAGTGCCCCAAGAAATCTTAAAAAATGTAAGCAGCCAAATTCGGCCTCTTCGCCCTGTACCCATTCGACTGAACACCTATACGGACGAGCAAGTCGCAACGTTTCCAAAGGTTGTCGATTTCCCCAAAGATTATGTTAGAAGATAATTAATTAGTTTAGCTGTAGAAGTCACATTAATTAAAAATATGATTTCGTAACAGTTCTTTTTATTCGCCGTTCTCCATACTCTTTTAGAGAAGAGAAAACTCAGCAGCCCGAACTGACGGCATGGCCATGGACAGTGACCCGTGGTTTGATGCAGTTAAGAATTCGTTATTATACGGAAGAAACCGTTGGTTAACCAGGGTGTTAAAGAATAATTAACGACATTTCCACTCTGGACATTAAGACAAGCGGACGCTCAACTAAATGTTGTATGTATAGTAACAAATTTAGCATGAACTATAGTCGTATAAGAAATGTTCCTCAGCATTGCTACATATTGTATATGTGACCGTCACTCGCCCTGTTTCGTCACAGGTTGTAGAGTCAATGTTGATCAAATCCTGAAAATTCGACGCCTTCCATAACTGGACAAATGGTCTTAGTGTCGGTCGTACAGTAACCTCTTATGAAATTATAGAGGGCCTTTTCATCCTGTAAATAGGGATCACCACAGTCACCATACAAGACATGCCAAAGACCATTCAGTCACAGCAGCCAGACTGACAGCCCGACAGCGCAGTCCACGAGCCGCAGGCATTCGCATATACAACGCTCTACCAGAAGCCATAAAACAGGAGCCTACGGCTAATGCTTTCAAGAAAGCACCAATTAACTTTGTGATGTAACGAAGATTGTACAATCTGAAGGAACTGTGAAGCTGCCTATATTTATTTATTTATTTCTTATTAGGACGCTACAAGACTGTGCTCAATGTCTCATTCTTATAATAACATGTAACAAAGATGGGCAAATACATTTTGATTGATTGATCATCTCGAATATGTTATCTCATTGATGGCGCGACGATTAATATTTCTCTCAAAATTTTATTTTGTACAATAAACAGCGTTTTCTTTTTAATATTAAGGCGCATTTGTAACAATATGGCCTAGGTAGTAGGTAGGCAGGCCGCTAGTATTACACATGAGCCAAAAGCAGAAATAATGTATTTAAATAAATTGCATATGTGCCATTAGACTACATTATAACCTGAGATCAGAGATACGGTAACTGCTTTGAACTGCACCAGTAGTTGCCAAAATATCTCCTACCACCGAAGAGATCTGATGCACACAATCATCTTACCAGAAACAGAGAGGAATTCAACATCGCGAGAGGTATCAGAATTCTATGAAAT
Organism: Psococerastis gibbosa; assembly: GCA_963971405.1. NCBI lineage: Eukaryota > Metazoa > Arthropoda > Insecta > Psocodea > Psocidae > Psococerastis > Psococerastis gibbosa. The sequence continues at coordinate 43,781,452 of OZ020485.1, forward strand.
CAATATACGTGGAAGGTATCTCCAAGTATAATAACCTCCCTGAGATAATTAAACAAGCACCATCAGCAGAGGCGTAAAGTTTTAGAATGATGACGGGGGCAAAACTAAGTAGACCGTAGACTTTATGACGTCATCAGGCAGGAAATTGAAAAATTGGACTGTGCCCCCGCCAACTTTACGCCCTTGACCACCAGTGACTACGCCGGCTGCCATACCAAGTTGAATCCAGCGGACCAGAGCAGGTTCAAAGCTGCAGATAACTTGGTCGTGTGCACAGTGCCGGTAGGGAAACATGGTAGGACTTGTCCTGGTCACCTCCTAACTAATCGTGTGACTTCACTGTGTTTCCCAAGTGGTTCGGAATCCACTATAATCAGGAGGTCCACTGTCCTATGGGCTGGCATAGGACAGTCAAGTCGGGGTCGCTCTATGGGCCCAAATATGAGGCCTAAGTCGTTATTAACCCGACGAACACTACTACTACTACTACCAGTGACTACATTCAGGGAACGGCTTCAAGAAAAACTAAAGAATGAACGATTGTGAAAAGGAATGAGCAGGGGAAAACTTATTAGTGCATTGCACTACTACTGTAATTTCCTACAACATACACACACACACACACTTCAAAAATGAAAAGCTCAATTAAAAATGTAACAAAGCTGTATTTCAAGAAATGACCTCTATTCCTTAATGTGCAAATCTTTCAACAGTTGGTGGGCCAGAACGAACATCATTGTACCTTTATTTTTGTGGTAGTTGTCTATTGCCTGTTCTCGTACCTCTTCCCAATCGTATAAATCTCGATAAATGGGCCGCACGTATTTCATTCTTCCTTGTCCATTGATAAAGCTTAATGCCTGAAATTAAAATATTTCGGAGGTCATAATCACAGCGTTGGCAGCAATTCCCTGCATATCTTCCTCTAGCTCTCTCGACTTAGTATTAAAGCCGGCGCACATTGTGTTCGTTGCCATGTCATGTCTGATATTGAGTTCAGTGCTGGACAAGTAAACATGATAAAAATAACTAAAAAGCACTAACGCAAAGAAACTTTTAAGAGGGAATCTAGAAAGTCTTGACGATGCGGGACTCAAACACACGATCTATCGATCTATGCCGTTCCGGCCTTTTTTTAAATAAATTTTCTATTACTGATCCATACCATTGAATATATAACACTATAGAAAGGCCCCTGCATTTACGATTCCATTCTATAGAAACGCGAACTAAGATGATACTTGGCAGCGAACTGTTGCTGAACGCAAGCACCACCCGCAGAGCTTCATACCTGGGTGCAGCTAGGGGTTGCAAGTCACATTGTACACTTCCTTATCCCTGTTTCAGAACAGGGCCAGGTACAGCATTTACTCATTTGGAAAGCACTGAGCAGTTCACGGGCCTCGTTCATTTATACTTGAATGTTTCAAGATAGTTATAAGTCCAATAAGTGCATCACTGTGTGTGTTTTTTTCTTTACATCTCTAAGAACCGGTCCGAGTTTATTCGAACATGCTTTCCAATTTATCAAAATTAGCAGATAGAGAAAATAAATAATTTCATGGTAAATATTTTTCCTATACTTAAATTTCCGATATTTCGGGGGGGGGGGGGGGGGGGTTGTAGCACCTGATGTCACTGGAGATGAGTTAAATTCTAGATAGGTCAGACCAACACAATACCACACAGCAATAATGGCAGGGCACGCAATGCATTTAAGCGTAAATTTTCTATCATTTTTTTCAAAAAACATAATTTTTCCTCAAAACCAAATGGTTTTTTGGGAAAGCAACCTGTCCGGTTTCGTTAATCATTTTAACACCTAAAACATGCCTGAAGGTAGAAATAATCGATAGAAAGGTTTCGCAGAAAAATTATTTTTTAATAATTTTTCATGAAAATTGAGTTATTTTTATTTTTTTTACCCCCAGAAGCAAACTATCAAGGGGCAAGTGACCCCCTGCATTTTAATAACATTAATAACGACTACAAGATATGTGAATTTAAAAGAAATCGTTGGAGCCGTTTTGGCGAAATCATTTTTTAGACGTTTTTTTGGAGTTTTTTGAGAATGAAACCCCCCCCAAATTGAGTTAGCCCGAAATAATTAAAAAACTGTCTCGAGGTATGATTTGTGTGAACCTGCATGCAAAATTTCTTCAAAATCGGCCGAATAGTTTGCCCGGAAATCGATGAACAGACAGACAGACATACAGACAGACAGACAGAGCGACAGACAGACATTTCGTAAAAGCCACTTTTTTGGGTCCTTGGGACCTAAAAACGTGTAAATAAATCCGTTGAAATCTCGGAATCGAAAATTTCAACCATCACAAAGCTTTCCTTAGACTACGTATAAATATCACACCTCGGGACGATTTTTTTATTTTGGGCTAACTCAATTTGTGGGGGGGGGGGGGGGGTTTATTCTCAAAAAACTCCAAAAAAACGTCTAAAAAAATTATTTCTCAAAAGCGGCTCCAACGATTTCTTTTAAGTTCACATATATTGTAGCCCTTATTAATGTTAATAAAATGTGGGGGGTCGCTTACCCCTTGATTGTTTGCTTCGGGGGGTAAAAAAATAAAAATATCTAAATTTTAATGAAAAATGACTAAAAAAAAAAAAAAATCTGCTAAACCTTTCTATCGATGATTTCTACCTTCAGGCATGTTTTAGGTGTTAAAAAGAGTAAAGAAAACGGAAAAAAGGTTGCTTTCCCAAATTTTTTTTTTTTTTTTGGCAAAAAAATGTTTTTTTGAAAAAATGATAGAAAATTCACGGTCAAATGCATTGCGTGCCCTGCCATTATTCCTGTGGGGTAATGTGTTGTCTGACCGGCTTAGAATATGCAATGCCATCGATTAATTCTGTGCTTTGGGATAGGTGATATCCTAGGCGATTGCCAGAGGGGGTCCTTGGGTTGCGGACCCCCCCCCCCCCCTTCCCAAATGGTTACAGCGTACACTAGATAGAATGGAGTTTTATAGATTTCTAAATTTATTGAGGTTACCTCACCTCCAGTGACGTCAGGTGAACCCCCCCCCCTGAGATATGCGAAATTAAACCAAAAGAAAATTATTTACCATGAAATTACTTATTTTCTCTATCTACTAAGTTGTTGATAAATGGGAAAGCATGTTCGAGTAATCTCGGACCGGTTCTTTTTGAATTGTCATTACTTACAATAGAATTATTTGGTTGTATATTTGTATATATATATTTTTTGGTTTAACTCATAATTGCTAAAAATCTGTTAATTGTAATTGAAAGGTGATGTAATGAGTGGATGGCCATGCTTCGGAGGGCATGTGAAGCAGGCGGTCCCGGGCCTTCCTAGTTGAGTGAAAGAGAGGGCTTTATAGCCCTAACTCCGCTAGGTTGGTTTAGTCATAGAAACAACTACAAAAGTCTTTATTTATTGCTCTCCAATTTATACGTAGTACCTATATAAGGAAAGCTTTGTCATGGTCGAAATTTTCGATTCCGAGATTTCAACAGATTTACACGTTTTGAGGACCCAGGAACCCAAAAAAGTGGTTTTTACAAAATGTCTGTCTATCGCTCTGTCCGCCTGTCTGCCACTCTGTCTGTTCATCGGTTTCTGGGCAAACTACTCGGTTAATTTAAAAGAAATTTAGCATGTAGGTTCACAAAAATCATACCTCGTGACCGTTTTTTTCTATCATCTTTAAAAAAAAAAATTTTTTGCACAAAAATAAATATTTTTTTGGGAAAGCAACCTGTCCGGTTTCGTTACTCAATTTAACACCTTAAACATGTCTGAAAGTAGAAATCATCGAAAATTATTTGTTATAGTCATTTTTCCTTAATTTTTTTTTATATTATTTACCCCCAGAAGCAAACTATTTTGCGGCAAGCGACCTCCCGCATTTTATTAACATAAATATTGACTACAATATATATGAATTTAAAAGAAATCGTTGGAGCCGCTTTTGAGAAATAATTTTTTTAAACTTTTTTTTTTAGTTTTTTGAGAAAGACTGCGGGCAAACTTACAAATTTGGAAAAAATTGAAAACAAAAATGATCAATTGTTGAAAACCAGTGGAATGTGGTGTAGAAATAAATAAAGCATCATTGAAGATTTTCGGTCAATGACAAAATCAAATTTGAAGCATAATTGACCAGTGGAATAGCCGCCTTAGCATTATTCCAATTTGAATTTGAAGAAGCTCTCATATACGGCTTCAAAATAATAATAGGTAGATTTAGTATTTTACAGTAGATCCATTAAGTCTAATTAAATCATCTGCAATTCTAAAATAAGCTATTGTTGGAAAGCCTATGCTGAGCAGAAGTACAATGCTAGGTCAAATAAAAGAACCGGTCCGAGTTTACTCGAACAACATGGGGGGGGGGGGGGGTTGTCCACCTGACGTCACTGGAAGTGAGATAAATTCTAGATAGGTCAGACCAACACATTAATTACCACACAGCAATAATGGCAGAACACGCAAGGCATTTGAGCGCGAATTTTCTATCATTTTTTCAAAAAATAATTTTTTGTGCAAAATCAAATATTTTTATATTTTTTTGGGAGAGCAACCTATCCGGTTTAGTTACTCAATTTAACACCTAAAACATCCCTGAAGGTAGAAATCATCGATAGAAAGGTTTCGCAGAAAAATTATTTTTTAGTAATTTCTCATTAAATTTTAGTTATTTTTATTTTTTTACCCCCAGAAGCAAACTATCAAGGGGCAAGCGACCCCCCGCAATTTGTCAGCATTAACAACAACTACAATATATAAGAATTTAAAAGAAATCGTTGGAGCCGTTTTTGAGAAATAATTTTCTTAGACGTTTTTTGGGAGTTTTTTGTGAATAAAACCCCCCCAAATTGAATTGGCCCAAAATATAAAAAAACCATCCCGAGGTATGATTTTTGTAAACCTACATGCTAAATTTCATCAAAATCGACCGCTTAGTTTGCCCGGAAATCGATGCACAGGCAGACAGACAGACATTTCGTAAAAACCACTATTTTGGGTTCCTGCAGTCTGATCGAGGCGTTTATAATACCGGGGTTAAATAAATACCCTAGGATTATAACTGTAAACAAACAAATTTTGAATAGCACTTTCCATTATAAAATTATCTTGTTTACCAGTGGATTAAATAAATACCGGTCTTATAAACGCCCGATCAGGTTGCTGGGGCCTGAAATCCGATGAAATCTCGGAATCGAAAATTTCGACCATCACAAAGCTTTCCTTTTACTACGTATAAATTGGAAAGCAATAAAATATATACAGTATATACCACTGGCCATTATTAAAATAGGCTGCCAATTGAAGGGGCAGGAAGAAATTGAGAGTATTGCATAGTGAGGGTATTTAGACCGTCCCTGGTGAAGATGTGACGAGTTGGACCCTGACGAATTGCACAATGGGCTGACACCAGCGGGACGTCCGACCTTTTTTCTAGTTTGTAGGTTTTTCACCAGAAAAGCCTGTTTGCAATATTTGACCGTCGTGACCATTCTATAGTGTTATATATTCAATGTCCATACTTATTTCCAAGTGACCAAATTTAGCCAGGGCAATTAAAAAATGGGAGTGTGTGAATTTAATCATAACCCATTGGTTAGGCGGCTATTCCACCGACGTCGTTTTTCATTGCATGTGCATGACGTGGTAGCAGACATCATTAATAAGTCTACCATATTGTAACTTAATTTATAAAAGATAAGTTAAGTATCTACATTATAGTCTCCTTAAAATATGGCAGAGACTTATTAATGATGTCTGCTACCACGTCATGCACAGGCACAATGGAAAACGACGTCGGTGGAATAGCCGCCTTAGCTGACTTGTAGAGGTATAGTCAAAAAATCCAACTGAAATTCAGAAAAGCAAGATTAGTGGCGCTGCCGAGACCTCTAGCTGCAACACTATTCCGTCTGGGGCCGTCCATTAATCACGTGAGGTTCGAAAGGGGGAGGGGGGTTCGGCAAAAATCACGAAATATCACAAGGGGGGGGGGGGATAGTAAGATATCACGTGTACTTATTTTTTCATCAAATGCATGATCGCATGATCACACCATCCTTCAATATTGGTCTTTATGCCAGTCAAAAACAACCTGCAACCTTTCTGTCTGGGCATTTTTATCATGGTCCTTAATTTTCTACAACAGAATAAAATTAGATTATACTTAAACCTCACCACGTATCACCAAGGGGGAGGTGGGGTTACAAAATATTTAAAAAAACATCACGTGATTAATGGAGGGCCTCACCACGTATCACCAAGGGGGAGGTGGGGTTACAAAATATTTAAAAAAACATCACGAGATTAATGGAGGGCCCCTTCCCTCCAATGTGACTATTGACCTCCAATTCTTATGCCCTCCTAATTGGTGGGTTTTAGCAGACAATTTCATCGGGTTCGGCTTCCAGTAGCAAGACTAACCTCAGGGCCAGGCTAACTCAATTTCGACTTCATACCTCCTTACTTGCTGATATTATGTTTCTCTGCTCTTTCGTCACATGAAAAAGTCCTGCTTTCAAGATCCCGCCATAAGCAGTTACACTTCAAACCTTTATTCGCGTACTTACATTAGGTACAACGCCGAGAACGTGAGCACGGAGAGCCAGGCGGAGCCATCTGAACAGTATTTCAGAATTACGGTTCTCACTAAAATTGTACAATTCCGCCATTCTTTGCACAGTTGCAATCGGAAGAGGCGGCCCCTCCAATAGCAATCCAAGAGTGTAGCTGATTTGATTACTAGACAGCGACTTTATATCACTCTCACTCCTCCCAACTGGGCCATTTCTCCAGGATTCTGCCAGTTCGGAGCAAGCTACAGTCAAATTATTGTTGTAGCTAGGAATAGTAGTTGGCATGCCTGTGCTATACAGCCATGTATCCCAATCGATCCGGGAAATGTCTGGTATGTCTTTAAAGTAATCCAAAAAGTAGCCTTTAAAGTCGTTGGTAGTAATTGATTGATTTTCGAATTTCTTGAAATATGCCTTAAGGAATGGATTAAATGCATCTGAAAATAAAATCACTATTACAACCTCATAAAATACATGCAAGGTGCTACCAAATTATCGATCAAAAAAGCTTAAGCTGAAGTTAAAACGTTGGTAAGCAAAGTGGGAAGCTGTCAATTGTATTTCAAGTTAAAATGGTAGACATGCCAATTGCCTGACGCGTGACAGCAGAAATCACAAAATATCACTGGCGGGAGCTTTCCTGTTAAAAACTCTGCTTCTTCCCTCCTTCAGACGGCTAGAAAAGTAAATTAGCCTGCTTTTAGATGAACTGAGTCATTGATAATAATTAGGAAATGAGCGCTGTCTATCCAATAGTAACTAACCTTGTCCCCCTACAAGTTCCTCCAAATAGTAGAGAAAGGTATGCCCTTTCTCATAGGGCACAGTGGAGAACGCATCGTCGGGATCCTCGTCTTTGAGATCAGGAACAAGTTTGGTGAATCGATGGCTGCTCCCGAATGTTTTTTCCTGCACATAAGAAAAAAATACGTCAATATTACCCATCTAACAAATTATTTTTTAGTTGTAGTGGTGAGTAGCTGTGATTTACGATATTTCAGCCTAAACAATAGCCTCGTGTCCGAACTTGGTAAGTACTGTTATATTGTCTCAATGGAAAGCTAGCCACAGCCCGTCTATTATCACTTGCAACCGAAGGTGATTCACAACGTGAGCGTGTACCAGTTTTCCAACGGCCGAAGATTCATGCCGAAACAATAAAATAAATAAATATAAATAAATAAGGACTTTTTGTGGTTTCTATTACTAAGCCAACCTAGCGGAGTTAGGGCTTTTCTTACACTCAACTAGGAAGGCCCGGGCCGGCCTGCTTTACATGCGCTCCGAAGCATGGCCAGAAAACGTAGCTAGTGTGGGACTCGAACCAACAACCTTTTGGGTGAAAGTCGGAGTCCGTACCACTACGCTACACGTCTTGACAATACCAATAATGTCCGAAAAACCATGGGGTCGTTGACATTGGGCAATGTTCAACGGGCACCAAAAGTAGGCCTAAGTCCTTCAAGTAATAACAACAAGACTAAAATTCAGTCCCCAAGTATAGTTACAGTAAGATGAAAGACAAGAAAATATTTTTGCTCCCAAACTATTCATAACTGCCACTTTATGCAAAAGTTAAAAGTGGGGTGGTACACCTAACACCCCTGGACTGACAAGGCAGTAGGCACTAAGGCAGACTACCAACAAATGAAAGGGGCAGTTCTTTCAGTCTTTGAAAACATTCAACTCTACTTACCACAGTGTCTCTAAGAGCCTCCAAGCCCTGTGCAGCATGAAAGAGTCTAACGTCAGGTCCATGCAATCTAGCCAATATCTTTCTTTGCATGAACATGGTAAAGCCTTCGTTCAGCCAGAAGTGCTCAAATGTACGAGTGGTGACTAAATTTCCAGACCAGCTGTGTGAGATTTCATGAGCAACAACATCAGCTAATGATCGATCCCCGGCCTGAGAACAATGAGTAACATTAGTGAAAAAATATATATTATTTTTTTCCCCCAAAAGGCCTATTAAGAGCAAATCGGAGTACCCTTAGAACAGTACCGGTGTGTCATTCTTACATTGAATTCATTAGACCACACAAGTAACTGATTGCTATCGTGCGTATCATGGTTGTTGTTTCTAACGTCTTCATTTCAACGTCAGCATTTTTACATTAAGCAACACTGTCAGTCTGGCGGGGGGAGTGAGTCTGTTTGTTAACTTGAGGCACCCTAAGGGCAGACTCTTTCACCTCGGGGAAAGGGGAGTTGACTGGGTGGACCTCCTGATTATAGTGGATTCCAAACCACTTGGGGAACATGGTAAAGTCACACGATGAAATGCACGTAGACTACCTAAGCGCGTTATCATGTCCCACCAGGTTCTCCTGCCAACGCAGTGCACACTACCAAGTTTGCCGCAGTTTGAAACATGCTCTGCTCTAATGGACTCAACATGGTAAGGCCGTTGGCAACATGCGTATCATGGTAAATAGGCCTTTTCTGATTACTCCAAGTTGAAAAAAAATCCCAATGGCCTCCAAAGGTTGTTCTGAAGCTATCTCAGTCGTTACATGGTGAGGACACTAGAAGCTAAGGAATCTCTGAGACACCAGGCAGTCGGCATTACCTGAGCTGGAAGCCATGTACTGTAGAAGTTAGAAAATCATCAACAGGATTTTTTTTTATGTAACTAAAAACTGTATTTTACAATAACTGAACAAAATATACTAAAAAATATTAGGAGCTCAACTTCACCACTGGGTATCACGAATCCCTAACAAATTAGGCAGGTAGTGATTAAAAAATGCAAATTACCAGCACAGTAGGAGTGACAAAGATTATGTTGGGGTTCTCCATGCCCCCGAAGGGAAACGATGGCGGCATTACCAGCAAGTCACAAACCTTCCAAACGTAATCGCCTGCAAGATCAATGGCTGTGTCGAGCATTTGCTCCATCTGAAAATTAAAATTTTATCACATAATTTGACATTGTTTTAGTGAGCTGTTGAAAGAGCAGGGTCATTTTATTAGTTTTTAAGATTAAAATAAAAATAATGACTTGGTATGGTCCACAAAATAAAAAATAAATATATAATGTACGACCGGTTTCGGCACTAGGCCATCGTGAACTTTTTGTGGACCAAGCAAAGTCATTATTCTAATTTTAAATAAATAAGGACTTTTTGTTCTATTACCAAGCCAACCTAGCGGAGTTAGGCCTATAAAACCCTCTCTTACACTAAACTAGGAAGGCCCGGGACCGCCTGCTTTACATGCCCTCCGAAGCATGGCCAGACAATGTAGGTAGTGTAGGACTCGAACCAACAACCTTTCGGGTGAAAGTCAGAGTCCATACTACTACTCTACATGTACCGACTGAATTTTAATTAGGTTACTGTATGTCTAAGTTCCACAAGTCACAGTAGAAAACATGAAACATTCTTTATTAAGAGTTCCAGGCAAGAGGGACTATAAAATTAATGGCTATCTTATTCCGTGACTTCCCTTTCGCCTACCATCTCACCCTTTTTTCAATTTAGCCTCGATCAGAACTAATACATTTTTAATGAAAGTATTTGAAACTCTTACTTCTGAAAATTCATGCTCTGACTTATCCAAAGCTTCAGGTTCTGACCATACGCTGCATCGTGGACCTAGAGGTTTTCTTGCCAGGCGACCTACAGCAAATGCTACTAGATACGATGGAATAGGAATGGGTTGCTCGAACTTGCTAAGTTTCCTTTTCCCGTCCATCGGAATGGGCTCCCCAACATGCAGTCCACTCATCAATACTGTCAATTGCTCGGGTGCGCTGATTTCGGCAGTATATCGGAATTTGACTCCTGGGGTATCTTGACAAGGATAGACCGACCGCGCGTGAATTGCCTGGCAAAGATAAAAGAAGATAATGAAGTAATAAATTGCTTAGCGCCCATTCCACCGACCGGCTAGGGCTATTTACAAAAACGGTGACGTGGTAGCAGACATTCAAGACTTAGGCGGGGTTTCCACCGACCTCGCATTGCAGAATTGACGGAAATGTTTATTTTCCTCTATGCTATAGCTAAAATTGATCAATGATCATACAGTAAAATCACAAACAAACAAACTAAAATTAAAAAATTGCGTCATGGGATATGACCCTAAGTCTTGAATGTACCACGTCACCGTTTTTGTAAATAGCCCTAGCCGGTCGGTGGAATGGGCGCCTAAAACACTACAATTATCCCATTGACAAGGGTGCAATCATTAATGAATGGGGGGTGCCAGTGCCAATATATTTTACGGAGTATGAACATTACTGATATATAGGCGACTAATGGATATGGACACCACTGGCATACGAGTATGATTATTTTACGAAAAACCGGGTTAAGGTCGTCATATTGAGATATATTTACCATATCCTCAAAACAATGGGGTTAAGAGATGGATCAGTACTTGGCCATTGGTTGTGCGATGACCGAGTTCCAGCTTCCTCTTCTTAAAAATTAAATTAGGAATAATGGGCAAGAAAAAGGGCCATGAGCCATAACTTGTGGAAACAGAGTGCTTCTTATCGCTTCTTGACTTGCAGCAACCTGTAGTCCGACCAATCTCAAAACAATGTGTATCCAATGTTCTGCCATGGGTTGATGGCCTCAATGATCGTGTGCATGACTGAAATTGCCACTCTGTCACTGGGCTTGTCTGCTCTGATGGGATTTAGTAATTATGTGAGGAGGTTATTGAGTTGCTGATTTAGTGGATAGCGGTATAGAATTTCGTATAGGGAGTTACGGGTTTAATTCCGCCACCTATACTGTGTAATTAAACATAAAATAATGCACATCATTTCACTCAAGTACCTGATAGAAATCGACTCCCAAGAGGGGCTCTCAAATGCTCAATTGGAATGCCAAATAGGACTAGGTTGCTAGATTGAAAACTCCAGCACAGTGCACTATTTAGAACAATTTGGCGTTATACCTGAAACTGGCTGAACATAAACGGCTCCTTCTTCCCCAGTGTCTGCTCCGGTGTAAGCCATTGCAAACCGCTTGCTGAAGGAGAGGTAGTAAAGGAAATTTTCAGCTTAATACTAAAAAAGAAATTAATAGAGTCATATATTATTTGTCTGAAACACATAAAATTACTAGAGAAGACACTATGCAGAATAATCCTTATATCTGATACGTTATTAATAGACAATTTACTCCATGAAAAGACGTATTCACATCGGTTGATGTTTTCTAAGAGCATCATTACAACAGATCGGGCTAGTTTCAATACGTCCAGCACCTTTACCATGCCGCTTACAGAATAAGATAACACCGGGAATAGGATTAAATCATTCTGAATAAACCCCAAAAGTGTCACAAGAATAGAAGTATTTAACTTATCGGCTATTGTTACGCATTGATTCATTTGTTGTGTAAAGAGTGCAAAATGTGTGGGAAATTCAAATTAATAAATTAATCCTCGGCTATATTTTTGGTGAGCTTTTTAATATTTTCTCACCTAGACAAATTATTTATACTCTGAAATTAAAACTTGCATATTTTCATTTTAATTTGTATTTCAGTCAATTATAAAACCATATGCACACCAAAGATTTATTAAATTTAATTTCCCACGTATTTTGCCATTTTTTAGCAAATGAATCAATGCGTAAGAATAGCTGATAAGCTAAATTCTTTTATCCTTGTCACGTGACACCTTGGGAGCTATTCAGCAAAAATCCTACTTTCGGTAATATATTTTATATATATATATTATATATATATATTATATATATTTTAATGGTATGGCAGGGCTGCAGTACAACTTTTCAACTCAACTGGTTCATCTACTCACCTTGTTGAATGCTTCAAACCCGGTGGGAGGTCAATCTTCAAGGCGCTGCCAAACGTTTTAAATGGTGAACTGATAGAGAAATTAAGTGGAACACTATTCTCCAACAAAACAACCTCGGAAATGGTAAGGTCTTTTATGTCCAAGATCTGAAAAAAACATTTTTAGAGATTCAATCAAACCAAAAATTCTTTAATTGGAAGGCACGCATCCCTAGACTGATTGAATTGAATTGAAAACGACTTTATTGAATAAAAACAAAACAAAAACTGATAGAAAAATAACTTGAATAGAAGAAATAGAACAAGACTGAAAGGTTCGATTAGACCGCCATAGACTCTACATTAAAGATCGCAGCTACAGAAGAAATTATTGTCGGCACGGCGTCCCAATTTTGTAGCAGTCAAAATTGATTTTCAAAAACAAGTCAGTTGGGTCAGTCACAATAACTCGTATCTGTACTTGATTAAGCCATGGTTTCGCCTGTTATAATGCCTCAATGGAAAGCTTGCCTCAGCTTGTCCATTATCGCATGTAGCCGGAGTGGGTTGACATCAAGGACGTACACCAGTTTGCCAATGGCCAAAATTGCATACGGAAACAATATAAATAATGTCCGAAATCCATGGGGTCGTTGGCATTGGACAAGGGACTTATGGGCCACTTTAAGTAGGCCTAGGTTCAAGGAAAGTCCTTCAGGACATTATTATTATACTGTACAAGCGGTTCCCAGCGCAGCCTTCGGCTGCTGCCTCCACCACTTGCGCCTGCCCCGGGCCTTCGGCCTCGCGGTCACTGCCCATGTAAATCAGGCGGCAGTACGGCCTCGCAGTCACTGCTCAAGTAAATTAATTGTGGTCACACACAACACACACGCAGCACCAACTGTCAGGATAAACGAAAATTAAATGTAGCGCAGTCTGCCGCTAGATGTCGGCAGTACCAGCAGCCATGTACACGCACCAATGTAAAATATTCCAAAATCAAATTATAAAAACATTCTCCAGTGGACGAAAGTGTTAATCTAAACCATCCTCGAATCTCCTTGAACACACACAAGAATATTCATCATAGTCGGTCCAGTCGCTTGAGAGGAGGCCCGGAACATACACACGGACAATCGAAATATATATATTAAGATATGGGTCAGTCACCGCCACTCACTCCTAGAATTTCGCGTCCCCATGTTTAGCATTTTCCTTTTTATGAGTCCCGTAGGACTTGTTTGATTGTTGCTAGAGACCAGCTAGAACTCAAAAGACAAAATTTAATCTCAGCAAATTTTAATAAATTTAAAACTACTATTTCGCAATCTTTAAGTTTGGTCTGTTTACACACAATGATAAAAATGATTCTGATTAGATCTTTATGACGGCGCCGGAGATAAACCTCAGTTACTGCAATATATGTAACTTTATACACCGGAGCTATCATGCCAAGTTTAACTACATTTTTGCCACAAAGCACTCAGATTTAACTGGTCTTCCACTATCCTGTATAAATAACAGCGTAGCTTACCAAAAGGTTAACTCCATCTTCCTTCACTGAACAAGTCAATATTTCATGACCTGAAAGAGTCGCCAAGCCAAAACACACATCCAGGTACAAAGCTACGTTCGTCACCAATATTTGATCTGAAACAAGCATGATTTTTGTAGCAAATTCCAATCATACACATAAAACATTCGGTTTATTGACTAATATCTCTCTAAATATGCAGTGCTCGGTAGCGCTACTCAGCTTATGAGTGAATCGGACTGCAGAATCCGCCAATGTACTTTAGCTCTTGCCAATGAAAATACGTAAATCTTTCTAACGCCTGTAGTGACGCCGTTTATAAATGAGAGAGAGGGACAGCAGAAGTTTGACCGACATCCCTCGGAATTTCAGTTCTTTCAACACTTTCGTAGTCTCAAATTGATAATTCGGGATCTAAATCCAATATTACTTTCCTTTTGGCCTTGGTCAGCTCATGATGTATTCATTATGGCCGTGCGTTGGCATAAAACACTTGATACTGATAGATACTTCAACATAAAACAGAATCGACTGCTCTATATTTAAGTAAAAAATTACGAAGTAAATCAACGCCAATGGATAGGTTCCTAACCTGGCAAATTGTTTGTTCTTTTGTTTTCCAACGCCTGCTTTCAGCATTTCTGCTTCAAGCAACCCTATCAGCCTGGCGGGGGAGTGAGTCTATTTATTGACTCGAGTCACCCTAAGGACAGACTCTTCCACTTCGGGGAGAAGGGTAGTTGACTGACAGGGTGAACCTCTTGATTATCTGAATCATTTGGGAACATAGCAAAGTCACACGAGTAATTGGGAACAAAGTCACACGATTAATTGGGAAGTGACCAGGACTTCACACGTACTCAGACTGATAGGCAGTCTCAGCGCCTTATCATGTCCCCCTACCGAGTTTGCTGCAGTTTGAAACAAGCTCTGATCTGGAGGATTGAACTGGGTATGATAGTAGGCAAATAGACCATTTGAATTTTTTCCTGCGGACCTACTATGCTGCTTGGTATTAGCTTATTCTTGGGGTTAAAAATGTAGACTAAACCATTTTGAATAGCACTTTCCGTTATAAGCTAATCTTGATTACATTTTAATCCCAGGTTAGGATTAAAAATAATTGCAGGCAAGTGTCGGACATAGGCCTATACTATGTTTTCTGTGACATCGGATATCACCAATCCTTCGATCTAGCATCTGAGTCTTTTCTTCTATCTATGTTTAATTTTGCTCAATCTGAGGGAATACATTTGTACTTTATTCGTCTGCCACATCCATTTACCATGCGAGACTTAAAATTCCTTTGCGGTAGCTGAACATAAAACTATCTAATTATAGCCATAATGCATAAGTATGGTCGTCTTGACTATATCACCATACCTGGGTTGGAGTAGCTAGTCGGATCCCAAGAACCAAGTTTTCCCGATGACATGATATACGCACAGAACACAACAAGGTTTGTTGACAGCGGTGAAGTTGGAAAATCGGAGTGGAGATGTGAATTTAAGAAAAAAAGAAATTACCCGGGAAAGGTGCGTTAAGTTCACTATTCAATGTTGGTAGACTTTGGAGAGGGAGAAACCAGGGGGAAGGGGAAACTGGAGATGATAGGAGAGATAGAAAGTAGTGAAAACAGAAGAAGTGAAAAACGCACACTCGCACAGTTTACGCCTTGCAGTCAAAGCTGCCAATTCAACAAAACAAAATAAAAGTTACTAGTTCAAGGTCGAACTTATAAAATGTGAAATAAGATAATAAAATTCTTCACACATGATATTATTTTATTAATAAAATATTCTGTACTTACGTACAAAATATCTTTCACTTCAATGTTTTTTTATTATTATTAACAACAGCACCCTTAAAAGAATTAGATCTGACAATGGAGTATTTGATGACAAGGAAGATATGGCCAATGAGATTAATGAATATATTGTGAAGAGTGTTGTTGAACTAAATGAACGAATACCTACTGTTGATGAAATTGAGATCAGAGAGAGTAGAGGTCCCTACTTAGAAGACTTTACGTTACCCAGTGAAGATGAACTGTACAGCATTGTTAAGGAGCTCAAGGGTAAAGACCAGACACAACCCAGCGTCGAAGTCCTGAAGCTGTGCTGGGATAAGATTGGACCTAGCATCCTGAAAATAGTGCATCTGTCGTTGAGCAGTGCGACTGTTCCCAACCTTCTGAAAGTTGCTGCTGTCACACCTATACCAAAAGTCGCCGGTTCAATTGAGGTTGCAGACACAGGCCCTACGTCCCATCAATGTGCTACCTACCATGGAAAAATTGCTTGAAAAAGTTGTGCATAAACAAATTCTACAATTTATTGAAGAAAAGAACATTCTTAGCAGCTGTCAATCGGGCTTTCGTCAACGCCATTCCACGGAATCTGCCTTACAGTTAGTCATTGAAGATTGGAGAAGTGCAGTCGTCGACCAGGACCACGTGATGGCAGTTTTCATCGATCTACGTCGAGCTTTTGAAACAATCGACCGTACAGTGCTCCTAAATAAGCTTTGGCGAATGGGATTCAGAGGTGATGTTCACAAATGGCTAACTAACTACCTCAACAACAGACAGCAATTTGTTAAAGTTGGTGAAAAAAAGTCAAGGTGCTTAAATGTCGATATAGGTGTGGCCCAAGGCAGCTGTATTGGTCCATTGTTGTTTGTTCTTTTTATCAATGACCTGCCAGATGTCCTACAGCACTGCAGCATACATATGTTCGCTGATGACACGTTGCTGTATTGTCGAGGAGCTGACGTCACACAGTTATCAAGAAAAATGAATGAAGAGCTCCAAGTAGTTGTAAAGTGGTTAGCTGCAAATAAGTTGAGTGTGAATGCTAAAAAGTCTAAAGTTATGATTGTCAGCAAGTCTCAGACATCAATACCACCACCTACAATCACTATGAACGGCGAAGCCCTTGAAATTGTTGACGAATTTAAATACTTGGGAGTCGTCATCGACAAGAAATTCACGTTCGACCTGCATTTCAAAAGAATTGTCAGCAAGTTGAGGCAAAAACTGGGGCTCCTTAGACGTGTACGGTACGCCCTACCCCGTAAGACCAAAGAGCTGATCTATAAGGCACTTATTAAACCACACATAAACTACTGCAGCACACTGTTGAGCTATGCCCCTTCAAGTGCAATCCAAGAGATGCAAGTCGTTCTTAACACGGGCTTGCGAGCTATACTAAATGCACCACAGGACACTCGTGTCACTGACATGTTAAGTGAGCTCAAACTGACGTCAGTACAAGACCAGGTCACATTGGATACTTTGTCGTTCATACACAAAATTCTGATCGGTCATCTCCCAGAGTATCTACGAGACAAAGTTCAATTCTTCAGAGACGTGCATGCATACAACACCAGACAGCATAATAGCATCTACCTGGAGCGGGCTATGTCAGAATTCCAAAGGCGCGGAATCTTCTATTCGTGGTTATCCAGATATAATAATCTACGCCGTGAAATTAAAGACAGTGCGACCGTCAAACAATTTCGTGAAAGACTAGAATGCTCCCTCCGGCAACATTACAACTAAGTGCTAGTTTGAAGTGAATCTATCAAGAACAACCATTGGCATTCGTGCTACTACCCATACAACAACAACAACAACAACAACACATCATGATGCAGCACGATGCACATGTAAAATTATTGTTGTTGTGTTGGCTCTCTGTTGATTTTGTCGATTTTGAATTTTGATTTTGAGAATCAATCAATATTCAATATGGCGCTTAGCTTACACACTTGTGACAGAGATTATGAATTTACTCAATCCTGCTTTGTATTGTAATTTTACAATTATTAACAATTTGTGCATTTATTTAGAAGATTTCTTTGAAATATTTACCGTGTATCACAACACAACCATTGACACCACGGTCACAGCTACATTTGAGGGAGCCAAATTGTTTGACTTTAATTCTTGGAGTTTTAACGAATTTCAACTTAAATTGTTCAAGTGCTTTTTCATAGTAATATTCTTTAATTGCGTCTTGATTTTCTTTACCTGGAAAAGATACGGCCCATGCATATCTAGTCAATTCATTAAGACCGGTGAGTCATTGCTAATATTATTGCATCTATAATTTATTTCTTGTTTACTGAATGGTGCACTGCTGCAGAGTATTTAAATACTGGATAAACTAGGCTATCAGTTTAAAAACTGGCAATCTATATAGTCTACATTGACACCAGCCTGCTCTATTCTATATAACGTTGTGCGCTATTGCAGTTGATTTAATTTCAATTTATGAACAATATGATGTTGTGTTGAGTAATGAAATGAAACAAATTTGCACAATTTCCACATAAACATTGTTATGTGGAAATTGTGCAAATTTGTTTCATTTTATTACTCTACACATTATGTTTCGTTTCCATGAAGTCACGAGAGAAACCCTACATTGGATATGAAGTTGTCATTGATATCTTCTTGACTTTAGTTCTATACTTAGGTGCGTTGAAGTCTTGTAGAAAATCACTCAAGCCTGGTGCTCCACTGTCAGTGGCTAAAGAAACAGCCTATTTGTAACCAATGCTTTAGTTGCTTTCACGATTTGCGAGCACATAAATAAATAAGGACTTTTTGTTGTATTACTAAGCCAACCTAGCGGAGTTTGTCTTACACTCAACTACGAAGCCTGCTTTACATGCCCTCCGCAGCATGGCCAGAAAATGTAGGAAGTGTAGGACTCGAACCAACAACCTTTCGGGTGAAAGTCAGAGTCCGTACCACTACTCTACATGTCTTGACACAGAGACATCTGCATCCAGATCACAGAGGCAAAACATCATGAATTTTGTACATGTTGAGAGAGACAACCTTAATTAAAAAAGCTCCATCAACATTTAAGGTGTTTTGCCTCTTTAGAGCCGACTGGCCCCTCCTGCCCTTGAATCTGAGTCGTAATTATGAGTAGTACGTGAGGTTGATATGGTTGGACATAGACAATGGCGTCCAACTATTTTGTGTTAGTCTTGGAATTCTTAAGCCATTCGTGAAAAATTTTAGGCTGTTTCTATTACAGCCTATTTCGTTACATTTGCGTAAAACAAAATTTTTAATTAAATTATTACTACGTGAGATAGGTAACATAATTCTTTATTGCATATGATATAACTTAACCAATAACAGTACCGCTGTGGCGCTGGGCTTGGGAATTTTACCCGGTATTCTATTTTTAATTAAAATAAAGAAGTCACATTTTCTTCATTGTATTAATTATTTTGTTTCAGCAAACCAGAGGACAATTGAAGACCTGAAAAAGAGTGTTTCTATGCTAAAATTGCCTCAGGAGCATACTCCCAGGATATAAATGATGGCGGATAATATAAAGAAATTTTTCAACAAAAAGAAATTGGATGCAAAATTTAAGAAGGCTGGAAGTGGGCACAAGTTAAACGAAGAACGTCAAGCATCTGTTTCAAAAAAAAGTTCTTATGTGCCTCCCGCTCGCTCCGGACTTACTGATGAATCTAAGGCTGCAGCAGCGGCTGCGATGGCCCGTTTGGAGAAGAAGAAAGATTCCGCATCATTTAACACGTAATTCCTTATACAATTTTTCAGGGCCTTCCCATAGAAATCAGACTGTGAAAGACACTGCTTTAATTGTACGATTATTTAGACAATGGGTGCATCAGGACATGTAGACTAGTGGTACAGACTCCGACTTTCACCCGAAAGGTTGTAGGTTTGAGTCCCACACTTACTACATTTTCTGGTCATGCTTCGGAGGGCATGTAAAGCAGGTGGTCCCGGGTCTTCCTAGTTGAGTGTAAGAGAGGGTTTTATAGCTCTAACTCCGCTAGGTTGACTTAGTAATAGAACATTAATAAGTCAATATTTATTTATTTATTTAATCATAAGGTGTGCACGGACGACTCAAACGCCGGTGACTTGTTGAGAAATTTGTCATGGGAACAAACAAAGAGAGTTGGAAAACTACAGAGGCAACTTTAGAACATTCCTGACGCTGGCGTGAAGCTGACCGCCGACCAGTGTACGGTTTTCCCCTCGACGCGGCCAGAACATTCGCCAGCGCCTAAAATTTTCGGATGTGCGTTCAGAAATTGACTGTTTTTTGGACCAACCCATTTACTCACATGACTATTCGTCTGTGAATCGCTGTATTCGAATCGTCCGTGAGTACTGGGCCAAGCGACAAGTACTTCAAGTGTGCCTCAGTTTCAAGCAATAATTGAAAGAAAGAGTATGAGCTTAGCCACGATTAATGAAAACGAGCCATGAAAATAGATCACGGTTCGTTATTATGAACACTGTTCATATTACCTTTCCTTTGTTTTAGGTCATTGGCTGCGATAAAAGCTCAAGTGAAGAAAGAATTGGAAGCTGAGAAGGCTGCAACCTCCAGTAGTCCACCTATTGCTGAGAAAAAGGAACCAGGGACTGCACCTCGTCCTGAAAATTTGGCTGTTAGCGGTGTGTTCTTTCGATGTCCCACTATTGGGGAAGAGGTTTTATCTAAAAAAGAATGGGAGCATCGCATTCGGTCTTATCTTGAAGAGCAGGCGCAAACAGATCCTGGCCTGAGTGCAGTTCTGATGCTGCACTCCCTGAATTATAATAGAGAAAAGGTATTCTATGCATACTAGCCTATAAAGCAATGATTATTTAAAAACTACTTTTATGCAAATAATTATAGTATGGTTGATGCTGGAAGCTGCCTTTCCGCATTTATTCAGACATTTTATATGAAAAGTTAAAGGGAAGAAATCAACGAATGCATGTGAATTTCTTCAGTTGTAAAAATTGCGCTATTATAATTTTCCTCTTGTATTAAATGTTTATAAATGATTCGTTTTTGTTTTAGGTTCAAAACTGCGTTGAAACTTTAAGCAAGTACTTCAACAATATCCTTCAAAATCCAACCGAAGAGAAGTACCGAAAAATTCGAAAATCAAATAAAGTATTCCTTGAAAAAGTAGCCCCGTTAGAAGGAGCGACTATGGTTATTGAAAGCGCGGGCTTCAATTCAGAGGTACCGTTTCTTTAATAATAATATACTGTGTATTAAAGTAGATGTTGTCTATTTAACTGTTTGACATCATTACAGGTTGGTTGGTTTTACCAGCAATTATATTCCTGAAAATGAGCTCCCGCATTTTGCGTTTTTTGGCAAATTTCTGGTGATATTTTAATAGTAAATAATGAGAATCTTCCATTTCATTTTAGCACATAGTATGTGGCCGTGACTAACACCAATTGGCCACATTTTGGAACTCCTTCGACCTGACATTCTGAGTGACCGTTCGTTTTTACGAATCGAGTTCAATAACTATGGCTGGTTAGTGTTGGTGACGGCTACATAATGTTCCTCAAAGCGTAGAGGAATATTTTTTCTAGTTTATGCCACCTTTTTTTATGACCCTTCCATCGGTATTTCATTGAAATACGCATAAGGCATTTAATGGCCCCCGTTTGTAATGGTAATTACGTAGTAACCAACGGCCCGCATGGCATACCATTAAAACCGGTGTTAGCAGGCTGGGGTACCATACGAAAAAGTGTGGCAGATCTGCAGTCAATATCGCACAAGAGCTTAACAAGTTGAATCAATGTAATATAATAAATAAATGAAATATATATCTTCAATTTACTTTTAGGATGAATTTTACGTTTATAATGTAGAAGCTGTTGGCGAAGATGGCCTTCAAAACCTAGAAATGTTACTTGATGCCCTTACGTCAGCTGAACCTATTACATTGGAGTTGGACAGGAATCTAAAGGTCTTGTTACCGTCTCAAGTCAACGTTCTACGAAATATACCTCGCGACTTTTTTCACATAACACCCGAAGAGGTCAAGAAACTTCAGCAAGCACGGTAATTAGGTGCAAAGTGCACCGACCTCGCATTTGATACTGAGCATCATGTGACGTGGTAGCAGACATTTTTAGACTGTCTTTAATGTCTGCTACCACGCCATATCATGCTCAGTATCAAATGCGAGGACGGTGGACTTTGCGCCTTAGATTATTTTATTCGGTGTCTATTGAGATCGAAACATTCGCTGCAAACCAATAGATGGATTGAAACTTCAGACGAAGATTCAGTGTCTTGTCGACATAGGCCTATATGCGGGATTCCCGTTGCCATACATGAAGGTAGTAGAAGCAAACGGTTCCAGTTCCACTTAACTAAATTTATCAGGGGAGATCAAAAACTGTAGGTTAGCTTATATCGTACTTAGGAATCTGATTCTTTCACGCTACATTTTAACAGTAAGTCCCATTTGGCTCCTAAGGCGCGGTTTCCACCGACCGGCTAGGGCTAAATACAAAAACGGTGACGTGGTAGCAGACATTCAAGACTTAGGCGGGGATTCCACCGACCTCGCATTGCAGAATGCAATGACATTGACGGAAATTAGAATTTTTCTTTTTATAGAAATCTATTAAAATGTTTGTGCTTAACATATCCCATGACGCCATTTTTTAATTTTAGTTTGTGATTTTACTCTATGATCATTGATCAATTTTAACTATGGCATAGAGGGAAACAAACATTTCATTTGCATTCTGCCATGCGAGGTCGGTGGAAACCCCGCCTAAGTCTTGAATGTCTGCTACCACGTCACCGTATTTGTTTTTAGCCCTAGCCGGTCGGTGGAAACCCCGCTTAACAACACTGCCACTTTGTAGCCCTTTACTAGACGATTCCGACGATACCAATAACTCAATATCGCAAACAATTGGAACTGGAACTTTTTGTTACCCTCACCCTCACATACAGTATGTATTTACTTACATTAGCTAGATAGATTGATGATTCGTGTATTTATTAAAAATGCAATGCATTGGAAATTTTAAAACCTGTGCCCCCTGTGTGAGTGTGGCACATTTAAGAAGCCAATGCTTAACTACTTGCCTCCTCTATCCTTATCGAGTATTGGAAGTCTTCACTTCAATACCGTTTGCGTTACGTTGGTATTGTCTGGGTAGTGAAGCTCTGTTTGAATACAAAGGAACACATTTTTTTTTTTTTTTTAAACTTGTCTTATTAATTTTACGGTTTATGGTTTTAGCTTTACAAAGTGCATGTGGTTAGGAATGGGAAAATAACTAGAAATAGGTTGGATATAATTAACTGGGACTGGTTGTTATAGGATGGAAGCTGTGGAAAAGAGCTCAATGCTGATGACGAAAGCCATGAGGGAAAAGGAAGAGATGAGGGAGCTGATGAATTACCGGTATTGTCTGATTCGAGTGAGATTTCCTGATGGGATTTACCTTCAGGTAACCGAAAGCCCTAAGCCATTTTTTAAATCTTGAATGAATGAATGAATAAACGACTTTATTGCAATACAAATGGCGAACAATAAGACAACAAAGTATTTTTTTCATGTTAACCATAACCATTGAATATATAACACTAGTGTTATATATTCAATGCCATAACTTAATAACAATATACATAGTAAAATATAACTTAAATTATCGTATATGGAATATAAAAAGGGAGAATGAAGGTAAAAAAGGAGGGGGTATAGGAGGGGGGAAGGGGGGTCCATTGTTTGTACTACTACGATGCTAGGTAAGAGGATCTTGTACTTTTTTTAAAAGTTAAATTTGTAATTTTATAAATTTAACATTGTAGTAACTACGATTTTATTATGGGTTAATTGTAAGAGTGGGCCGAAAGATCCAAAATTCGCCCATATGGAAAATACAGACAAGTTTTTTTTTCTTTCATTCTAAAGTATTGGAAGCGTTTGAGGAAAAGCTTGGAAAGTGACATGTTTCAATTTTGAGCTAAGAGTATGAAAAAATGTAAATTTGCAGTATGAAGAAAGGGCATATCTCACTTTCAAATGATATTTCGACAAAAAGTGACTAAGTTCTTTACCTAAAACTTGTCGGACTGAAAAAATTACGCGTATAGATTTGTGTTATGTCCAGTGTTGAACAGGAACTGATCTCTAAGGTACAAACAGTTTCATCTCAGTGATGTGTAACTCCGCACATTTTGGGGACTTAAGTCCCTATAAAATCACCTTAGGCCAAATTACACCTAATGACCAGTGCTGTTCCGCTGAAACTTATAAACCAAAATTTTCAAAAATACTTCTTTTGCATTGCAGGGAACGTTCGGTGCGTATGAACAGTTCAAGGCTGTGGCAGAATTTCTCGCAGAAAATTTAAATAATCCGGATGATTTCGTTCTCATTGGACCTGCTGGAGAGAAGATAGACAAAGCCGAAGAAAAAACACTTATAGATTTAAGGCTTGTTCCTTCTTCAGTGCTAAAAATCCAGATTGAAGGCGAGAATCACCTACTACCGGAAGTACTTATTTTAGTGGAACAAATGAAGGTTGACCTATAAACTTACCTCTATTACTAATGTGGCAATTAATGTTACAATTGGCAATTGATCTATTTGATATTGCAATTTACTGAATAAATTATTTCATGCAAGGAAAGGCCTTTCGTAATAATCATTTGAAACTTTCACATCTTATTGATCCCCTCATTATGAGGGGATATAATTATTTCTAATGAGTAGATGTTACCAAAGAATGGAAACAGTGATTGAAAAAATGGGGGTGCTGAAATCAATCTATCAAACCTAGTCCAAGACCCACCGCAAGGAAGTAATGTGTTACAGATGGACGTTGAAGATGAAGTGACGCTTACACGATGAAGATATTACGGTCTATTAAACTATGGACTCAACAATTAAACTAGTCACTATTGAAAAATCTATCTCACTCATTTCTTTTTAAACATGAGGTAACATACTGGCAAAAATTACTTCATTAAAAAAAAATTAAAGTGGCTAAATGCAATATTCAATTGAATCTCGTCACCTTTGATAGCAATAGAACTAAGGAAAATAAATGAAACGCTTTTATGTCGTAAATGATAATAATTTTATGATTTTTTTGTGTAATGCTGAAAACAAATCGAAGTACCCCCACTGCGCGTTTTCTGTACTAAGTACAATTTTCACAGGAAATATCGATCGTTAAGCCGTCAAAAATATCCATTAAATCAGTATAAATAACTTCGCTAGGTTGGCTTAGTAATAGAACAAAAAGTCCTTATTTTAATTTTATAAATGTTCCTCTAAATTTCGATGCATGACATGTAGTCTATACACCTTCCAATTGGGCACAGCTTTTGAAATTCCTCAGGACTACTACACCAATAGTTTGTTGTACAAATCAAATTCAATCATTGTGGCCAATCTGTGTTAGAAGGAGGTACTACATATCATGCATCAAAATTCTCAAAAAATAACTTCCATAATATCGCTCATGCACGAGAAAAGTGACACATTTCAACAAATTGCAAAATTGAGTTATTTATACAAAAATGTAGAGGAAAATATAGCGAATTTTATGAATGTAGTGTCACATATCTAGTTTAATTTGTTTCCATAAGATTGCGTTTTGTCACGGATCCATTGTCAAGTTTGACTACTTCGGGGTTGGCAATACCGACATAATTCGGAATGTGCTCCAGGCGTTGACGTGGTAATTACACTTCTCTTTTAAGTAAACTGTCACATCTCAAAAGTATTAAGTGCCTCGATAGTACTACAAGTAAAAACTAAAAAATGGTCAGAACTAAAATTTGAAATATCTCAAAAGTGAATATTTAGAAATGTGTCACTTTTCTCGTGCATGAGCGATATGTCCTGTTATTTTTGACAGCTCTTCGATTGATATTTCAATAGATATATTTGATGTTTACACTTGTAAGGCTTTCCCCTCCGATTATCTCTTAAATAACCCAAAAGATCCACCATTTCTATTCGGTCAGCCCTTGTATCATTCAATAATAAATTATTATGACATAATTTTTTAGCTATCACACTAGCACTATCACTTAGGCCTACACTGAACTCACTGCTCGCCTTAATTTAGTCAGGTGGTGTGCGATGTTGGCTACTCTCCCTTAACATGATATATTATTTATTTGCAATTTGGGAGGCGGATTCTGTGATCTTTTTAATTTTTAAGTTAATATACTAGATAGTTGTTCAACGTTACTACGTTTGTAGGAACGTGTAAAGAAAACTGTAGCGACAAGAAGACCTTGCAACTTCTGTTTATCGTATTTTTATTAGTCAATGTGGGGGTACAATGCCTATATAGCCTAATCATTTCCATTTTAAAAATTCAAATAAAACATCCATTGAGACGCCGTTAACAATTGTATCATGGTTTTTAAAACCAATTTAATAGATGTGTTAATTCCTGTCTGACGTCTTTCCGTTCTGGATTCTAAACCTGGCCATGTACAATATAATGCCTTTGTGGTCGGGCTATAGCCTAGCAACTAAGAATAAAGTTATATAATATCTTTGCACTAATTCTACAAGGAATATAATAAGAAAACATCAGATATGGTCTATTCAGCGAGAGACGTGACAATACACAGAATAACTTACAATATGTCTTCGAGCCAGCTGAGTTATAGAAAGTTGCAGCACAGGGAAAATAGTTTCCTTCTCGACCATGTCTAAAAAGCCCAGCCCATTCCCTTCCACACCAATTAATACTTAATTATTTACTGCGTACTTGTAGGAACTAGTCTGAAAATGGTGTCCACCACCGAAACAATAATAATAATGCGTGTATTTATCAAAAAAACAATACAAATTTTACTGAGCCGGTGCCAAAAAGGCGCGTTGGGACCACCACAGCTGTTACAATATAAATTTTATTTTGGTGAATTAGTGCAGTTATATAATTTTATTGTTATTTGTGATGTATCACCCACGAAGTCACTGGAGAAAATCTCTCATAGATTCGTCACGCTTACATAGCATGACCATAGCATAGAAAGAATATTTGTACTTGTATCTATTTATTTGCCGTAGAGGTAGATCAATCGTCTTAAATTGTCGCATACCTTAGTTTTGTTATATTAGCTTTCCTTAGCTCATTTCACACGTGAGCTGAACTAAATCCGTCGTGTTAAAATATGATTTATTTGCTAAAGTACCATTCCATTGGTCGATTAATTCATTCTTGCCTATTTCAATACATTTTGCTAACGCCCTACTCGGATCTGGCCAAACCTTTTTATAAAGTCCTAAAAGAAGTTATTATTTTCGCGTGCTAGAGGGAAACACAATAGGTACGTCACACAGTATATAATAAAATTATACAGTGTACGGTGAATCATATGTGGAATCATTCTGGTTTCCTGAAAAAAAAAAAACATTAAGAATGTTATATTGATGCATGGAATATCGATAATACAATTAATATAAAAGTATTGATGTAACTCCGGAAATTTAAATAAACCCGCCAAATACTTGACATCGACGAAAGCCGGAAAGCGTGGCAGCAGAAATAATAATAAACAAAAAACTCGGCCGACGTTTGAAAATTTTTCCTATGGTTACTTTTTCTTATTATTTTAGTAGATTATTGGAAATTTTACTACAATTCATGAAACTAAACGTTTAACTAAAGTTCAGTTATGGATATAATTCTACTCTTGAATTTCTGAAGATTGGAAAATTGTGAGTAACCTACTAAAAAATGTACCGTTCACCCTAATTCTCTTCATGATTGCAAAAAATAAATAGGTCATTATTATAATCGAAAGAAACTGTAAATTCTTTTGGTTATATTTGCTAGTAAAAATGCTAAAGCTGGGAAAATGACCCACGTATATTACCACAAATTCATTAATGTGATATTTGCTTCCATGATAATGGGCATGTCTGCAGCATTATCTTCTCTAATGTCATCTGTTCAACGAAAACGATGATTCAATAGGATCTTATAATAAATTGTTAACCATCCACGACTTGTAAATCAAAATAAGTAGTGATCTGCCTTGAAAAGTGGCCTAAATTTGTGCCTATAGGCTATATGGTGTTGTCCTGGTAGACTTATATGAGATTCAGAGCTGGCACTAGGGAAAGTTAACTCATTGATATACATCATTACACACTATTATTAATAGAACTGTAGTAGAAAACTAATTATTATTTATATACAGTGTATCATTTATTGGACAATTGGTGTTCGCCAGACCTAATAGGAGTGCTCAATTTACCAGTGTTCAATAATTGTTGTAGGGGCGTCCATTCATGTAATTTTTTGAATTATAAGGCGTTAAGGCCACAAAAATTTATTTTAATACGTGCTCCAAAAAGTCGGAATGTGTGGTTTGTATGCTGACCGCATCCAAGTTTTGAAACAACATATGGCAAACCAACAATTCATTAGTGTTTTCTTAAAACTTGTTATTATAACTTAAGTTAGTAAAACCCGAATAAACATTAATAAATTAACTTTGTCAAAGAAACCCCTAACCCACTGGGTTTGTTAATTAAAATAAAATACCACGAAGTCACGAGTAATCTAATTTTCTCTAAAAAAAAAAATGGCCAACTATTTTATAGGTGCAGTGATAAATAGAGGTAATAAAACATGGGGTATAATATGACAGGTAAATAACCCAGAAAAGAAGTATTTTATTTAACAGTACAAGGATTATACCCTATACAATTTTGAGCAATACTGTATATGAAACTAAGATTGTGGCGATTGTTACCAGTAGTTCACTGTCATTAATTATTATCATTATAGTAAATTATGTTTTCAGGGGAAATAACCTATGTGCGGATGAAGTAGAAATTGTGTTATGTCAGGCCAAGAGGTGGCGGCAGATGCGCCGGGAATTAATGGTCAAGGTCAGCGAATAAGAGCCAACAACAATCCTTTGATCAATGTGCGAGACCGTTTATTCCATGCACTATTCTATAGAGCTGCATTGGCTTATGCCCGCACGTTCCCAAAGCCTGTGCGACGGTTTTTAGAGTTTGTCATCTTTCTTAAGGTAATTGTAGAATAGCTTATAACCTTAGGCGCCAATTCCACCTACCGGCTAGGGCTATTTACAAAAACGGTGACGTGGTAGCAGACATACAAGACTTAGGTGACGTTTCCACCGACCTCGCATTGCAGAATGCAAATGACATTGACGGAAATTAGAATTTTTCTTTTTATAGAAATCTATTAAAATGTTTGTTCTTAACATATCCCATGACGCCATTTTTTAATTTTAGTTTGTTTGTTTGTGATTTTACTGTATGGTTATTGATCAAATTTAACTATGGTATAAAGGAAAATAAACATTTCCGTCAATTCTGCAATGCGAGGTCGGTGGAAACCCCGCCTAAATCTTGACTGTCTGCTACCACGTCACTGTTTTTGTAAATAGCCCTAGCCGGTCGGTGGAATGGGCGCCTTATCTAAGCATTATCATCTGTCGGCACAATTTTGAAAGTAGTTTGGCTTTAAATGCAGCCAAGCACGAGTATATGCCAGTTAATCATCGGCATAGCTGGTGGAAACACAGTTCTTCTCATGAGAATGTTTGACTTGGAGCAACATGTCAAAGAGAACTATCTTAACACTATGCATCCTGATGCTGCTATATGCGATGAGCTAGTACATGAGACTACATAAAAACCTGTCAGAATGGGCAAACACTATTTTTCACAACAATTTATTTTTTGCGAATGTGCAAACAGTAGCTGCTATTGAATGGATGCGCTACGGGGAAGAATGATACCCGAACTATAGCGAAGCAAAAACAGGACTTAGTCAAGGGGGTGACTCGTTCCCGTAATTAATTTTGTCAAACCGACGCCCGTTACAATGTCAATATTAGTCATTTCTCAGCTTGTCCATTATCACATATAATTCTTGTGGGTTGGAAACAAACCGAAAAATGGTGGGTTCGTTAGCAGGGCACTGGCCACTACAAGTAGGCCTACGTCCATAAAAATTAAAAGAATAAAAATAGTCCAGGGGCTGAATCAGCTACCTAAGCTAAGGAAAGGTATAACTAGAGGGAAAGGAGGCGAGAAGGCCGTAGCCAGAAATATTTTGGGTCCATCTGACGTCTCCGGAGGCGAGGTTACCTAAATATACTTAAAACTCAATTATATCTAGTGTACACTGCAAATATTTCAGGAGGGGTCCGAACTCCTGGACCCCCGCTGACTACGGCCTTGGGAAGCGATTCGAGTTACAATATGCCAAAGGCCGCAGTTAGGGGAATGCTATTTGCCCGTTAATACATAAATTTGCGGAAAGAGCAGGGCCATGACGCTAAGCCTCGCTAGTGACAGTTTTGAGGAATTTTCCCTAAGGCGCTTATTCCACTGACGTCAATAGTGATTATTGGCGTGGTAGCAGACATTTTTAGACTGTCTTTAATGTCTGCTACCACGTCAATAAACACTATTGACGTCGGTGGAATAAGCGCCTAATTAATGGTGAATTGCCGTGCCAATTGTCTTATGTAGCCATTCATCACGTATAAAAACCTACCCAGAATTCCTTACTGGTTTTATTTTAAGTTGCCAAGCCTTGATTAATGACATTTCCCAAGTTCATGTATAATAATATGGTCGCATATTCCCAAAAAATTAGTGATAATACTATTATTATTGCCATTTACATTCCACTACTAATCTTAAACTATCTGTAGTTCCACTTTTAGCGCTCCCATAACAGTGGTTGGTTTTGATTGCAGGCTATTACAGCCTTTTTTGTACTTGCGTATATTCACGTCGTGTTCTCACGGTCGCCAACAACATGTCTTGAGCACGTCAAGCATGATTGGCCACGGGAAGGCATCCTCCGAGTGGAGATATTGCGCTCTGCCGCAGAAGATTATGATATTGAACAAAGTTACGCCAAAGAGGAAAAACTGAGACAAGGCCGTATGGAGGATGTCAGCGGCGTTCTAGGCATCCTAGCTTCAAGAGATGGGTATAGTTTTTTAGTTGTTATTTATTTTGCAATGCGGACTAATGTTTATGTTATTAATGGCAAATCGTACAGGGATTTTGTCCGAGTAATAGAGTTTAAACTTTTGGAAGTTCTTATTTACTTTATTCATTGGTTTATTCCATGAATTAAAAAAGGTGCACTTGAATGGTCTATTTAGTTAATAAAGCAAAAATGAGGCTTATATAATTATTAATGATATTATTTAAATTCATACTAATTAAAGAATTAATAAGCCCCTGTTGTCTTAAACAATTCTACATGAAGATAGAGGAAACTTTAAAATTTACACTAACATCCATGGATTTATAGTTTATTTATTAAAAAAACACATGATTTTCAAACCTGTAAACACCAGCCATTTAAAAAATAACGTCACGCTTGCGTGAAATTTACTATGGCCGCCTTAGCCCCCCTATGCTTAGCCCAGCTTGTGCCCATCCTTCCTTGGACGCAACACGGCCATATTGTAGAAGTTATAGCTGGTTTTTTATTAAGATTAAATCATTGTGTATTAGTGAAAATTTAAAAGTTTCCTCCTTTTTATTTAAGTGGAATCCATTTCAAAAATTAATTTTGTTGTGAACTCGATTGCTGTGCCGTTAGATTAGGTCAAAATCATATCATGACCATTCTTCTCAACTTTGGTATCTTTGTATGCTTTTCCAATTAGTTTGGCTGTTGGCATATTGGCAGCCATTTCAGACTTCCTCCAACTCACACAAAAGCTTAATGCTTGCCAACATGAATTGTCAGAGTTGAACAACCAAGGCAATAGACATAGTATTATTTTACGATACACTGATTTGTTTTACTGGTAAATGCTGTTAGAAATTTTTACCTAACTCAAATAAGTCTTATTTTCAGTTTTGTGATTGAACCATCTACAATGCAAGAAGCGGGAGAGGATGCAGAAGACAGGTCTGAGGGTGCAACTGAGAATCGTCTAGTCATGGAGGAGCGTCCCTTGTCTCAAGACCCTCTCACCAATTTGTCGTGGGATGTTCTTGAAGGTGTCAGCACTGCTCAAAATTTGTCAGTCATGTCTGCATCTGCTGAAATGGTGGGCACTCAGTCATACTACGGCTTTTGGTTTTGCCACTTCTGACTGCAAACAGGAAAAAATTATATATGTTCCGGGAAAATCTCCTTAATTTTTAGGACATAATTGGTAATATTTCCGCATTCATTTTTGCCGTTGGCAACCTCCTACACGTCCTCGATGTCAACCCACACCGGCTTCAAGAGACAACTGTCACGTTATTACAGGCGTGTGCCCGATTTAACCAAGTTCGTGAACGAGTCTTGTTATGATTTCAATTTAGAACAAAAAGCAATCGCTTGTGGCA
Source organism: Psococerastis gibbosa (assembly GCA_963971405.1). Taxonomy (NCBI): domain Eukaryota; kingdom Metazoa; phylum Arthropoda; class Insecta; order Psocodea; family Psocidae; genus Psococerastis; species Psococerastis gibbosa. The sequence continues at coordinate 43,813,498 of OZ020485.1, forward strand.
TTTCTATCCAGGTTCTTGTTTTGTGTGGCATTTTGCGACTAACTTATAATTTTATATTTATTGTTCTAGGGCGTGGATGTTAAAGCCGACAGTGGTGGAGATGAATCCGCAACTGGAGAAAGGCCTATCTCAGATGATGGCTTGACGGATGTGCCATTAGAAGTCTTATCGTTTCCAGTTTTAACGGTTAACGAAACGATCTCAGACGATGAGAGGCTTCAACAAGGTATGCTACCGGATGTTTTTTTTCTTCAGATTATTGGCACACAAAATGAACGCATCCTAATATTCTCTTCAGCGGTTGAAAATGAGTTATGACAGGTCTCCGACCGTGTGTGAAGAAACTCGCAAAAGTGCAAGCAAGCTTCGAACATCGCCTCGACCATTTTGGGATGAGTTGACTAAATATCCTCGTAGCATGGATTATTTGACGGGACTCCAATAAATAGCCAGTCTCTTTCATAAACTATTGCCACTTTTTCGTATGAGTCGTATTGCACATTTTGTGCATTTTTGCTTTCTATGAGTACGGTAGTACAACCCAGATTCAAAAAGGTTGGACCACCCCCATTCACGATGCATTTCAGTTCCTATCTCTGCCAATTCGAATAATATATCATTTATTTTAATATAGAAAGTAGCCTAACTATTCCTCAATCAAATGAGAAAAATTCTCATTATTAGGTTTAAAACCTATCTGATAAGACAGCTTTGCTCAAACATATGCTGAAATCATCAATTCAAAAAACCTGGACCACTACGTTTTCAATATTTTGTTATAGTGCCTCTTACATTAATAGCTGCCTTAATGCGACGGGGCATGGAAGATACAAGAGCGACACTATCATCTGCAGTGAACGAATCCCAAATTTCTAATAAAATGGTCCTCAGTTCGTCTTTAGTCCGTACAAGAGTGGTCCTCAACTTCTTCATTTTTCCCCAAATACTTTCGATTGGGGAAAGGCCAGGGCAGCTTGAAGGCCAAACGAGAGGTTTAATACCATTATTTTGAAACCATGCCTTAGCGATTCGGCCGGTGTGGCAAGTTGCACCGTCTTGCTGAAATCTTTATAAGGGAAGTCTTCAAACTGTCCTCTAAAATCTTAATGTGCGCCTACCCGTAAACAGTACCCTCAACAAAATGAAATACGCCTGTTCCTGATGCACTCATGCACCCAAACTTCACGGTTTTCTTGATACAGTCGGGCTTGCATGTCTCGCCAGATATTCGTACTACGCGCTTAGATCCAGCAGAATCCAAAGTTAGTTCAAATCGGGCCTCATCGCTCCAAATAATCTTTTTCCAGTCCCATTCAGTTCAATTTACCCTCTCTCTTGCCCAAGCAAACCTCCTCTTTATCTGTACAGGTGTCAATAGGGGTTTCCCCTTGGTAGTGTAAAAACCATAGCGGGCAGAATGGATTCGTCTTACTGTAGTACTCACAGAACCTGGGCTATTGGACAATGTTTATTAGTTCCAAGCTTCCTTGAGCTCTAGAGCAGTTATGCGTTTGACTGTAATGATTTTTACGAATTCCCTGTCCTGGCGACTTGTCGCCTTGCGTGGCCGCCTCGTCGCTTTCCCCCGGATCAGTGGTCTTGGCGTTTGCACAGCGTACCAAAATATTGTGGACGGTAGACTTTAATAATTGGAGGATTCTCTTTATCTGTCTCTCACTTTTTCTTGCTTGATGATGGAAAATTAGCAGTTTCTGGACGCTCTTCGCTACAACAGATCCTCTTGCCATTCCTCAATGACAAAATGCAGATGGGGGAAAATAACGTGCCTGATGTTTTGAAAATATGTCTACACCCTGCTTGTAAGCAATGTGCATTTTTTTCATGCTTGCCTGGATGTTCACGGAAGGAATAACGCTCAGTGGTCCAAGATTTTTGATTCGTTTAATTATGTACCATCTCTGGAAAGCGTCGAGGAATCGATGAAGAACTAACACATCTAAATTGAATTGATCAAATGTCATTAAGGGAGAATCTGGCTAATTTCCAGAGTAAACTCAGCGACCAACAATTTGTATTAACAGAGAAATGCATTGTGAATTGAGGTGGTCCAACCTTTTTGAATCTGGGTAGTACAAAGAAAGCTTTGTGTTGGTTACATTGGATTTACACGTTTTGAGGTCCTAATGAATCGATCACACGATTAATTCGGAGGTAACCCGGACTCGATACGCACTGAGACTGACTCGTATAGTCTCAGCCCGTTATCATGTCCCTACGATGTTCCCCTGCCAACGCTGTGCACACTACCAAGTTTGCCGCAGTTTGGAACAGGCTCTGTTCTAGTGGATTCAACTTGGTAAGGCAGAGGCAGAGTAGGAAATAAAGCGCCCAACATACAATAATGATGGCCCGGTCGAAGGTTAACTTTTTTTTGGTCTTTATTTTTAAAAATATTATTCGCATACAAACAATTGAATGAATGTATCATAATAACCTCTTCAGCCGCCTCTGTAGGTAATACCTGTGTTGAGCGATCGACTTCGATGGCATGTTGGTAGCGTGCTTGTACTTGTGCGAGTCTCTACAAGCCATGCGATCGGAGACGTGTCGTAGCTCAACACGGGTACTAACTTACAGCGGCGACTGAAGATCGGATACATTCATTAAATTGTTTGTATGCGGTTAACCTTTTATTTAAAAAAAAAAAAAAAAAAAAAATTACGACAAGTTTCCGATTGCATGATGTGTAGAGACTTGCACAAGTACGAACAAGCTACCACTATGTCATCGAAATAACAGACTTGATTAATGGCATTGCAGGTCGGCTGGACGATGAGTACATCGTTGAATATTCTTTGGAGTATGGATTTCTGAGGCTGTCTCCTGCAACCAGGGCTCGGCTAAATATACCCGTTAAGATTGTTACACTTGACCCGAGTGAAGATAATTGCTTTGGCGATTCATTCAGTCGCTTTATTCTTGACCAAGTACTAGGATACGATGAGCTTCTCATGGCTAGCATCAAAACCTTGGCTGAGTCGGAGGACAACAAGGGATATCTCAGGTATGATTTCAACAAGTTAGATTGAACTCCTTTGATTTATGCAAAATTGTCTAGATTCTGATTCTGCCAATTTTCAGCAGAAGAGAGCTGCTCGCTATTGGAAGCTAATGAGGCAGTGTTTCTGCTAATTTTAAAATTAAACAGAGTAATGAAGTTTGTGGTTTGAATTAACAAATTAATTAATTAACCAAAAAATGATAATTCTAATATGTCTGCTCTCATGAAATTACACTAGACTAGATAATTGAGTTCTTCTTTAAATGCCTCTTCCACCGAAAATTGGCAATCATCATGGCAATGGATGTCATGATGATGAACCATAGGGCAAAAGAATACTCTGCACCGAAAAGACAGTGTTTTTCGCTTATCCCGGCTCAAACTCGGTCCCCTATCTGTTCAGTCGCTATTACACGCTTCCATCTTCACCACGAGGAGGTACAAATAAGCAATTTTTGCGTCTTTGCCTCAGAGCCCAAAGGCAACCTTGAAGACATTGAGTAGTACGGCCAAAATTTTACTTTTTGACGAAGATTGCTTAGATGCATAGTATTCCACGTGTACCTGTATACTGTATTTACGTATTTTATTAATTGTTTCAGAAATGTTGTTACGGGGGAACATTACCGCTTCGTCAGTATGTACATGGCTAGAACTTCTTACTTCGCCGCATTCTTCATTATGGTTCTATTTGTGAGTATTTCTTTCACTTTATTCATAACTATGTTTCATCATTTTGTTTAGCACCTGAGACTAGAGGCTCATACTAACCCCGGTTCGGTGTGACATACTAAACAATAACTGCAAATACAGGTATTTTAATTTTAATTTTAAAAGCTTTAATTTGTGTGTACGCCGTGTAGTGCGGTGACACCAACCTGCTGAAGTGATTTTGGATTTCAACTCTAATCATTAAATTAAATTTTTTTTTGTATTTTTTGTAGAAGAACGTAATATGGCCCTTTCGGCTTTTAGTAACGTTCTTTCATGTAGTTTCAATTGGTTTGTAGTCAAATTGACACTGTCAGTTCTCGCGAAATGATTTACTGTTATGAAGTAAGATTCTTGAGAAAGAATATTCCATCAGCATTTTGCTTATTATGCACACTTATACTGGTTCTGTAGAATATCTTTGTCATGTTTTGGTAGTTTACAAATTTTGCATTCTCAGGGTCCGTCCCATCCCATTAATTAGGGAGTAAATTAGTGCCTGCCAAACTATTGGCAAAGGTTAGTGGTGTAATATTATTCAACAAAGGGTTAGTATATGACCTGCTGGATTAATAGTCATTAGAGGCTACCTGCTAAGGCGCCCATTCCACCGACCGGCTAGGGCTATTTACAAAAACGGTGACGTGGTAGCAGACATTCAAGACTTAGGTGGCGTTTCCATCGCCCTCGCATTGCAGAATGCAAATGACATTGACGGAAATTTGAATTTTTCTTTTTATAGAAATCTATTAAAATGTCTGTACTTAACATATCCCATGACGCAATTTTTTAATTTTAGTTTGTTTGTTTGTGATTTTACTGTATGATCATTGATCAATTTTAACTATGGCATAGAGGAAAATAAACATTTCCGTCCATTCTGCAATGTGAGGTCGGTGGAAACGCCATCTAAGTCTTGAATGTCTGCTACCACGTCACCGTTTTTGTAAATAGCCCTAGCCGGTCGGTGGAATGGCGCCTAACTAAATTTACAAAGCTTCATCGTACATCGTACAATCAAATCCAATATTATTTTATACTGTGTATTGTACTTGTGCAGTATTTGAAATTATATACTGTACAATAATTTCATTAATATAAAATTAAATTAGCTTTGGATACATGTGAACCATATGCGCTTCGGTGGCAAGGTGGTAGCGTGCTTGTACTTGTGCGAGTCTCCACACACACCATTCCATCGGAGACATGTCATAACTCAACACAGATTTTTAGTTACTCAGTGAGTTGACTGATGACTAAAGAGGTCAATCGGATACATTCATTAAATTGTAAACCTTCTGTAAGTTCCACCAACGTGTAATATGTGTAAGCATTCATGATTCTAATTCTCTGCAATGGATGCGGCCTTCGGTGGCGTAGTTGTTAGGCGCCCATTCCACATACGTACAACGTCAATGAAAATTATGAAATTGAAGGGCATTTCAATTTTACTCTATACCATTGTTAAAATTGATCAATGATCAATTGATAATAGGGTAAAATCACAAACAATGAAACAAACAATCTAAAATTAAAAAATGGCGTCATGTGATATGACAAGTACAACTATTTTAATTGATTTCTCTAAAAAGAAAGCATTTCTGTATAAAAATTATAATAAGGTTTAAATAATAAGGCGACGAAGAGAATAAATACAATTTCAAGAAACAAATGCAAACAAATTTCAAAAATATGGCGCATACGCTTCAATTAAAAATTGTCAATTTTTGAAAAAAGATATGGAATGGCCCCCATCAATGAGAAATTGAAATGTCCTTCAATTTCATAATTTTCATTGACGTTGTACGTATGTGGAATGGGCGCCTTAGCTTGCTCGTACTTGTGCGAGTTTCTACACATCATTGTCAGGACGTGTAGAGTAGTGGTACAGACTCAGACTTTCACAGGAAAGGTTGTTGGTTCAAGTCCCACACTTGCGAGAATTAATTTCGGAGGCATGTAAAGCAGGCGGTCCTGGGCCTTCTTGGTTGTGTGTAAGAGAGGGATTTATTGCCCAAACTCCGCTAGGTTGGCTCAGTAATAGAACAAAAAGTTAATATTTCTTTATTTTATTTTTTTATCATGCGATCGGAGACCTGTCGTAACTCAACACAGGGATTATTAGAGTTTTGTGTAGGAGAAATAGGACATTCGCTTCCCGCCAAAAAAAATATATATTTGAATTTCTGGGGCCACTTGCCACGTCTTCTATGACCAGCCATTAAAATAATTTGTACTTGACAGATGGTCCCAGGAATCAATAAATAATTTTGGCGCGCTCGAATGCCCATCTCTCCTATGTTGAAGTACAGAGGCGATGAATGAGGTAGTTCGGATTCATTTATTGATCTGTTTCTATGCAGCTAATCTTTAGGCGGCTATTCCACCGGCCAATTTGCTTCACTAATTTACTTGTGCTTTGAGATTTTTGTTTGTTTTGTTTTAAGGTGACTATTATGTAGATACTTATCTATTATAAATTAAGTTATAATATGGTAGAGACTTATTAATAATGTCTTCTACCATATTATTAACTTAATTACAATAGATAAGTTAAGTATCTACATAATAGTCTCCTTAAAACAAAACATACAAAAAATTTCAAAGATAAGTGAATTAGTGAAGCAAATTGGCCGGTGGAATAGCCGCATTAAAAAATCATATAAAATCCAATGCTTTGGATTAGTTAAAACGTGGGTACAGGCAAGTTATCCTCCGGATTAAACTGTAGAGTGGCTGATCGATGTCGCCCTTGGTAACTTCCGTAGATGAATTTCGGACCCACAAGAAGGCCTACTCACTGTATGCTAATTAGAACAAGATAAATTACCCATCCCCAAGCGACGCGGCGATGGTTTTAACAACAAATATTTTTTGTATCAAGTTTTTGTTAAAAAGATTAATCTCTTAGCTGGTGCAGGAAACTAATTACCAATGCAGGCTGCTGGGCGAAATGCTAATTATTTTTGCGTCAGACTTCCTTTTTGGACCTTTCCTGATGAATGCTCATGTTTATTTATAAAAATTTGCTCACTTCACCTGTTTTGGTTTAACGATAACGAATATTAAGTTGGGGGAGCTGGGGAGACGAGTATTATGCAAAATGCCGCGGGGCTTTCCTGTCAGATCCGGCTCCTTTTAAGCCGCGTCCGACAGCTTCTAAGGTTCTGTTTAACCGAATTAACCAACAGATAAGTTTCGGCTAATTATCTTTTAATTTGACCTTCTACTGCTGTCAACGAATTCTCTCAGCTGTATTTGTAAACCGGGCTAGGTAGTACATTGTAGTATTATATGGTATATATAACACTGGCATTAAATTAACTTTGGTTCAAGAGGTAACCTCCTCGATATAACCGAAATTAGAGCATATGGAAAAAACTGGACTTGGCGGGATTCGAACCCGAATTTCGGTTCAGGCTAGGTAGGGTTGCTTCCATGTCATCGATTCAAAAGAAACTATGTTGTGAAAACACGACTGTTAAGAGGATATGCTATGTAGAAAATTGGCACCACAAAATTAAATACATTTTATTTTTTCTATCATTAACTCAGCAAGTTATTTAAAATATGGGGCTTTTGAGTTGTAGAAAACTACTTCGTGCATCATGTAAACGGATATTTTTACTTTCCGGTTTTGTAGTTTTTCCAAAAATCCTAGATTACGCGAAATTTTAGTCCCCGCTGGTTTTTATGAAAGAACTAAGGTACCAAAAATTTAATATTTCCTATTAGTATATATGCAACTTACATGAGGCAAATCTTTAATCATTTGCTTTGTTAATTAAATAAAAAATTAATAAAAACTTGTTAATTTTCTACGTAGCATGTCCTCTTAAGTTCTTCTTCTCCGGCTCTTAAAAAACCTTACTTTAAAAACTTTAAACAAATTATTAAAAATATTGTGCCTGTCGACTGGGGCATCCATCAAACATATTTTACGGGGATGTCACCACAACGATGTCTTGGCTGCTCGCTTCGCGGCTCACCATTTTGGGTAAATTGATAAATGTTGATAAATTTGTCTTAAACTGCCCATAGTTAACCCTATAGTTACCGGGAATGACTATAGTACTAATTTGTCTGTGCTATTACCCTTGCTTATAACTTTCTAATTGCTTAATTGAAATCCAAATCTGCTACTCAGCTATATGTATTCTAATTATTAGGATTTTTTCCTTTGAATGAGGGTCCATAGAATTTTAATTTTGCAGAAATTGCTTGTATACATCGAGCCACCTTCTACCGTAGTTAGTACCAGGATCAGCTTTTGAATATGGTCAACCAATGCCATTCATTGTATAATAAAGTTTTTGCTCCTGTTTTAAAATCGCCTTGTTATTAGATGGCTAAATCTCTTACATTTCATATAATAGTAATCCCGGATGATTGCCGAGTTTACCAGTCTCTCCTTTGGCTTTATCATTTCTGCTTAATTTCAGAGTGATAATGGCACAAGCAGATTAAGTGGAACAAAGGCTTCCGCCTCTTTCTATCTCCCTGGTCATTTTATGCACAGCTCCTGTTACAAAATTGCTTTCCTCTTTCAGTTTTATCTTAAATATTCCTCTCTTTTCCAGTTCGGGATTTATATTGACCTTAAAGCTTAAAAACAATTTATAATATTTCCATATTTAGCTCTCTTTTTGTTTGTTTATTTTTTGGGATTAGGGCTATTCATTACTTTATACAGCATAAAGCTCTAAATATACAGGTATTCTTACGCCGCCCTTTCTGAGTAACAATGACACATGGCACGTAATGTATTGGAGCGTGAATTTTCCATAATTTCTTCAAAAAATAATTTTTTGCACAAAACCAAATATTTTTTTGGGAATGCAACCTGTCCAGTTTTGTTACTCTATTGAACACATAAAACATACCTGAAGGTAGAAATCAGCGGTAGAAAGGTTCCGCAGAAAAATTATGTTTTAGTCATTTTTCATTAAAATTGAGTTATTTTTATTTTTTTACTCCCAGAAGAAAACTATCAAGGGGCCAGCGATCCCTTGCATTTTGTTAACAATAATAACGGCTACAATATATGTGAAATTAAAAGAAATCGTTGGAGCCGTTTTTGAGAAATACATTTTTTAGACGTTTTTTTTGGACTTTTTTTGAGAATAAAACCCCCCAAATTGAGTTAGCCCAAAATAAAAAAAATTATCTCGAGGTATGATTTTTGTGAACCTACATGCAAAATTTTATACAAATTGGCCGAGTAGTTTGCCCGGAAATAGATGAACAGACAGACATACAGAGCGACAGACAGACATTTCGTAAAAACCACTTTTTTGGGTTTCTGGGACCTCAAAACGTAAATCCGTTGAAATCTCGGAATCGAAAATTTCGACCATCACAATGCTTTCGTTATACTACGTATAAATTGGAAAGCAATAATTAGTACGGACTTATTGGAACCCATGGTACAGTTGGTCGTAATTTGGAAGTCTTCTGTTTTTTTTTTCCTTTTATATTGTCATATATTATAGATTAACAAATAGTTGATGTAAACTAATGTACAAATGTATTATCAAAGTATATATATTTCAGGAGGTGTTCAAAGACCGATTTGCCTAATATAGCCTCTCTGGAGGGAGAATTTAAATAATTAGCTGTTGTTTTTAATTAATTAGCATGTTGTTTTCCAAAAATGTGGAAAGACTAAGATCTTTTTTTAAAATCAGAACCAGTAGTAACAATTGAACGTGAGAAAATGAATATTTATCTGACAAATAGCTTAATTGTAAATTAAAGAGGCACTAAGGGGGAAGAGGAAGAAGAAGAAGAAGAAATAACTTAGTCACGTACTAGTTAGAAAAGTTAGAAAGATGAGTATAACCAGCCGACTCTCCTCTAAACACTTCATAAAGTAAAAAAAAAAGTGAAGCATAGAGTGTCAAGTGTAAAAGTTAAAGATGGTTAACATTTAATTGTTGACGCCAGAAGAAATGTAAATTGTGCAGACTCGCAACTGCCAGACTTCAAGTTGAATTTAATTTCTAATTTATCATATTTTATTGTTGGCTATAACCAAGTTAACAAGAAGCCCGGGAAAAAGTGAAGGAAGAGGAGAGCGAATTGGGTGAGGGGTGGGGAGGGAGGGTGGCTCGACTAGTGCGTGATTTTTAAATCAACAACGAAATTACTTCCCAACCTACTTAGGGTGCCGCTGCTTCTTTCGCATTTGTAGTTTTTATTTATTTATTTCTTTTAAATATGGCACAGGTCTCATGTTCTTTGTTTTTAAACGTACTTGCAATGGCTACCAATGATATCCTAAGCGGGGCGACAACCGACAACCTTTACGCTGGGCTGATAATGACAGACATGGATGCAACCGTGGAAGGCATTGCTATCAATGGACAGCTTGTCAACAATCTGCGTTATGCAGGTGACACTGCTGGTTGCTTCGTCAGAAGAAGAACTGCTCGTTATTAAATAGCTAATAATGAAGTCCTAAGCGGGGCGTTATCACCTACCCTGTTCAACATGAATGCTGATCTGTAGCTAATAATGAAGTCCTAAGCGGGGCGTTATCACCTACCCTGTTCAACATGAATGCTGATCTGATAATGGCAGTGGCATTTTGATGCAGCATTGCAGCCATGGAAGACATTGTTATCAATGGAGAGTTTGTCAGCAATCTGAGTTATTCAGGTGACACTGCTGGATGCTGGTGGTTCGTTAGAAGAACAACTGCTCGTTATTAAATAGCTAATAATGAGGTTCTAAGCGGGGCGTCAGATAGGGATGTGTGTTATCACCTACAATGTTCAACCTGAATGTTGAGCTGATAATGGCAGTGTCTTTTTGATGCAGCATTGCAGCCATGGAAGACATTGTTATCAATGGAGAGTTTGTCAACAATCTGCGTTATGCAGATGGCACAGTCCAGTGTGCTGGTTGCTTCGTCAGAAGAACAACTGCAGTCGTTAGGTGGGGTTTCCACCGACCTCTCGGTGCAGAATACACATACGGTGACGTGGTAGCAGACATTCAAGACTTAGGCGGGGTTTCCACCGACCTCGCATTGCAGAATGCAAATGACATTGACGGAAATTAGAATTTTTCTTTTTATAGAAATCTATTAAAATGTTTGTACTTAACATATCCCATGAAGCCATTTTTTAATTTTAGTTTGTTTGTTTGTGATTTTACTCTATGATCATTGATCAATTTACACTATGGCATAGAGTAAAACAAACATGTCCGTCAATTTCATTTGCATTCTGCAATGCGAGGTCGGTGGAAACCCCGCCTAAGTCTTGAATGTCTGTTACCACGTCACCGTATTTGTGTTTAGCACTAGCAGGTCGGTGGAAACCGCGCCTAATGTGGTAATGCCCAAGCTGTAGTTTCCAACAAGTTCTAGCTCAAACAATAGATGCAGGAAAATATTTTCTCTTATCATTTTCTGAGTATTGACTGGTTGGGAGGTTCACGTTGTCAGGCACGTGGCAGGCCGCGTTTTCGTCGTCTGCTACACAACGTGGGGCGCGATCGCTGGAGGCGTCTTTCCATCCCACTGGACAAAACTCATTATAATTTTTCCGGTCAATAAACCGTTGAGTGTCGTATACTGCCTGCTTCCGCGTTCCCCCCTGGTAATTATTATTACTACGTGTTTTTGACAGCCCTGGACAACAGGTTGGCGGGCGCCTCTGCATAGAGCGGAAGGGGTTTCTTCTGATTTGTTCGCAAACCTTGGAAATTTTGCCTTCTTCCCAAGATTCGCTATCTGTAAATTTCGTCTTCTTCCTCTTCTCTTCCTCTATTCTTGTACTCGACCCGTTCGGACGCTGTCGTCTTGAGCTCGGCCATTGCTTTCCCTCTTGCTCCGGCGAGTTCCTCAATTCTTTCGGCGAGAGTTCCCTCTTTTGGGCCATTCTCGAGTTCCAAGCCGGTTTCGCGTCTCATGTCTTACTTGAGGTCTTCCGCGCACGCCTTGGTCGGTCCCTCGCATACGTGCCTTTATTGGTGTCTTCTATTATGGTGACAAATGGTAATAAAATTAATGGTAGTGTTTTAGACCTGGTACACCTACGCCGACTACAAGCCATAATGAAAAAGCTGAGACACGCTTGCCATTAATAGAATGTAACAGGCGTAGCTCGTAAGCGTGGCTTAGCCAAGCACGGGTAGGTCCTTGTGGAATTATGTCACATTGACTGGTAGCTGAAAAACATTAAAAGCATAATGTTTTAATTGGAAATGTCCGAAATTGGGGGAATTTTAGAAATGTGTTGACACTAATTACTCGCACAATGTTTGCTCTGCGTGCGCTGCATTACTATTGGGAATATGCAGTATTAATAATTATTTTATGGTGCATTATTATTATGTCCACATCTCCTAATGGCCCTGATTACACACTCAAATATTTATTTAATCCGATATCGAAAAAATATTTGGAATGGTTATGTTGAAGTCTTTTATTTACGTATATATACTGGCTGTAGCCTCTAATCGCATACAAACAACATAATGGATGTATCTGACTGACCCCTTCAGTTGGGGATTCCACCAACGTCAATAGTGATAGTAAATGTAGTTTTGACGTGGTAGCAGATATTAAAGACATACTAAAAATGTCTGCTACCACGTCAAAACTACATTTACTATCACTATTGACGTTGGTGGAATCCCCGCCTTAGGTCACACCAATGTCAACACGCCTGTTCTGGATACGGTATATATATTATATTATATTATTATATAGTATTTTGGGTTTATTCATAAGTGTATGAGCCGGCTGAAAGACCCGAAATTGGAAAATATAGACAATTTCTTTCATCATTGACTGATTGCATGTATGCTGACTTTATAGATTCGTTCCATACGGCTTTGCTATTTATAGAAGAAAATGTCTCATATAGTAGTTTTTAATCAGTTTTAAGCTATTATACCTACTCCTTTACTTTTACTATTGTTTATTGCTTTCCAATTTATACTTAGTATAAGGAAAGCTTTGTGATGGTCCAAATTTTCTATTCCGAGATTTCAACGGATTTACACGTTTTCATGTCCCAGGAACCCAAAAAAGTGGCTTTTACGAAATGTCTGCCTGTCGCTCTGTCTGTCTGTCTGTCTGTAGTTCTGTCTGTTCATCGATTTCCGGGCAAACTACTCGGTCGATTTTGATGAACTTTGACATGTAGGTTTAAAAAAATCATACCTCGGAACTATTTTTTTTATTTTGGGTCAATTCAATTTGGCGGGGGTTTTATTCTAAAAAAACTCCAAAAAACATCTAATAAAATTAAAAACATTATTTCTCAAAACGATTTCTTTTAAATTCACATATATTGTAGTCGTTATCAATGTTGACAAAATGCGGGGGGTCGCTTGCCCCTTGATAGTTTGCTTCTGGGGGTAAAAAAATAAAAATAACTAAATTTTAATGAAAAATGAATAAAAAATAATTTTTCTGCGAAACCTTTCTATCGACCAAAAATCTATTTGGTTTTGCACAAAAAATTATTTTCTGAAAAAATGATAGAAATAATTCGCGCTCAAATGCATTGCGTGCCCTGCCATTATTGCTGTGTGGTACCTAATGAGTTGACTGACCTATCTAGAATTTATTTCACTTCCAGTGACGTCATGTGGACCCCCCCCCCCCCCCGAGATATCGGAAATTTAACCACTGGAAAAGTATTTACCATGAAATTACACATATTCTCTATTTACTAATGTTGATAAATTGGAAAGCATGTACGAGTAAACTCGGACCGGTTCTTTATATATTGTAGTTGCATATTATTATTCTTTATCGTGTATATTTTTAATTAAGAGTGTACAGCCCGTAGGAAATTGGCAGCCCGAAATTTAATACTTTACATTTTTATTTAATTAACTGAGCAAGTTATTAAAAATTTGGTTCATATAAGTTGTAGAACACTACTTCATGCATCATATAATAAGGTATTTTTAATTTTCGAAATTGTAGATTTTTCATAAACACGATAATAATTTATAAACAATAACTTTTCGCGTAAAATCGTGTTTATGAAAAAACTACAATTTCGAAAATCAAAAATACCTTATTATATGATGCATGAAGTAGTCTTCTACAACTTAGATGAGCCAAATTTTTTATAACTTGCTCAGTTAATTAAATAAAAAATAAAAAGTACTAAATTTCGGGCTGCCAATTTCCTACGGGCTGTACGCTCTTAACTGTTCAATAGTAATTTTTTTGTGCAATTTAATTGATGGAAAACGGTATTGTACAATCAAAATAAAAATAAAAATTATCTTTTTCTTTGCAGACACTCTCCATCTCAATGCTCCTCCGTTATTCTCATCATCAAATCTTCGTTTTTATTGGTAAGTGTCTCTACTCGTATAATACTACAATAATAATAATAATAATAATTTTTTTCCCCAGCCGGTACCCCCAGCACTGGGAGCATTTAATAGAAATAATACAATACAACATTAAAGAAATTAATCGTTTTTACCGGAATACTGCATGTAAGCCCCAAATAATAATAATAATAATAATCACTTCACTTTTTTCCTTGACCGGTAACCCCGGACAAGGTGCATATATTGAGAACAACATTTGTTATTAGTCAGCATTATCACGCTCAAGCTTCCGCTTATCGAGCGATCATAGTGCAGTGGCACTGCAAGATATAAATATAATTAATAATAATTAATAATAATAAACCATTGCAGAGTACTCACTCTAGCTTTCTGCAATGAGTGAGATCCTTCTGAACTCTGAAGGATGTATTTATATATATTTATTATTTTTAATATTATATATTATTATATATTGATGTAAAATTATATGTATAATGAAATGGCTAATAGTCTGTATTTGAAATTAAGTATTTTTTTAATTCTTTTTTTATTTTCCCTATTTTGTTCAATTCTTTTAGTAATAATAATAATAATAATAATAATAATAATAATAATAAAATAATAATTGTGTATTGACCAGAAAATTGACAACTACATTTAAGAGAAAATAAATACATTTCTGACAATACATCAATGACGGCGATGAGCGTAAGTCCATATAGCCCATAGCATAAGCTACCACTTACAATTAAATTAATCAATAACACAACTAATTTTAAAAAAAAGCAATAACGACATGGATTTAAACCCAATTAGAAGAAACTTAGAATTTACTCCTACCTCCTTCCCCCACCTCATTCCTCCTTTCCGTCCTCATATTAAACTCAAGGACAATTTCATTTTATGAAAGACAATGTTTCATTTTATTATTGAATTGAATATACAGTAGTTCCATTTGTATTTTATTTGACTCATTATCTCTATCTACTAATTGATGGCATACTTTCAATCGAGACTTCAATATGGTATATTGCTGTGGGGTTCAGCTGCTCAGATGCACATGAAAAAAAATTCTAACTTGTCAGAAATTTGCTATTAGATCTATTACGGGCAGACTTCGTTTTTCTCATACCAGCGAATTGTTTAAGAAATTACAAATCTTGCCTGTCTATCTATTATACAAGAAGGTGGCGCTGCTGCATTTACTTTTAAGCGGCGTACAAACTATAGCAACCGGAAATAGAGTCACAAGACAGACTGGCTACTTGCGTTGGATAATTTAGGTTAGGGCTTTGGGCGTTTCCCCACGCGCCATTAGGCTTGGGGACGCCCTGATTATTGTAAAAAATTGGAAAGCAAGTTCGAGTAAACTCGGACCGGTTCTTTTGATTTTGATCAGAATATAAAACGAAAAATAAATTAGTTGTGATAATGGGGTAAATTGTATGTTCCGCCCAAGGCCCTCGAAATGAAAAATTAAGAATTAAATAAATCTAGTTCCGGTACTAAACGAAAACTTTAACCAAATATTTAATACACATGCAAATATTCCATCTCGAAAACTACTTCGCACTTATCAACATTTTTTGGCCCAGAGGAGACCCCCCCCCCTTGTTGGCAGTTTTATTAGTAAGTCAGTCTTCATCTGTAAAATCTATAGTGATTTTGATATTTTACAACAAAATAAAATAAAAAATCCCTCATTGTTAAAATGCGTTTACACCCACTATTTCGGGCCTATTTTGCTTTCCTATTTATTTCAAAAAATTGCCTTCCGGGAGGAGGATCCCCGGGCCCCCCTGCTTGTAGTTATATGAGTCTTCGTCTTTATTAAAACGGTAATCTTCACTAACCACTATCAAATTGTGTAACCCCCCCCCCCCATATGACTATTTTTTCCCCACAATTTTCTTCCTACTACTCTTTGCACCAACTGTACATAAATATACTAGCTTTTAATGTGATAAGCTATAACTTCTCAAAAATACACTTGACACTTTTGAGTTCTCAAGAAAAAGTTTGACACTAAAATAATCCTGGCTCCTGGTTCCGCTTACATGGCATTAACAACCGCACAGTGACACTTAAATGCCTAAGGCGGGGATTCCACCGACCGGCTAGGGCTAAATACAAAAGCGGTGACGTGGTAGCAGACATTCAAGACTTAGGCGGGGTTTCCACCGACCCCGCATTGCAAAATGCAAATGACATTGACGGAAATGTTTGTTTTCCTCTATGCCATAGTTAAAATTGATCAATGATCATAGAGTAAAATCACAAACAAACTAAAATTAAAAAATGGCTTCATGGGATATGTTAAGTACAAACATTTTAATAGATTTATATAAAATGAAAAATTCTAATTTCCTTCAATGTTATTTGCATTCTGCAATGCGAGGTCGATGGAAACCCCGCCTAAGTCTTCAATGTCTGCTACCACGTCACCCTTTTTGTATTTAGCCCTAGTCGGTCGGTGGAATCGGCGCCTTAGTTAGTGATGGCACTTTTTGCCTGGAAATGTGCTTCGAGTTGTGTACTTTTTGGTTACTCTGAATGTATTTTCATGGCCTGAGTGAATTTATGCATAAGAATTTGAATGAAAATTCGAACATTGGTCTCCGTCTCAATAGGTAAAATGAGATTAGTGAGCGCTGAACCCTTTCCGAGGTAACGCGCTAAGGCGGGGTTTCCACATACGTCAATGATCAATGAGAAATATGGTTTTGACTTGGTATCAGACATTTTTTTTTATGTCTGCTAAAACGTCAATTTCATATTTCTCATTGACCATTGACGTATGTGGAAACCCCGCCTAAACAACTAGGCACATGTCCATCTGTTTCGATGTTTCCAATCGAACTACTTTTGTACGGTATTTTTCCTTAAAAAGTGTAGAAGCAACGCTAATGTATCATATTCTTCTGAGGCAGAGTAAGAATTGTTCGTTCAGGTGGAAAAACAGTGCAGAATAATGGAGCTCTGTTTTTCTCTGTCATTTGTAATAATTCACGGCGGCACTATAAAGCATATTTACGACTTTTCTAAATCTCTTCCTCTACTCCTTTATGGACATCCCTCTTTTCTTCCTCCGGCTTTTATCGCCGTGGAAAACATCTGCTTATCATTTCTGATCCTTTCCCTCACAATCGCCGGCTCTTTGAACTCTTTGAGAATTGTTGAGATAGTTATCCTCTATTGTCGGCAACCGGATCTTCATCCTTATTCTCCCAAATTTTTCCCTCTGGTTTTTATGTAGATTTCCTTGTTATCAGTATCATCTTTGCTGCAATCAGCTCTCTGGAAACATCAGATTGGCCCTAAATAGTTTTTTTTTCTTTCTTATGCTTACGCTGTAGCCCTATAACCGATTGATTATTCGCTTTGTCCGTCCAGTCATATGTCCCTTATGTCCAGCGAAATGGAGACTGTACAACCAGCAGCAGACCTAGCTCCAGGGGTGTAAAGTTGTCCCGCCCCCCCCCCCCCCCAGTCTCGAGCATTGTAAGACGTGGTTCATGGAGACCCCCCTGGCCTCTTTGCAGCAATATGAATGTAAGCATTTCTTTGTTAGCTTTGTAAAATCTGCAACTTTACTTTACTACTATTAAAATGCGTAAAACCCTACTATTTTACACTTATATTTTCAATTTTTTCTTATCCTTGCCTGATGACGTCATAAGGTCTACTTAGTTTTGCCCCCGCCAAACTTTACGCCTCTGCCTAGCTCCAACGTAAAAAATATACCCGGAATAAGTGTAAATTGAAAAGTAGCTGAGCTTCTGTGTAATGCCTTATGGTCTCAGAGGTTTTCGGCTTCGATGGCAAGGTGGTCGCGTGCTTGTACTTGTGCAAGTCTCTGCGCGCCATGCGATCGGAGACGTGTCGTAACTCAGCACAAGTATTAATTTACTCATTGAGGCGACTGAAGAGGTCAATCGGATAAATTCATTAAATTGTTTGTATGCTGTTAACCTATAAAAAAAAAAAAAAAAAAAAAATGAACACGCGAAAAGCCCTAATCTGTACCTCCTCTTGGTGAAGATGCTTAATGGTGACTGCACAGATAGGGGACCCAGTTTCAGCTTGGATTATTGCATGCAGAAGGCGATACTTTTCGTTCCTCATCAAGTATGTTAGTTTCCGCTTAACCGTAAGCAGCAACTCGCATTCGTATCTCTTCGCCTCAGCATTAGGGACACGACCTCTCTAGGATATGCGCAGCATTCGTCTGTATACGGATCTGTACCGGCGTTTTGTATTTCTGTACAACTATGGGGAAAACTGCTATCAGAAGGGCGCTAGACACCTGTTTATGTCTATAGTTTCATTGTTAAATAGCTGTTGAATGAGTTTTATAGATTTTCCCGATAAATTAAGTAAGTTGTGTTGTTTCAGTGGATTTGCTGCAGATGATTGAGTTTAACGTGGGAATTACTTTTCCAGCTGGTCCTCTTCTCACTGTGATCCTAGCTTTAGTTGGTAAGTGCTACTTTTTCCGATGTATTAATACTTTTCTTAGTTTAACTTTAATGTAGAGCCTTTCTCTATGTTGCCAATGTTATCGTTAGATAATAGTTCGATTGATTCACATAAATTGAGTGGATATAGATCACAGGGCCGACCCGTGGGTTCGCGAGGCCAGGAGCGATATTCTGTGCGAGCCCCCCCCCCCCCCCCCCCCGTTTACGTTTACCGTTAGAACCTACCTAAAGGTAATTAAAGGAGAACTAAAAAATCCTTCAATAATCATTAACTCTTTGTAATTATTATTGTATACCTATTAGGTATTAGATTTAGATTGCTACGGTAACTAAACTAAATTAAAAATCCAATATCAAGGCGATGGAAATGTTCATTTGCCCTGTTGCCTTCGAAAGAACCATTTTCTTGGAGAATGACCACACAGGATCATCAATATTGCGTACTGCCCTCTTAAAGTATTATGTAAAAAATTGATTTTATCCAGTGCTTATTGAGCACTTTCCATTATAAAATTATCTTGTTTACCAGTGGATTAAATAAATACCGGTATTATAAACGCCCCGATCAGGCTGCTGAAGAATTAACTGAAATGGGCTTTGCCCAGTTTGCATGTATACCACTCAGCTATTCAGCCATACCACTCAATTACAATAAGAGAATGTCGAATGTCAGCCAGTATTTTATTATTACATTACATTAGTACTTTAGCCTGCACGATTATTTTCCTTTTTTCAATTTTTAGTTTTTATGTGTTTTTACACTAATTTTACTTCTGTATTTATAAAGGGGGGCCCAGCACGGGACTTGTCCCTTGGGCCCCCTTCCATTTGTGATATTGTAATTGAGGTGAATGTTTTTTTATATTAAATTTAATTTTAAGTAGGCCTATCAAAATCAATCTCGCATTACTCGTTAAGTGTAGGCATGCACGGTTACCCATCAATCTGCTTAGGCGCCCATTCCACATACGTCAATCGTCAATGAAAAATTGAAAAATGACGTTTTAGCAGACATTAAAGACATACTAAAAATTCTGCTACCACGTCAATTTACGTCATTTTGACGTCATTTTTCAATTTTTCATTGACGATTGACGTATGTGGAACGGGCGCCTTAAGAATGTGACTTTAATTGGATTTGGCAAACTAATTAAAGCGATTGATGCGGTCTCCGGAAGACGGTTCTATAAGCAAAATCTGTGTTTTGAGAAAATCGCTTCCAAAGTTTTAAAATACGTGTAGCAAGAGATCAATGACGTCATTTTTCTTCAATTCGCGTTCAGTCCTTCCATTGGTGACTTTGCCCAGACGCGGATTGTTATATAATTAGGATTGAATGGCTTTGACGTTTTATGGGAGGATATGCGGCGCAATTTCTCATTGTTATTGTCATCCATTTCTCGCGGATGTATATAAAGAAAAATATTCATAACTTCGCAGTCGTTCGAGATTTTTTTTTTTTTTTTTTTTTTTTGGCGTCGGCGATGGGGAGCCATTCAGCCAATAATGTGCGGCAGTCTTAAATAGCTTTTTACTGTTTTTTTTTTTTTTTAAATTATGAAGAGCAAAATATATTGTTGGGCTGGATGTTTCTAAAATTGAAAGTAGATTGAAAGGTCTGACTATGGAATTCGGGAGGCAATTAAGGAGGACTGTACGTTGTGCTGACTTATTCAAGACTTATCTCTAGAGCCACAAACCTACGAATATACAAAACCCTTATAAGACCAGTTGCAACATACGGATCGGAAACCTGGAATCTCACTGTAAACGATGCCAACAAACTACGTGTACTCGAAAGAAAGATAATAAGGAGGATATATGGACCCCTTTACGAGTACGGAGAATGGCGTATAAGAAACAACGCTGAAATCGACGCCGCTCTCAACGGAGAAGACATAGTAAGGTTCATTAAAGCACAACGATTAAGGTGGCTGGGACACGTTGTAAGGATGTCTGAAGAACGCATGCCACGAAAAATGTACAAAGCAAGCATGACGGGAAGACGACTGCCAGGACGGCCAAGAAACCGCTGGAAGGACGAGTTAGAGAATGACCTACGCGAGTTGGGAGTCTCCAGATGGTGGAGCGTTGTGCAAAACCGAGAAGAATGGAGGAGTGTTGTCGAGCAGGCCAAAGCCCACCAAGGGCTGTAGAGCCGGAAGAAGAAGAAGAAGTACGTTGTGCTGAGTGTGATGGGCATTCTAATATAATATGCTGCAGGGTTTCAGTTGACCCCGGACAAGTGTCGCACATGCCACTGGGGTCCCTACCTATCTTCCACAAGTACCTCTTCGTGACCCCATGGCCACTTCTCAGTCTTGTAATGGTCGTATAAAATTTTTTTGTGAGTGGCGACTGGTAACCTTTAAACCACGGAGAAAATGATATTTTTGAGAAGATCTCCTTATACTGAACCCCAGCTGGGTAAGTGGAGAATAGTCCCTGCCACTTCGCCTACAGTGACTGTCTTATGTGAAAACCCAAGTCGGACGGGGGACATACCGGGTCCTGCATGTCAATGCACCTATGACGGGTAGCTTCCTTGGCCAAAGCGTCTGCCATCTCGTTTCCTACGATCCCGACATGTGCCTTAATCCAAATAAATTGGTGTTCCCATCCTTTACAGGCTAGCTGTTCGAGAAGGGTCAGTATGTCAATCTCTGGCTTTATAAAATCGGATCTCGGAGAGATGTTTCTAAATTTCTCCACTAAGCTCAAGGAGTCAGTCAAAAACACCACTTTTTTAATGCGGGCTCCCCTTAATGCTACAATGTATTCCATCGCCATCTGAATGGCAATTAATTCCGCGGTGTAAACGGACGCAAAGTCGGCTATGCGAAAGCCTTTTTTTACTTCTAATTTTTCTATATAAAAGGCGCTACCTACTTTTTCACACATTCGGGACCCATCACTATATACATACAGGGCGTCCGGCCACTTCTCTGACAATAATTCTCTCAGCTCAAATTTGGAGAAATCGGTATGCGGGTGTATGTACACGCTTGGTGTGGAAATTAATTGCTTGTAGGGAAGGCTGAAAGAAAGTGGTTTTTCGGATGATGTTATGAGGGGGAAAAACATGCTAAGGTCGTAGTAGCTGTCGCATAGTATCGGTGATTTTTTCTTTTGCCAATATGGCTCGTTCGAGATGTTGAATTCAAATTTCTGGGAACGTTTAAAATCAATTGTCACGTCCGAAAACGTGTTCTCCGGAAAAAGGGTATATGGAGCCTTTTACCCGTCTTCCGGAGACCGCCTCAATAATTATGCCTATTTTTTATTTTATTGTCGCAGGTATGGAATCAATTATGAGTGAGTTCTTTAACGACACGACTACTGCGTTCTACATCATCCTTATTGTATGGATAGCTGACCAGTACGATGCCATCTGCTGTCTTACACCTATAACTAAAAGGCATTGGGTTCGGTAAGTGCAAAATAACTTTTCTAAATTGGCTATTTTAGTACCGTATGCCTGCCGCAGATATCGTCACCCCAAATTCAGAAGGGTGAACTATAAAAAATCCCTTTCGGCTATGGCCGATCAGGAGTAGGGAGATTCCGCAGACCCTGCTTTTCCTCTACGCTACCCAGAGGCGTAAAGTTTTAGAATGATGCTCGAAGCTGGGGGGGGGGGGCAAGTTGGACCGTGCCAATTTCGCCAAAAAAGTTTGTAACGGCCTTTTGAGTTTTGTGACTTTCGGGTGACGATATTTTGTCGGACTTTCTTTTGCTATCAGCGGCGGGGGGGGGGGGGGGGGGGGGTTGCTTCCCCGCTAGGCATTCAAAAATTATTTTGCAAAGTATGTTCAAGTTCATAATTTAATTGATTTTCTCTTATTAAGGAGTGTTCCGCTATTTAGTACACAAAACCATCAGTACATACCCTATTTAGATGCGCTTGCTAAAACCAGTCAGTGTTATCAAAATGGCGATAACCCATGCCCCCTAATCAGAGAGCTGGCGAGCGACAGTATAATCTCCCTTGCCAGTTTGGAATGAGGTTCTGTAGGGACAGTTTTGGTCACTAGGTTCGCTGACGACACCGATATCCATATTATTCAAAATGGCCGCCGTTTGCATGTAAAAGCTAAGCTCTTAGCATCTAATTAATTCTTTTAATATTTTTTATAATATTTTTACTATGCCTGGACCTTATTTCGCTGCATATAATTTAATATATATATTCTCCATGATTTATAGAAAAATATCACTTAAAAATAATATGTAATTAAAAATCATTTTAAAATAGTATTGAGGCTTATGGAAAAATAAACGCTTCATGAAATATCTCAAAAATATCAGGACAAAGAGATGACATGCTTCTGATCATTTTAATGCATGATTTGTGCCTCTTTCTAACTCAGTTTGGCCACAATTATTAACTTGATTTGGACAAAAAACGATTGGTGTGGTCCCAAGGAAGGGATCGATATTTCCCGTGAAAATCGACTTTTTACTAAAAACACGTAGTGGGGGTACTCTGATTTTCTTTTAGGAGGCCATAGATAAAAAATATATACGTTTTGACTATGACCTAGAAACTCATGTTATGACAAGGGGTAGAATGGCGCCGTTTCTAATTAAAGAGTCGCTAGGTAACATTTTCCACCTCTCCGCACCCTATTTAGTCTCTCTACAGTCAACAGTGTCTTCCGGTACTTTGACTTATCATTTTCTTTTGGAATGGGTGTCGTGCAGAAAAGATACATATTAAGTTGTTGGTACTGTATGTGAGGAGCATGTATGCAAAAGGGGATTTGGCGCTTGAAACTGTAAATGCAGGAAAGACAAAAAACTTCAATGGTTCTATATATTATGGGATGTAATATTTTAATTAATACCGCCCCAATGCAACCAGTGTGCTTGCTTAGGCGCGGTTCCCACCGACCTCTAAGTGCAAAATACACATACGGTGACGTGGTAGCAGACATTCAAGACTTAGGTGGGGTTTCCGACGACCTCTCATTGCAGAATGCACATGACATTGACGGAAATTTGAATTTTTCTTTTTATAGAAATCTATTAAAATATTTGTACTTAACATATCCCATGACGCCATTTTTTAATTTTAGTTTGTTTGTTTGTAATTTTACTCTATGATCATTGATGAATTTTAACTAATACGGTATAGTCCACGCAAAATGAGAAAAGTATGGACATGGAATGTTTTGATCCTGTGCAACGCTGTAAAAATATTCTTTGCACAATTTTTGTTATGCCATGCATCCAATGCAACAAGGTAACACAAAATGGTGCAAAGAATATTTTTAAAGTGTCGCAGACAGTCCGTACAATGTACAATATGAAATCGACATTCCCTCTAATCCACTAGCAATGTCACCTCACTTTCAGCCTTTCTCCAGCACACTGAACTCCTAGCAATGATATAATTACTACAATAGTTTAATAGTCTTGGCGCATATGCCACAAACGTGGCCTCGCGCCCTAAGTGAAAGAACCGGTCCGAGTTTACTCGAACATGCTTTCCAGTTGATAAAGTTGTAGAAAGACATAATGTGTAATTTCATAGTAAATAATTTTCCTATAGTTAAATTTCGGATGCCTCGTGGGGGGGGGGGGGGGGGTCCACCTCAATATATGAACCACCCCTTAAAACTTAATTGCATATTTTGGAACGAACAGACCATTACATTGTAACAGTGGTAACAATGACAGAGCCCGCAATGTATTTTCCATAATTTCTTCAAAATAGATTTTTTTGCCCAGAACCAAATATTTTTTTGGGAAAACAACCTGTTTGGTTTTGTTACTCTATTCAACACCTAAAACATATCTGAAGGTAGAAATAATCGATACCGCAGAATAATAATTTTCTAGTCAGTTTTCATGAAAATTGAGATTTTTTTTATTTTTTTACCCCCAGAAGCAAACTATCAAGGGGCAAGTGACCCACCGCATTTTGTTGACATTAATAACGACTACAATATATGTGAATTTAAAAGAAATCGTTGGTGCCGTTTTTGAAAAATAATTTTTTTTAGACTTTTTTTTAGAGTTTTTTGAGAATAAACCCCCCCCCCCCCAAATTGAGTTAGCTCCAAATGAAAAAGTTAGCGTGCGTGTATTGGTGTACATACGTAAGAAGTGAAACTTCCTTAAGACATCATTTTTCGAAAAATGATCTACTACAATATATTTACACCGTTACAGAAATTGGTTAAGTAAAGCGAAGTTGGATACATTTTAAGCAAAAGGCTTTTATTATTATAAACATGCATACAAATAATTCAATTATTTTACCTTATTGTTGCTACGATTATAATAGCATTTCATTAATTATATTGGTTGTCTGTAAGTCGGTTGACACGGTTTACAGACGATAGTTTAACGTGACAACGCCTAAATTACTAAATTTCACTGACATAATATATGGCTGGAAAGTGAAAGAAATGTGGAAAAGCCCTTTAAGTACTTTGAATTTTTTAAATAGATAATAACGCGGCCGAAAGAGGCATATGTTTGTTGAAAATCGTGCGCACCCCTGACGTTTCACACCCCCAAAGCCAAACCCCTTGCTTGATCACCCCAAATATAGCATGGCCTGAAAGTGGAAGAAGACACGAAAATCTAATTTCAATTAAGATAGGCCTTCTAAATCTGCCCATAAAATTGCTTTAAACGCGGCCAAGCGCAAATTTTGGCGCACTTCCTCACGTTTCCTCCCTCCAAAGTCGAACCCTTTGCCCTATCACAACAAATATAGCATGGCCTAAAAGAGGAAGAATAGACGAAGACACGTCTTTAATTTAAATTGAGATAGGCCTTCTAAATCTGCCCAAAAATGAGCGTCATCCATGAGTACAGAAATCAGGATGGCGCGTAACCAAGATGAGTAACCAAGATGGAGTGTTACAAGATTTTTCTCCCTACGTCGATAAAGAAGTTTCACTTCAAAAAATGGTCTTGAGGTATAATTTTTGTAAACCTACATGCCAAATTTCATCAAAATCGATCGAGTTGTTTGCCCGGAAATCGATGAACAGACAGACAGAGCGACAGACAGACATTTCATAAAAAACACTTTTTTGGGTTCTTGGTACCTCAAAACGTGTAAATCCGTTAAAATCTCGGAATCGAACATTTCGACCATCACAAAGCTTTCCTTATACTACGTATAATTTGGAAAGCAAAAAAAAATTAATATTTTTAATAATATTGCAATCGCATTAGACTTCTTAACAAATTTGTTGTAGCAGCCACAATGCGACAATTCCAGTGATACCGCCACCTCAAAATTATTTTTTGTGTGACAAATCGCCTTTTTCTATTCTTTTTCTATTTTGACCCACAACTACCGCTCCCCCCTGAAATTGAGCTGGATCCATCCCTGCCCACCGCGAACTGTTTCCCGCTGCTTTCAAGCTCTCTGGCTGGCCGCTGTATTTCCTGCAGCGGTGGTCAGATGACATTACAAAATACTCTGGATTTGTTGCAGTCAATCTCATTCGTTTTGCATGGGAATCTATAAAATGAGTTAGAAGTGGGCAGAAGGTGGCCCTAGCCGGACACTGATGGTGCTAATGTGTAATTCTAGCTGTCCCATTACACAGCCCGTCACTCGACCTCCGGGGAAAATTGAAAACGGATAATTTGATGAGAAGTGCGGTTACAGCAGCAATCCTCTCCGGTTTCAGCATCAATGAGCAGCCCGTATTCATTCCCGCATTCATTATTTACTTCGCGTCGGTCTATGATTACAGAATTTACTCCTTCGGAGATCCGTTAAGTTTTTCTTAGAATACCCGCAGAAATGTTCATTAAATTGCCAACGGCCTTACCTGTCTATTTGTACCTATCTGTCGGATTCTGTCCCATTGCCTATAATCATTATTATATTATTATGTGCATAGCGTTGGCAGGGGAACATATAGTAGGGAAATGATGACATGTCAGTCTCAGTGCGTTTCGAGTCCTGGTCACATCCGAATTAATCGCGTGGCTTTACTATGTTCTCCAAGTGGTTCGGAATCCACTATAATCAGAAGGTCCACCCTGTCAGTCAACTCCCCTTTCCCTGAGGTGAAAGAATCTGTCCTTAGCGTGCCTCAAGTAAACAAACAGACTCATTCCCCCCGCCAGGCTGACAGAGTTGCTTCAAGCAGAAATGCTAAAAGCAGGCGTTAGAAACAACAATCAATCAATCAATCAATATATTCAAAATTAAGAATACAATACAAAATATACATATTAGAAAATGAACCCTATAGGCCATGTGGCCCGTGATGGGTTCTGTCTTAGTTGCTAGGTTAGTATTATAAGGTGTTAATATTAATTATAGAATAATAATTAAATAATAAAACTAGGTATGCGGTACATTATACATTATTTGGCAAATTGGCATTCTCTTCGTTAAGCTATTCTCCCGGACAACATCAATATTCATTAAATTGAGAAGTTCGAGATTGAAGAACGTTTCAACCGCTGGACCACTAACCCCGACAAGTGTAATTCATTCTAAATCCTCTATTTGTATGCTCTTATTGACATTTTTAATGTCAGTGTTATATATATACCAATAAAACATTGCCTTTGTGCAATAAAGTGAGCTCACAGACTTGTTCGGTTAGATAGTTGTGTAGTTGTGCTACCTGTCTAGCAATACGAATCTTGTCAAATAAGTAGAGAATTTAGCAGACACTAGACTTGTCTTTTGTGGCCCAGCGGTTAAGACGACGCCCTGGCTAGGCGTTAATCGTGGGTTCGAATCCCGCCAAGGTCAGTTTTTTCTATATCCTCTAATTACGGTTATAATATGGAGTTATTTGCTACGCTAAATTATGATTAGACTGCGTTGTGCTAGTGAAATAAACGCCTGGTACAATAAAGACTCCCTTTTACGTTAAAAAAAATGGTTGTAATACATTATGCGCAACTGTTGTCAGATCTTAACCATGTTCTACTTTGGATGAAAAGCCGTTGTTTCCATGTTGGAGCCATTAACTGTCGGGCTAATGCATCGTTATTACTGCAGACTGACGACAGCACTTCGTTTACATGAATGCTGACAGTAATTACTCTGTAAAATTTACATATTGTATTTCTCCAGGAAACTCTAAAATGCTAGGAAGTAGTTGATATTTCAGCTAAGGTGTTAGACGCCTCGTTCCCGCGCTTGGCTAAGCCGAGCTAATGTCGGTGATAGTGTCAAAGGTAACCAAGTCTGACTGTCTGAGCTTGGCCATTGGCATTGGCTTGTTTTAGGTTTTTTGTTTTTGCTTTCCAATTTACACGTAGTATAAGGAAAGCTTTGCAACGGTCAAAATTTTCGATTCCGAGATTTCAACGGATGTACACGTTTTAAGGTCCCAGGAACCCAAAAAAGTGTTTTTTACGAAATGTCTGTCTGTCTGTCGATTTCCGGGCAAAATACTCAGTCGATTTTGATGAAATTCGGCACGTAGGTTCACAAAAATCATACCACGGGACCATTCTTATAATTTTGGGCTAACTCAATTTGGGGGTTTTTATTTTCAAAAAACTTCGAAAAAACATCTAAAAAAATTATTTCCCAAAAACGGCTCCAACGATTTCTTTTAAATTCACATATATTGTAGTCGTTACTAATGTTAACAAAATGAGGGGGGCCGCTTGCCCCTTGATAGTTTGCTTCTGGGGGTAAAAAAATAATAATAACTAAATTTTAATGAAAAATGTCTAAAAAATAATTTTTCTGCGAAACCTTCCTATCAATGATTTCTACCTTCAGGTATGTTTTAGGTGTTAAATTGAGTAACGAAACCGGACAGGTTGCTTTCCCAAAAAAGTATTTGGTTTTGTAGAAAAAAATGATAGAAAATTCACGCTCAAATGCATTGCGTGCCCTGCCAGTATTGCTGTGTGGTAATGCGTTGGTCTGACCTATCTAGAATTTACCTCACCACCAGTGACGTCAGGTGGACAACCCCCCCCCCCCCCCCCCCCCGAGATATCGGAAATTTAACCATAGGAAAATTATTTACCATGAAATTACTCATTTTCTCTATCAACTAATTTTGATAAATTGGAAAGCGTGTTCGAGTAAACTCGGACCGGTTCTTTTAGTTTATTACGCCATAGCATTAGGCTTCCGCCATCAGCTTTCTTGCATGATGAGAGCAAGATACCCAAGGACTAATGGGAAAATGTTCCTTTTATGTAGAGCCCGGAACCTCGATCTTCCGCGCCCAAAATGACATGGAGGGTTGTTTGAAAAACTTCGTTGAGGTGGCACATGAAATGTATTAAATTAACATAGAAACTCGTCGACTACCTAATAGAAGTTAAAAGTTTTTCCTTTGGACCGAAATGAGAAAATAATTTGTGTGATGTACCAGTCCCAGAAATTTGCCTTTTTTAAATTGAATTTTGGATCAAACTAATATTTTTGTGAATGTGAATAACTTTTGGTTTTTTGGATGAAGTCTTGTTCATCGTAAAGCTACATTCACTTGATTACCAGTATATAGACTTTTAAAGTGTTTTCATGCATTCATGTTTAGCAAAAATTCGAGTAATTAATTAACACAGTTTTGTATTTCACGTCATGCTTACTTTTAGATAAATACACGGACTTTCTATCAATCTATCTAGTGCACTGGTTTCCAACCAGTGACGGTCTGGGGACCACTCAGGCCGACAAAGAGTCGCTGCGGACCACCCCTTACATCTATTATTATATATTTTTTTTTTTTAAGAATTAGAAAGCTTTCAATGATATCGCTATATTTAGCTTACAGTATTATTTTAATGTACGACACAGTTAATATGAAACTTGGGCACACTTGTTTTTTACAAGTTGTTTTTATTCTCGGCTTAATTTTCTTGTTAATAGCAACTCTTAAGTCACTGGAGGCATTCTCGCGGACCACCGTACCGGTTGGGAACCACTGATCTAGTATCATCATACCATCATCAAAATTCCCATTTTAAAAGAATCATGAGGCAGACAGATGATGCCAGCCGGCACATTGACTTCTTCCATTGATGACTCTTTTGAATGACGTGCTGTAAACTAGGTTAAAACACATTGGCTGCGAGTTAGGTTTGTGGGAACTTGTCACAACGTCACGTATATATCATACGATCGTATATGATATACACATGTGTTCCCTGGGGAGCCGTTTCGCTTATATATGATGTACGAGCAGACCTTCCTTAAATGCCCTGTGGATCAATATTGAACTACACTGTAATGTTTATCTTATGATAAAATTATAGAGCGGACTCTAACGAAAATTTCTGTGTTTTTGGATAGCGATGGACTCAAAAATTAACCAAGTTAGAAAAGTTTACAAAAAACACTGTCGTTCACATTTGATACCCAAGGCAGGCAATGTGTTAAGTATATTTTGTGTTTTTGCTTTCCAATTTATACGTAGTATAAGGAAAGCTTTGTGACGGCAAAAATTTCGATTCCGAGATTTCAACGGATTTACACGTTTTGAGATACCAGGAACCAAAAAAAGTGTTTTTTACAAAATGTCTGTCTGTCGCGCTGTCTCTCTGTTCATCGATTTCCGGGCAAACTACTTAGTCGATTTTGATTAAATTTGGCATGTAGGTTCACAAAAATAATACCTCGGGACCATTTATTTTTATTTTGGGCTAACTCAATTTGGGAGGGTTCTATTCTCAAAAAACTAAAAAAGACGCCTAAAAAAATTATTTCTCAAAAAACGGCTCCAACGATTTCTTTTAAAGTCACATGTATTGTAGTCGTTATTAATGTTAACAAAATGCGGTGAGTCATTTGCCCCTTGATAGTTTGCTTCTGGGTGTAGAAAATTAAAAATAAAACTCAATTTTCATGAAAAATTACTAACAATAATTTTTCTGTGGAACCCTTCTACCTTCAGGTATGTTTTTGGTGATCAATAGAGTAACAAATCCAATCAGATTGCTTTCCCATAAAATATTTGGTTCTGTGCAAAAAATTATTGTTTGAAAAAATTATGGAAAATTCACGCTCCAATACATTGGGTCATTGTTACTACTGTTACAATTTGGTCTGTTCATTACAAAATATGCAATTGAGTTTTAAGGGGTGGTTCATATATTGAGGTGAACCCCCGAAGCATCCGAAATTTAACCACAGGAAAATTATTTACTATGAAATTACACATTATGTCTATCTACTAATTTATAAATTGGATAGCATATTCGAGTAAATTCGTTAGATCTTCATTTCATTTGTTAATTTTAATTACTAAATCATTTACATGCAGAATATTTTTTGTTCAAAATTGTAAAATACACATGACTCGTGTATTTTGATAAATAAATAAATCATCGTAATTATCATAATTCCATATTATCGGTTCCATGTACAATAATTATTGCTAGTACTGGTGGAATGTGGTTCTGCAGGCTGATCGAGGCGATTATAATACCGGTATTTATTAAATACCATACCACGTGATGGTATTAATTCAATTGTTTAAAATAAAAGACAAGTAAATTTCCGATTTTTGTAATTTTTTATGTTGGTAATCGTCGCAGTGCTAAGCGCGGATAATTCAAATTTAAACAATTGAATTATCTTCAGCTATATTTTTGGTGGGTTTCTTCATTTTTCCTGCCTTAGATTTAGACAAAATATTTATAATCCTTCATATATTAATTCAAAATATTAAAACTTGTGTATTTCTAGGGCGATGTGTGTTTATATTTGCTATTTATATTGGCTACGGCAGCGTCGCGTCAGTTCAGTTGTTTAGCATAGCCAACATCACAATTTAAAAATTCTGAAATTTGCTTGTCTTTTATTTAAAACAATTGAATTAATCCCATCACGTCGTATGGTATTTAATAAATACCGGTATTATAATCGCCTCGATCTGGCTGCAGAGGGGCACCCTTATGTAATAATATAATAATAAATAATCGTGTATTTACCTCGATCTAATGTTTATACAGTTTTTTATTAATAATGGTTCCTGAGATAGGCCGCTCAAACTAAGAGTAAGGATTATTCACAAACTTAAAATTTAATATGAATAAAAATTCAAGTTCTTATTAATATATAGTACTACCCAGATAATTCAAAAAGGTTGGACCACCCTTATTCACGATGCATTTCAGTTTCTATCTCTGTCAATTCGAATAATATATCATTTATTTTAATATAGGAAGTAGCCTAACTATTCCTCAATCAAATGAGAAAAAATTCTCCCAATTAGGTTTAAAACCTATCTGACAAGACAGCTTTGCTCAAACATATGCTGAAATCATCAATTCAAAAAACCTGGACTACTACGTTTTCAATATTTTGTTATAGTGTCTTTTGCATTAATAACTGCCTTAATGCGACGGGGCATGGAAGATACAAGAGCGACACAATCATCTGCAGTGAACGAATCCCAAATTTCTAATAAAATGGTCCTCAGTTCGTCCTTTGTCCGTACAAGAGTGGTTCTCAACTTCTTCATTTCCCCCCAAATATTTTCGATTGGGGAAAGGCCAGGGCTGCTTGAAGGCTAAAGGAGAGGTTTAATATCATTATTTTGAAACCATGCCTTAGCGATTCGGCCGGTATGGCAAGTTGCGCGGTCTTGCTAAAATATAAAATTCCCATTGGACACCATCTTTGTAAGAGAAGGCTTCAAACTGTCCTCCAAAATCTTAATGTACGTCTACCCATTAACAGTACCCTCAACAAAATGAAATACACCTGTTCCTGATGCACTCATACACCCAAACATCACGGTTTTCTTAATAAAGTGGGGCTTGATTGTCTCGCCAGATATTCGTACTACGCGCTTAGATCCAGCAGAATCCAAAGTTAGTTGAAATCGGGCCTCATCGGTACAAATGATATTTTTCCAGTCCTGTTTAGTCCAATTCACCCTCTCTCTTGCCCAAGAAAATCTCATCTTTATCTGTACAGGTGTCAATAGGGGTTTCCCCTTGGCAGTGTAAAAACCATAGCGGGCAGCATGGATTCGTCCTACTGTAGTACTCACAGAACCTGGGCTATTGGACAATGTTTATTAGTTCCAAGCTTCCTTGAGCTCTAGAGCAGTTATGCGTTTGGCTTTAATGATTTTTACGAATTCCCTGTCCTGGCGACTAGACGTCTTGCGTGGCCGCCTCGTCGCTTTCCCCCGGATCAGTGGCCTTGGCGTTTGTACAGCGTACCAAAAATATTGTGAACGGTAGACTTTGATAATTGGAGGATTCTCTTTATCTCTCTCTCACTTTTTCTTGCTTGATGATAGGAAATTATCAGTTTCTGAACGCTCTTCGCTACAGCAGATCCTCTTGCCGTTCCTCAATGATAAAATGCAGATGGGGAAAAATAACGTGTCTGAAGTTTTGAAAATATGTCTGCACACTGCATATAAGCAATGTGCATTTTTTTCAAGCTTGCCTGGATGTTCACGGAAAGAATAACTCTAAGTGGTCCAAGATTTTTGATTCGGTTAATTATGCACCTTCTCTGGAAAGTGTCGAGGAATCGATGAAAAACTAACGGATCTAAATTGAATTGATCAAATGTCATTAAGGGAGTATCTGGCTAATTTCCAGAGTAAACTCAGCGACCTACAATTTGTATTAACAGAGATAAAAATGGAAATGCATTGTGAATTGAGGTGGTCCAACCTTTTTGAATCAGGAATACATCTGCTGTCGTAACACCTACGGAAAAGAATAACTTACCCTGGGAATAATAATCCTATTTGAAGCATCCGTTTAAGTGCATTAAATTAATTTTGTAGAATCGAGGTAAATCAGTAAGAAGATTTCAGGGAATGATTGCATTTTTTTATGAATTTCTCATCGATCCACATTCTTAACTTTACGGCTATGGAGCGAAATATTATTTAATTTCGTCAACAATACGCGATCATTCGATGCTTACAAAATTATTTGTAATCTGTCCCTTAAGAAACTTGTACCTTTTTCATTGATGTACTAATTATATTATGCATTTTATTTAGGAACTTAGCAAGCTGCCGTTATACTGATTGGCCTAAAAAATAGATTAGTGTTTCACGAAGCTCATGGCGGAGTTATCGCAAAATCTTAAAAAATTGCAGCTACACACTTTTGCTTCAACTCATAGTCTCATATTATTTGGAAATAGGGGTGCTCTAGTAATAATTTAATTATGAATCTCGGTGATTGGGGTGTGTTAAACGGGTAAAATCGATTGACGATGGAGACGATAGCGAAGATACAATGTTAATTAACGGAACATTGATGACAGGGTTAACGTGTTGAAGGGAAGAGGCCGTTGATCAATAACGAAGCAACATGAAAGCAATAAGGCACTTCTGGCAAGGTACACTGCCACTTGACAAGGTAACATCATTATCTTCCAAATTGCTTTGTTTAATGAAATTGAATCGGCTGCTAATGAGAAGTTATGGTTTTTCCAAAACATTCTCATCCGGGGGTAAATAAAACAATGTTATTTACCCTGAATAAGCTCGATAGGCGCGCGCTTCTCTCGCCTGCGGACTCGCCGGTATTTACATTTGTACGCCACCATTAATTAAGCTCCGCGAGGTCCTCCCTCGACTCAAATATCAATTGCATTAATCAACAACTTTTTAACAAATTCATTACGTTACGCACCTCTATCTCTTGTTGTTTAAGTAAATTCCCGTGTTATTTTATCTGAGGAAATAATACCACGGTTAATTAATGACAGTCTACTGCACATCCATTCGTTTCAAACTGGTAAAGGGCTAACAAACATGCCATTTGCACAAAATTGATAGTTGCTGGTAAATTTTATGCTGTTGCATATGTATGTGCATGGTACAATAGCATATGTGGGAGTATTTTATGTAAAAGTCCCGTTTGTAGAGAAGTAGGCTATGAAATGGAAGATCTAGGTTGGAGACTCTGGGAGTATTTTATTTAAATGTCCAGTTTGTAGAGAAGTAGGCTATGAAACGGAAGATCTAGGTTGGAGACTCTGGGAGTATTTTATTTAAATGTCCAGTTTGTAGAGAAGTAGGCTATGAAACGGAAGATCTAGGTTGGAGAGTGTGGGAGTATTTTATGTAAAAATCCAGTTGGCAGAGAAGTAGGCTATGGAACGGAAGATCTAGGTTGGAGACTCTGGGAGTATTTTATTTAAATGTCCAGTTTGTAGAGAAGTAGGCTATGAAACGGAAGATCTAGGTTGGAGAGTGTGGGAGTATTTTATGTAAAAATCCAGTTGGCAGAGAAGTAGGCTATGGAACGGAAGATCTAGGTTGGAGACTCGACATAAATAGAAAAGGCTTCGGACTGGCCTGGGTCCTACTTGGGACCATTTTGGAAACTGAACCTTCGTCTGGCTCTACAGCCCTTGATGGGCTTTGGGCTGCTTAGCAACAACACTCCTCCGACTGTTGTAGACGGTCCAGCTTAACCTCGTTGTCCAGTAGGCTCTTAATATCGTATTTCCAAACCATCACCACCACGGCACCACCTATCACAAACCCCCTAGTAGCATATCTGTTCGCGATAAGCGTGCAGAGTATTTGGGCCAGCTGCTGAGAGACTGCACGACGTAGACTTGAAGAGGTTGGCAGAGGACAGAAAATAATGGAAGATCCGGAACATGTTGATGCAAACCAACCGCTAGTGGTTGTTCGCCATAAGAAGAAGCTGTTCGCAGATCTACCTACCTGAAAGGCTCCGGCAGCAAAGAAACGAGTGGTGGATAATACTGGGCCTCAGATTCGTGGGGGAAAAGGCGGACGTGGCTCGGTGAACAACAAACCAAACTCAAAATTAAAAAAGTGTGGGCGTGAAGAGTTTTGGGGGAAAGCGAGGCTGGGGGACGGGACGCAAGGGATGAGAAATCACGGGTGCGAGACGTCACGTCCGCGGATATAGTACCCGCACTGTCCATTTGACGCCACGCCAGCGGATATTACTTACTCCCTGACACTGAACACTCCTATAGTCCTACCCTGGAACTATATATATTTCTTAGCTGCGTTTTGGAACTGGGAATTAAATTTAAAAAACAAATTAAATGAAGACTTTTTTTCTATTACTAAGCGCAACCCAGCCGAGTTAGGACTATAAAGCCCTCTCTTACACTGAACTAGGAAGACCCGGGATAGCCTGCTTTACATGCCCTCCGAAGCATGGCCAGAAAATGTAGTGAGTGAGTGTGGGACTCGAACCAACAACCTATTGGATGAATGTCGGAGTCCGTACCTCAACTCCGCATGTCCCGACAATTACGTTTCTGCAGCCTGATCATGGAGATTATAATACCGGTATTTATTTATTTAATTCCCTGGTATTAAAAATGTAAACAAGATAATTTTACAATGGAAAGTGCTATGCAAAATTTGTTTGTTTACATTTTTAATACCATGGGATTAAATAAATGCCGGTATTATAATCGCCATAATCAGGCTGCTGGCACTATTGGTATTTCTTTTAGACCATTATCACAAAATGTTCCTTATACTAAGGTGGGGTTTCCATTGATTAAAGACAGCCTTTAATGTCTGCTACCACGTCAATATCACGCTCACGCTCAAAAACGAGGTCAATGGAAACCCCGCCTAACGTAAAAGAATAAGAAAACCAATAAATGAACAAAGAACCGGTACAAGTGAACCCGCTCACGCTTTACCCATTTATAAGGGTCTTCACAGTGTTCGTGTTATCGAGTTATGCCTAGTTAAGTGTGTTATATCAAGCTAAGTTAACACACCGATAACCCGACAACCAGCTAACCAGCGTGCTAACCTAAACCCACTTCCAAGTTGGTTAACGTGTTATTCACCTTGCTATAGCTCAGATTTCACCGCCGCCATATTTGTTTTTGTCGATTGATTTGAAACACGCGTTTAAAATGTTGTAGTATTTAAATTTATTTTTAAAATCTATTATCACAAGCAATTACCGTAAATACTTAAAATTATAATAACCAAAATGAACAAAAAAGATAAACAAATGTGGCACTAGAATAGAGTTCTGCCACTTTCTTTAAACCCGTGCCACGAACGTCTGACTACTACCACGTTGTTTACTCTGTCGATATAGCATGATAACTCACTCCCGAGGTCCATTCACGATTGTGTGTTAACTTGAATAGCACATCTAACTCGATAACAAGAACACTGTGAAGACCCCTAGTATAGGTACCGAGATGGAAGTTTAAGAGTGTACAACTTAAACGAACCAATATTTTAATAACTTGCTTAGTTAATTGAATAAAAAATCAGAAGTATTAAATTTCAGGCTGCCAATTTTCTACGGGACGTTACACTCTTAATTTATGTAGGTGCTGATAATACACATTAATGCTTTGATGCATTCATTGCTTTCTTCGAAAGGTGAAAAGTTTATTTATTAAAAGCAAGGATGTCAAATATCGTTGCTAAAAGACGTAGCGGAAGGATTATTCGGTAATGAGAAGCCGTTGCAGCAATCAATACGGCAACACCTCGCCAGATTGTCACTCCCAACACAATTAAAACTTCCCACCACGGTATTCCATCCAACTTTTATAATACAACTTTTACAATTTTTATTTTTCTGAGGTTCAAACTTCTCCTTTATACACACTTTTCTCATTATTTCTCATTTTTTTTTAGCGTTAAGCAAAAAGGGAAAAAGTTACGCGAACCGGTTACAGTACACACCTCATTCCAGTATCCCCCCCCCCACTCCCCCTCCACCACCACGTCGAAATTGGATATTATTTGTAAAATGAGACAAATCACATCGCAGCAGCTTCGTCTCGCTTCAGCCTGCGTCATTTCTTTCTGATAGACATTCATTTTTGTAAAATACGAAGAAGCAGGAAACTGGCTATTGAGTGGCAGTCCAGGATTTTTAAATAGGCCGTATAGGGGCGGCAGATTTCAGAGGACGGTCTCTTTCTTAATGACACATTCATTCATTTATTTAACTATCATTCGTTTATTTAAATAATGATTTTCCATTTTTAGTAAAGGTCCAAAGGAGGCCCCTTTACTACAAATGGAAAATTATTATTTTAGAAAGGTATGTAGACCTACAACACGAGGCAACGGGGAGACCTTGTGAGGCCAGCGCCACGCACAGCAGCCAAGACTGGATCCTATACTACAAGGTCTCGTCTAACTTAAAAAAAACTCCCGATTGAACTGAGAGCGGCGAGAAATGCTTCTAACTTCCCTAAATTGCTTAGAAACCATCTCTTAGAGAAAGCTTTTTACACTGTCACTGAGGCACTAGCACAATGACAATGACAGAACTACCTGATTTTGACGATACTATGACGATTTTATCTTATGCTTTACATGTATTGTATAATTTAAAGGAAATATATATTGTATTGTTTTGTATTGTACACGGGGCGGCGGAAATAAAGTGGTCTACACTCGTGAATAATATAAATCCGGCATTGCTCCGTGGTGCTGGGGCTATAATCAATAACTATCCATAATAATATAAGCTTAACACTGCGGACGGGCGGTGTCCATTGGACACTTTTCCGATTTCAAGTATTTATAACTTTTATTTATAACATTAATATGGCTTTTGAACTAAAATACTTAAAATTAATCTTTAAAACTTACTTTACTTTTGACTTTAATTACTTTACTTTACTTTACTATAGCTACTTTTGACTTTAATTTATAATTTTAAATGGTATGGAACTGATTTGAAATAATTATAACCAAGCTATTTGCTAACACAGACGTGAAATAGAAAACATGTTGAATCATCTATAGCGTTTACTGTGCGAGCCCCCGAGAGGTTTATTAACTTGGGGCCCGCAGGTTTTTTGTATTACAAAGGTATAATTGTTTACATCTATCTATATCTTAATCTATCTTTATAAAAATCAAACCACTTTCCCGCGTGAGTATGTATGTATGTATGTATGTATGTATGTGGACACTTTTTTGACTCGCCATAACTCGGGACCCACTGGCACCAGAAACTTGCGGATACACTCAAAATTTAGAGAAAAATCGGGAAATGGTTTTCGTGTAGGGCCGAACCTTAAAAATTGAACCTGATCAGGTACAGGAGCGATAATCGGTTCGAAAAATCCCATAAGAAAGCATTGGAGGGTTCAACGCAATGTTTTAGCCTGACATTTGGGCCTACCTTAACTTAAATTACATCACTGTCTTCGTCCATTCTTCCTCTTTCAGGCCATGCTATACATGATGTGATTGGGCAAGTGGTTCGACTTTGGGGGGTGGAAACGTGAGGGGGTGCGCCCAAATTTTCCGATTTTCAGCGAAAATAGGCCTTTTTCGACCGCGTTTTTCGGGGTGTTAATATCAATTCGAAAACTTGAAACTTCTTTAGTCCTTTTCCACCTTTCTTAGTCTTTTCAGACATGTATTCAGGTTTACTATACGCCTCTTCGTTTGGGCTCAGGTGAGTTGGTAAGCAGTCCCTGTTTTGACGAAATACCGGTTTAAAGGGTACATTTCCAAATACATCCATAGAGTAAAAAAATTCCACAGCCAGCTGTTTTCAACCGAAATTATTTTTTAATGTCTCATTAGAAGCAGTATGAAATAAGCTTTAAAACGAGTACACATACATAATTTCAATACCACCCCTTCACCCCTTAAACACGAGTGGAACACAAAATTGTTAGAAAATCAGGCGAAAAAATTCATTTCCAGCATTTCTATTTATAATTGCATGGGCGGGTGTTAAGCAATTTTTTGGGCAGGTGTAGAAGGCCTATCTTAATTTAATTTATAACTATGTCTTCGTCTATTCTTCCTCTTTTAACCCATGTTCAATTTATTGTTGAGCGATGAGAGGTTAGGCTTCGGCAGGCGAAGAAGTTGGGGTGTGCGCTTATTGATAAAGGAGTCATGGCGTCGCGTCGCGGGGGCGTGGCCTAATCAATTCGCGAACCATAATTACTACGCAATAATGAGACATGAACCTGCAGAGACTTTGAATTAAATTATTAACTTTTATTTTTACCTTCTTACGCCTCTTCGTTTGGGCTCAGGTGAGTTGGTAAGCAGTCCCTGTTTTGACGAAATACCGGTTTAAAGGGTACATTTCCAAATACATCCATAGAGTAAAAAAATTTCAACCGAAATTAATTTTTAATGTCTCATTAGAAGCAGTATGAATTAAGCTTTAAAACGAGTATAAATACATAATTTCAAAATCACCCCTTCACCCCTTAAACACGAGTGGAACACAAAATTGTTAAAAAATCAGGCGAAAAAATTAATTTCCAGCAATCCCATTTCAATTGCATGGGCGGGTTTAAAGCAATATTTTGGGGAGATGTAGATGGCCTATGTTAATTTAAATTATATCAGTGTCTTTGTCCGCTCTTCTTCTTTTAGGTCATGCCAAATTTGTCGTGATCAAGCAAGAGGTTCGGCTTTGGGGGGTGGAAACGTGACGGGGTGCGCCCAAATTTTTCGATTTTCAGCGAAAATAGGCTTTTTCGGCCGCGTTTTCGGAGGTCTTGATATCATTTTGAAAACTTTAAACTACTTTAGTTCTCTTCCTCCTGTCTTACTCTTTCCAGAGATATATTCAGTTTAACTATCCGCCTCTTCGTTCGGGCTCAAGTGATTTGGTAAGCCATAGCCATCAGCGTTTTGACGGAATACAGGTCTAAAGTGTACCTTTGAAATTACATGCATAGAGTAACAGGATTCCACAGCCTGACCTCTTCCACCAAAATGATTTGTTAATGTCTCATTAGAAGCAGTATAAATTAACCAATTTTCATAGTTGTTAACTGCTTCGTTTGGGTTTGGGGTCATTCACATAAGTCATGCGAGCCCCGAAGGGGCGAGCTGCGTAATGCCAAATGGAACCACGTTAATGCGAGGCCCCGCAGGGGCGAGCTGCCGCCCGCGGCAGGCGCAAGGGGGGCGGGGCCGCGAAGCGGTCCCAAGCTCCGCTTGTCTATCTTTATAAAAATCAAACCACTTTCCCGCGTGAGTATATATGTATGTATGTATGTATGTATGTATGTATGTGGACACTTTTTTGACTCGCCATAACTCGGGACCCACTGGCACCAGAAACTTGCGGATACACTCAAAATTTAGAGAAAAATCGGGACATGGTTTTCCTGTAGGTCCGAACCTGAAAAAAAGAACCTGATCAGGTACAGGAGCGATAATCGGTTCGAAAAATCCCATAAGAAAGCATTGGAGGGTTCAACGCAATGCCTTAGCCAGACCTTTGAACCTACCTCAATTTAAATTATATCACTGCCTTCGTCCATTCTTCCTCTTTCAGGCCATGCTATACATGATGTGATGGGGCAAGGGGTTCGACTTTGGGGGGTGGAAACGTGAGGGGGTGCGCCCAAATTTTCCGATTTTCAGCGAAAATAGGCTTTTTTGGGCTGCGTTTTTGGGGGTGTTAATATCAATTCGAAAACTTCAAACTACTTTTGTTCTTTTCCACTGTTCTTATTCTTTTCAGTCATATATTCAGTTTTGCTATGCGCCTTTTCGTTCGGGTTGAGGTGAGTTGGTAAGCAGTCCCTGTTTTGCCGAAAAACCGGTTTAAAGGGTATATTTCCAAATACATGCATAGAGTAAAAAAATTCCACAGCCTGCAATTTTCCATCGAAATTAATTTTTAATCTCTCATTAGAAGCAGTATGAAATTAGCTTTAAAACGAGTATAAATACATAATTTCAAATTCACCCCTTCCCCCCTTAATCACGAGTGGAACACAAAGTTTTTAAAAATGACGCGAAAAAAACTGCATTTCTAGCAATCCCATTTAAATTGCATGGGTGGGTTTAAAGCAATATTTTGGGCAGATGTGGAAGGCCTATGTTAATTTAAATTATATCAGTGTCTTTGTCCGCTCTTCTTCTTTTGGGTCATGCCAAATTTGTCGTGATCAAGCAAGAGGTTCGGCTTTGGGGGGTGG
Source organism: Psococerastis gibbosa (assembly GCA_963971405.1). NCBI lineage: Eukaryota > Metazoa > Arthropoda > Insecta > Psocodea > Psocidae > Psococerastis > Psococerastis gibbosa. Next base: position 43,854,884 of record OZ020485.1, read on the forward strand.
AAACGTGACGGGGTGCGCCCAAATTTTTCGATTTTCAGCGAAAATAGGCTTTTTCGGCCGCGTTTTCGGAGGTCTTGATATCATTTTGAAAACTTTAAACTACTTTAGTTCTCTTCCTCCTGTCTTACTCTTTCCAGAGATATATTCAGTTTAACTATCCGCCTCTTCGTTCGGGCTCAAGTGATTTGGTAAGCCATAGCCATCAGCGTTTTGACGGAATACAGGTCTAAAGTGTACCTTTGAAATTACATGCATAGAGTAACAGGATTCCACAGCCTGACCTCTTCCACCAAAATGATTTGTTAATGTCTCATTAGAAGCAGTATAAATTAACCAATTTTCATAGTTGTTAACTGCTTCGTTTGGGTTTGGGGTCATTCACATAAGTCATGCGAGCCCCGAAGGGGCGAGCTGCGTAATGCCAAATGGAACCACGTTAATGCGAGGCCCCGCAGGGGCGAGCTGCCGCCCGCGGCAGGCGCAAGGGGGGCGGGGCCGCGAAGCGGTCCCAAGCTCCGCTTGTCTATCTTTATAAAAATCAAACCACTTTCCCGCGTGAGTATGTATGTATGTGGACACTTTTTTGACTCGCCATAACTCGGGACCCACTGGCACCAGAAACTTGCGGATACACTCAAAATTTAGAGAAAAATCGGGACATGGTTTTCGTGTAGGGCCGAACCTTAAAAATTGAACCTGATCAGGTACAGGAGCGATAATCGGTTCGAAAAATCCCATAAGAAAGCATTGGAGGGTTCAACGCAATGTTTTAGCCTGACATTTGGGCCTACCTTAACTTAAATTACATCACTGTCTTCGTCCATTCTTCCTCTTTCAGGCCATGCTATACATGATGTGATTGGGCAAGTGGTTCGACTTTGGGGGGTGGAAACGTGAGGGGGTGCGCCCAAATTTTCCGATTTTCAGCGAAAATAGGCCTTTTTCGACCGCGTTTTTGGGGGTGTTAATATCAATTCGAAAACTTGAAACTTCTTTAGTCCTTTTCCACCTTTCTTAGTCTTTTCAGACATGTATTCAGGTTTACTATACGCCTCTTCGTTTGGGCTCAGGTGAGTTGGTAAGCAGTCCCTGTTTTGACGAAATACCGGTTTAAAGGGTACATTTCCAAATACATCCATAGAGTAAAAAAATTCCACAGCCAGCTGTTTTCAACCGAAATTATTTTTTAATGTCTCATTAGAAGCAGTATGAAATAAGCTTTAAAACGAGTACACATACATAATTTCAATACCACCCCTTCACCCCTTAAACACGAGTGGAACACAAAATTGTTAGAAAATCAGGCGAAAAAATTCATTTCCAGCATTTCTATTTATAATTGCATGGGCGGGTGTTAAGCAATTTTTTGGGCAGATGTAGAAGGCCTATCTTAATTTAATTTATAACTATGTCTTCGTCTATTCTTCCTCTTTTAACCCATGTTCAATTTATTGTTGAGCGATGAGAGGTTAGGCTTCGGCAGGCGAAGAAGTTGGGGTGTGCGCTTATTGATAAAGGAGTCATGGCGTCGCGTCGCGGGGGCGTGGCCTAATCAATTCGCGAACCATAATTACTACGCAATAATGAGACATGAACCTGCAGAGACTTTGAATTAAATTATTAACTTTTATTTTTACCTTTTTACGCCTCTTCGTTTGGGCTCAGGTGAGTTGGTAAGCAGTCCCTGTTTTGACGAAATACCGGTTTAAAGGGTACATTTCCAAATACATCCATAGAGTAAAAAAATTTCAACCGAAATTAATTTTTTTAATGTCTCATTAGAAGCAGTATGAATTAAGCTTTAAAACGAGTATAAATACATAATTTCAAAATCACCCCTTCACCCCTTAAACACGAGTGGAACACAAAATTGTTAAAAAATCAGGCGAAAAAATTAATTTCCAGCAATCCCATTTCAATTGCATGGGCGGGTTTAAAGCAATATTTTGGGGAGATGTAGATGGCCTATGTTAATTTAAATTATATCAGTGTCTTTGTCCGCTCTTCTTCTTTTAGGTCATGCCAAATTTGTCGTGATCAAGCAAGAGGTTCGGCTTTGGGGGGTGGAAACGTGACGGGGTGCGCCCAAATTTTTCGATTTTCAGTGAAAATAGGCTTTTTCGGCCGCGTTTTCGGAGGTCTTGATATCATTTTGAAAACTTTAAACTACTTTAGTTCTCTTCCACCTGTCCTACTCTTTCCAGAGATATATTCAGTTTAACTATCCGCCTCTTCGTTCGGGCTCAAGTGATTTGGTAAGCCATAGCCATCAGCGTTTTGGCGGAAAACAGGTCTAAAGTGTACCTTTGAAATTACAAGCATAGAGTAACAGGATTCCACTGCCTGACCTCTTCCACCAAAATGATTTGTTAATGTCTCATTAGAAGCAGTATAAATTAACCAATTTTCAAAGTTGTTAACTGCTTCGTTTGGGTTTGGGGTCATTCACATAAGTCATGCGAGCCCCGAAGGGGCGAGCTGCGTAATGCCAAATGGAACCACGTTAATGCGAGGCCCCGCAGGGGCGAGCTGCCGCCCGCGGCAGGCGCAAGGGGGGCGGGGCCGCGAAGCGGTCCCAAGCTCCGCTTGTCTATAATATAAAAATGAATCCCTATTTCCCTTTGTCACGGCATCACGCGTGAACGGCTGGACCGATTTCACTAATTTTTGTTTGTTGTGTTTGTTAATGCCAGGAGAAGGTTCTTATGAAAGAAAAAATTTTAAAATGACATTTTCCCCGAAATCAGAGCCTAATTTTCCCATTTTCGACCCTTATACATTGGTTTTCCTATACTGCGGAAAGCCCGATAAAAAAAATCCAGAACCACTACGGCCAAAATGGTTTCGTATCGGTATTTGGTGAACCTTTGGCCAACATTCCCCCCAAGTCTCCCATCTATGGCATACCTGACTGCTTCTGAATAACTCAAAAAGTAAAAAACGTGCAGCAACTCGAAAAAATATCAATGTTCGACGAAAAAAACGCGTTTTTCGGGGGGCAATTTTCACGGGGAAAAAAATGGATTAAAAAAATTGAAAACTTACTTACTTTCCACTATTCTTGTTCTTTACAACTGTATAACCGGTTTTGCTTCTCGACTAGCGGTTTCGCCACAGCTAGGTACATAAGGGGGACATGAAAGTCGCTTACATGCGGGAATAGGGTACTCTCAGCGGTGCATGCATAAAGTTAAAAAATTACACAGCCTGCAATTTTTAACCGACATGATAATTGAATATATGAATGGGGGTTTCAAGCGAGTATACAAAAAGTGGTTCCATCCTTCCCTCTCTCCCTTTAAAATCGGGTTGGACAGGAAGTTTCAGTAGATATTCCCAAAAATATTCCCGTTTTCTATAATTTCGAAAATTATACCTACTTTTTCGGGGCCACAATGTTTCGAAAATTTGCAGTTTTGCATGTTGTTTACTAATATAAACAAATCCAATTTAGGCCTAACATTTCGGCGACAGTGTGGATATTTTAAAGTTTCACGTTAAAAATGGCCTATGTTTTGCTTCCGATTTCTATAATATGTATTTTATATGGATAAAAATTATCACACATTATACTACTGTACCGGTTTAATGTAACTATCGTACACTATTTACATATTTCCCCAATTTAAGAAGATATATAAAAATGAATCCCTATATCCCGTCACGGCATCACGCGTAACCGGCTGGGCCGATTTCAGAATTTTTTTGTTTTGTTGTGTTTGTTATTGTCAGGAGGAGGTTCTTATGAAAGAAAGGAATTTAAAAGATTACGCGGAAAATTAGAAAATTCTGGAAATTGAAGTTGTGCCATGCGAGCCCCGCTTGTTTATAAATATATTCCTTGGGCGCAGGGGAGTACCGGACGAAGAAGAAGAAGAAGAAGAAAAATAATTATGATTATTATTTAAAGAGTTGAGCTGACATAGGTCTTGGCACCCTTTAAACAGCATAATTATTGTTGAGATCACATCAGTGTACCCAATCGTTCATACTATGGCCATTGCCAAAATTAATCAACTGTTGAAAAACAGAAGCTTAACCTTGCTAGCTATCAGGTCCATGTAGACAGCTCTAAAACAGCCCAACCGCGGCCGCTACTGCGCTGGACAGTTTCCTCGGACTCATTGCCGTGCCGGTAGACGGTGGGATAATACTTGCCTGAATCCATGCACGAATCAAATTGTACCACCTCAGATCCATTCTGCGTATTTCATTACCTAACTTGGCCCGAAGAATCGGTAATGGTTGATACGCGATTTGGATCGGGCTTCTTGTCAGCGTTAGCAGTAATTATTACGGAAGCTGTAATATTGTAGAGCACGTTGGAACCTTAAGCACGATAATTAACCTAATTACCCTTCTGTTTGAAATATGACTGGATTATTACAAACTGGATCAACTTACGGTTCGAAGGGTTTCCACGCTCAAGTGCATGAATTCAGAGGCTGCTCTCAGAGGCAATGCTCAGTTATAAAGTTGTCATAGTGTGTTAGCGAATGGATGACATTCGAATTAGGATTCTCCAAGGCAAGTGGGAGTTCTTTTATTGCTGTCAGAACTTTCTCATTGTTTAAATTCCATTCATGTTTTCAAGTTTATTGTGAGGAAATTTTCTATTTTCTAATTCAAAATAGAACAGTTGGGTCCTCTATTTTATATCGTTTTGCTCTTGTATGGAGCTTATATAGATGCACTCATGCGTTATGAAATCTTCATGATTTTCTCGTTTTACTTTTTGAGAGCATAACTGTAGTCAAGACATGTAGATTAGTGGTACGGACTCTGACTTTCACTCGACAGGTTGTTGGTTCGAGTCCCACATTACCTACATGTTCTGGCCATGCTTTGGAGGGCATGTAAAGCTGGCGGTCCCGGGCCTTCCTAGTTGAGAGAGGGCTTTATAGCCCTAACTCCGCTAGGTTGGCTTAGTAATAGAAAAAAAAAAGTCCTTATTTATTTATTTTATTTAACTGTGAACAGCCGACGTACTTGTATAAGAAACATTGGATTTAAACAAAAAGCATTTCCCCGAAGAGCTGTTTATTTATCTTTCTTTCTGGTTACCATTATTTTGTTAGGTTGCGTTTGAAGAACTTCCGATAAACGATCCGCTAGGCTAACAATAGATTTCCAGGTTGTAACAGCCAATTATTAGAAAGAATGAGTGCTTTATTCTAGCAGGATTCAAAATAATGCATATAAGTATCTTGTCAGCTTGGCTCCGCTCATTATAGTTTCTAAATTGGCTAGTACTTGGGCCGGATTTGAACATGCCTACTCTGAAGCATTCTTTATATCTCTGTTCAGGTAACTAGTCCTGTACATAAAGTCCTCTTAAGCTTGTAGTACCTGCCATTTCAACTTACTTTTTATACTTTCCGGTCATAATAACCGTGAATGAAGCCCGCGTATTTACTTAAAAATCATCACAACAATATGCTATCAACAATTATTAAGAAAACTAGTTTTGAGTAAGAAGCATGCCAAAAATTTAGTCGAAACCGTGAAAAATTAAATAAAAATGCCCATATGTCCACAGGGGACCAACATTACGCTTATCTCTTGCCAGCAGATGACGTCACTGCCCAGATTTTTGCTTTCCAATTTATACGTAGCATAAGGAAAGCTTTGTGATGGTCGAAATTTTAGGTTCCGAGATTTCAATGGATTTACATGTTTTGAGGTCCCAGGAACCCAAAAAAGTGGTTTTTACGAAATGTCTGTCTGTCTGTCGCTCTGTCGCTTTGTCTGTCTGTTCGTCGATATCCGGGCAAACTATTCGGTCGATTTTGATGAAATTCGACATGTAGGTTCACAAAAATCATACCTCGGGACCATTTTTTTTATTTTGGGCTTACTCAATTTGGGGGGGTTGTATTTTCAAAAAACTCCAAAGAAACATCTAAAAAAATTATTTCTCGAAAAGGGCTCCAAAGATTTCTTTTAAATTCACATGTATTGTAGTCGTTATGAATGTTGACAAAATGGGTGGTTCACTTGCCCCTTGATAGTTTGCTTCTGGGGGTAAAAAAATAAAAATAACTAAATTTTAATGAAAAATAACTAAAAAATACTTTTTCTGTGAAACCTTTCCATCGATGATTTCTACCTTCAGGCATGTTTTAGGTGTTAAATTGAGTAATGAAACCGGACGGATTGCTTTCCCAAAAAACTATTTGGTTTTGTACAAAAAAAATGTTTTTTTGAAAAAATGATAGAAAATTCACGCTCAAATGCATTGCGTGCCCTGCCAGTATTGCTGTGTGGTAATTTGTTGGTCTCACCTATCTAGAATTTACCTCACCTCCAGTGACGTCAGGTGGGCATGACAACATAAAAAAAAACTAATAAAGAATTATATGGTCTTTCAACTACATGGTTCGGTAATAGTGTTTTAATCTCAAGCTTTCTAACTATATATTCCAAGTTTTTCATTAGTTATGTTTGTTTTATTTTGCGGCTTATTTGCACTCAGCGATTCCAAAAAGGAATTAGCTTCCACATGTTATCAATTCATTGCAAAAAAATAGCAGTAAGCTTATAGTGTAAAATCTAGTTCGACGGCAAGTTTTTATTGTTTTGATTTGGTGTTTTTTCACTATTCAACGTTTATAATTAATTGTGGTTGCTTCTTATGCTGCTTATAACTCTACTCAGTGATTCCAAGATTTATTTGTTCGCCAGTTACCTATAGCAACAGAGACTTTGTTGCTACATAACCTGGTCACCCGAGTGCTTTTGCCAGTGTGTGACGTCATTTTTATGTTTGCCCCTCGGAAACTTTAACATGGCGTGTCTAGAGTATTATATGGTCTAAGACAGTGGTTCCCAAACTTTTTAGGATGCGGTGCCCTTTTTTACAGGGATTTAATAGGCATGCCCCAAACTTTTAGCTAATGCTATTCATTATTGAACATGTAGGGCTAAATAAGAACATATTCTACCTACCCTACCGTTCCGTTTGTCCCATGGCACCGCGGTGCACAGTTTGGGAACCACTGGTCTAAGACTATAACTGCTAAAAAATATACCCTTTTCACACTTTAGTATGTTTAGTATGAGCATCTTCTCGTTGGCTTCCCAGTCTCTATTTCTTGAGGGTGACCAAATTTAACGAACATTAACCTCTTGAATAACGTAGGGAAATTGAATAACAATAATGTTTTCATTTAAAACCGACGAGGGGAGATGGGGGACGTGGATCGCGCCTACATAAATGTCCCCTGTTGCTCCGACGGAGTGGTTGTTTTAAGAGAGGCCTTTCTTACCCCTCAGCGCATTGATTGGGTGAAGCCAAATAAAGTGCGAGCGCGGCAGGGCGCTGTTAATGGACCCGCGCGAGATCTTGATAGATTATTCTGTACGGGGAAGCCGGTCAACAAAATCAACAGAGACTTGCACTGGCTTCGTTTCTCGCGTGGACCTTGTTCGCTGCTCAGCTACCCTTACTTCGCACTTTTAGCAACCATCAAGTTTTAAAGCTTCCTTCCACGTCTTTCCCTATACTTTTCCTCGACATTATTTCACAGATTTCATAACCTCTCTGATTTTATTCTTACTTTATATGCTTAGTTTATTTTTATCCTTACTTTATGTAACTATAATAATAATTTCTTCTTCTTTTTTTTTCTTCTTCTTCTTCGGCCGGTACTCCCCTGCGCCGAAGGAATATATTTATAAATTAACAATTATACCCTTATAATACAAATAACCTGTGGGCCCCCAAGTTAATCAACTTGTCGGGGGCTCGCACAGTAAACGCTGTAGATGATGCAACATGTTTTCTATTTCACGTCTGTGTTAGCAAAAAAAACTTAGTTTTAATTTCAAATCAGTTTAATTCATACCATTTAAAATAATAATAATAATAATAAACGTCTTATATATTTTACGGGGCCAGATTTAAGACTAGAAAGTCTTTTTCGGTCTAACCCACGTCCAAAAAAACAATACCATGTCATATTCAATGGCTACATAAAACTAACAACTCCGTTATAATGAGCATATTAGAATCCGCCCTAACTAAGTTATTAAAGATTTGGTGCATTTAAGTTGCATTTAAGACTAATTCATGCATCATATAAAAGAGTATTCTTCATTTTTGGTTGCGTAGTTTTTCCATGAATTCTAATTTACGTAAAATTGTAGTCCCCAATATTTTTTCTGAAAAAAGTACCATGCCAGAAATTAAAAATACCTTTTGTATGCTTCTTCTTAAGGTTACAATCTTAGCGATTGGTTGGCAGCAACTCCCTGCATATCGTCCTCCAGTTTACTCGGTCCTCGATCTTCCTCTTCAGTTCTTGATATGATATTGCTCCTGCGTCTTCTTTTACTTGATCCATGAATTCCTTCTTCGGCCGTCCTCTTCGGTTATTTCCCTCTACTGTGCCCTCGATAATAGTGTGTACCAGATTTTCGTGCCTTAGCAAATGCCCCATCCATTTCGCTCTCCTGATTCGTATCTGGGCTACTAACTGTCTTTCTTCCCCGATAGCGTCTAGCACTCTTTCATTTGTCACATGGCCCCTCCAGCTGATCCGTAGCATTCTTCTGTAACACCACATTTCGAAAGCTTCGAGTTTCTTTGTATGCTTAATGAAGTAGTATTCTACAACTTAAATGAACCAAATCTTTAATAATTACTTGCTTTGTACATTGCAATAAATAAACGATTTCATTCCATTTATTTGTCAGTTAACTAAACATTAAATAAAAATCAATAAAAAACAACGTATTGTGGGGTGCCAATTTTGTACGTAGGTACATTATCATTCAGAGTTGTGTGCTGCACTAACTGCATGCATTAAAAAAACAAGAACAATAAATTTGTACGTCGTTGAACTCTGACTTGAATTCCAAATTCTTGACATCTTTGAACCCTTTGTACCAGCCATTGTTGTTATTTCATTGTACTCGAGCAGTCTACCTATTTCAAATTGCATTTCTATGAAATATCTTCAATTGAGGGGTACCTACTGTATTTGTTGGAATGTCTCCAATATCACGATGCTCTTATTGCCTTTGACGGATGTTCTCTTTCACAGGACCTTGTTGATTACATTTGTGCCTATTTTACTGCTGTGTTCAAATCCAATTAGAGTGTGGTGCCTTCTCCGTTCAGGGGGGATCTTCATAAATAGTTTGTTCACTTAAAGTTCAATCATTGACTTTGCCGTTCATTTATAATTAACCAATGGTATCCTACTTCTATTAAGTCAAATGAGCCTTGTATTTGTAAGGTTTAGTCTGTTGTCGGGAAACAGTAATTTGATTCATAATTTTATTTCTGTTCCAAAGTTCTGTTGTTTTCGAAATCATACGAATGTTACAAATGAGTCTAGAACATAGAAATATATTAACTGGAACGGCGGGAGCCATAATATGCCTTACGAGACACCTGTTAACCATAAGCCAACTATCAGGGATAAGTACCAACGTAAAAAATATCGAAGTCTTACACGTTGCAGCATAGCAGAACGGATACCTGGACCCGGTCAAAACTCTGTACTTAGCTTGTACAGGTTATTTTCCCAGTGAAATTGCGTACTTATCTTGTGCAGACTACACTAGCCGCCATATTCATAACCCTCTACAGTCACGGGATGGTCTAGAATCTACTCTGTTCTACTTTCCGATTCGAGGGTGAGACAACATATTGTAAATTTCTTCGTTAAAGCGCTTTTACGTGCGCGTGTTTGGAAGGGGTCGTACTCCCAAAATGTTCACCTATGAGGTCATTAGGTGCTGATACCAAAATACAGGCGCTTTTCATTAAATTTATTAGTTAAAATATTAAGAGGAAATGTTAAGGTCATACGGATCACGTCAAAACCTGATGCGTTTTTTTTTTAATTTTAATTTAAAGTTGAAAAAAATGGAAGCCCTCTGTTGTAGATAACATTATATTGAATGTTTAGTCATTTTATCATTAGGAATTTCTAATTTTGGCGAATTTTTTCGTAAAATTGGAGTTTCTATTTTTCGGCCTCGGATGATGTGTCTCGGAAAACATTCAAGCAAAGTTAAAAATATATACTGTTTAATAAAAATGACCCCTGTTTTCGGATGTCCGGGATAAGCTCCGAAGCCACTGATCAGATCGTGATGAAACATTGTTAGGGTGTTCTAGGGATGCCCCCGATGGTTCCTGGACCAACAAATACATAAATATACTATATATATTATACTGTAAATTAAATTAAAATAGTTTCAACACAGTAAACAAGTCAAAAAGTAAACAATCCAAAATTTGGAACAGGGAAGTAGGTGTGATACTAAGTACTAGTTGAGTGTTAGAGGGGGCTTTATAGCCCTTACTCCGCTAGGTTGGCTTAGTAACAGAACAAGAAGTCAATATTAATTTATTGTTTGTTTATAAGTTCGCCAGGGTGCACTAGACTACAATAGAACATTATACGAGTAAAGCAATAAAAACATGCAAAACTATTCAAGGCGGTGTAACTGCAAAGGCTTTCGCGGCCGGAGTCGAATGAAGAACCAGTAGAATCCGGCCCATCAGCCCGGATTTTACTGGTTCTTCATTTATTCAAGGCAGCTAGTCCACTTGTCAATATGCCGTCATTTGTGCATCAATAATTGATGAGATTTTTGTTTTTACATAAGAGTAAAAAAAACATCAACTACTGAAGCACAAATGACGGATTATTGACAAGTAGAATAGCCGCCTAAATAGATCCGCGATGGCGTGCGAGTGATGGTCAGCTACCTTAAATATTATAACCTGGTAATATCATAAACTCACGAGACTGAGGAAAGTAGTTTTTCCGGAAGTAAAAACCAAAAATATGAAACCTTCCTTCTGTATGTTATTTTTTAATTAAGTTCCAGGACCCACGAGTCTGTTAAAATATTGCCTACAGGTGATGTTAATGGTTTTGTTTACAAGGCTAGGAATTTGTTGTATTTGAATAGCCACCTATAGTATTGTAGGCTACTACTTTTCCAGCATTGCAATTTAATTTTAAATAGGAAATGTGATGTGACAATGTTCTCATTCAATTTTGTAAATATTGCCCCCGAGCTTTATAATTACTTTGCCGCCATTCCATGTATTTCGGATGTTACATATTATATAGATACATTTTATATTCTCGCTTCAAATAACAAAATTACCGAGTTGCAAAACCCAATCGGAGATGGGCTATAAAAGTTGGAAGTTGCCAGAATCCCACTCTATCAGACGGGCCCTACAAAATTAGAATTTGCCGAATGTACATGTACATGTATCGTCATGGCAGAAGAATCTTTTGCATAAAGCTTCTCGCGAATTGTAGTCTTCTTTTTTTGCAGATTTTTCTATCTCTACCACTTCTCTTTCTACGCATATCACTATCGGTTCAACGGCCAATATAGTGGTTTAGCCCTTGTCACGTCGTGGTTGTTTATCCAGGTACGTAATTTTTATTTATTTATTTAAAAATAATATATGTATGCATATAAAAACTCGTCAAACACTTCTGTCCTGTATATATCGCCACATTAAACTGCACACATGCTCTGGTTGTTTTTAAATTTGGCGTCATTTACACAACGTAAAGGACAAGAAAATGTACAGCTCTTTCCTTAATTAATAAGTATGCATAGGTTTTTATTAGCGTTTAGTTAATAGTACAAAGAATAATTCTTAACACAGCCAAGTTAACCATTTTTCCTTAGGTTGTAACTACTAAGGCCCGGTTCCAACATAGCTTGAAAAGTATCCTTAAAGAATACTGGGTGGCACCGCCATCAACCAGCTCATGGCGATGCCGTGCAGTATTCCTTACCGAGACTATTCACGCGATTGTGGGAACCGCCCTTGTATAAAATACTCGTACTTATAATATAGTTAATCTAATCATCGCCCTTCAAGGTGTCCGAAGTCAGTATTGTAAATTCCAGTTTCGTGGGCACTTTCTTACCAAATTGAAAGATGAAGCAGTAGAATCCGGGATGAAAAGAAAGAGTACTTCCAAACGTTTCGTTAATATCTGCGGTCGACATCTTCAGTGGAACTGAGTAGACTTCTTATATTGTATCTCGGAGGGTCAGCAGCAACGTTGACGAAACGTTTAGAAGCACGCTTTCAGAACGACCACGGCCCTTTATCTCGGATTCTACTGCTTCTTCACGTAACTCCGGCCGGGAAAGCCTTTGTAATTACAAATAAATAGAACTGGTACGAGTGAACCCGTACATGCTTTCTTACTTATCAAATAGTATAGGTACCGAGATAGATAATATGACTAGTTTCATGGTAAATAATTGTCGTAGGGTTAAATTTAGGTTTTCTCGACTTTACCCAACCCGAAGCACTGAATTGATCGATGGGACGATTGCATAGTCTAGAACGGACAATGTAATACCGTGAGTGATGGTGAATAGGGTCAAAACTTACATTTTGCATTTGTGTGGTTCTAATTTTCTGCATTTTGATTATCTATACTCTGTAGGTAGATTAACTAGGTTATTGAATTCTATTGCATTTTCTATTGGCTGTTTTTTTTCTTTTTTCTTTTTTTTTTCTTAATGTTATACAGCCATTTCCAACTGTATCACCCTACCACCTACCTACCTACCACTTCTGACCAATACCCTCCAGGAATCGGACCGCCTCCGTTAACACTTCTCCATCCAAGTCCTGGAGTACATCCATATACAGTATGTGTAAGGCGGCAACTTCCCTTATTCCTCCAACCTGCTAGTTAGCCCTCTCCTCTCCCGGCTGTATAGGGGGCACTCAAATGTTATGTGGTCTAGAGTGCCCTCTTGATCCCCACACTCACAGAGAGGAGACTCTCGGACACCGATCCGTGCCAGATGACATGGGAAATGTTTGTGGTTTGGACCTTTCTTGTGAGAGGGTTTTTCCAGTACCAAGGTCGTTTAGGGACGTTCGGTTGTATGGCCCTTATTGGCTGTTATATTTATGAGTTTTTATTAACATCGTAGTACGCATCGAAAAGTTGACGTTTACAAGAGTTGAAAGAAAAGCTCGAGGCTGTGTTGACAGTTTGTTTCCAGCCGAGCAGTTCATTCCTTGAGACGGGTTTAATGAAAGATTTTCCATGTTATTTCACCCTCACCACGCTTTCCTTCCCTTTCTCTATTGTTTTCAAGCCTCGTTTTTATTTGCATCGCATGATCATAGGTAATAGGTCCGTTTCCCCTTAAAAATAAGGAAATAATAATAAAATAATTAATAAATATAATAGAAACAAAACTTTGTTGAGTATTACTACCAGTTCCGGCACTAAGCCGAAAACCTGCTTGCCTATGTTTTCCATGCGGCCTCATAGCGAAATGTATTGTCCATATAAATTTGACTCCATGAAAATTTTACATTTTCCTTTTTTATAATGAACCCTTAACAAATCATGTCAATGAATAAGTTAAATACATCATTTTAGAAAGAAAGAAAATTGCCTCTATTTTCCACATGGGCGAACTCTTACAATAAACACATAATCGCCTAATCTTAGCGTTACCCAAGCGTATTGCACTTGTATTCTGCTTTAAATTGTGAACAGCTATGCAGCCTCCATGGCTGTTGCTGTATTGTGTAGCATATATAACCCATATATGCTTAAATTATAACATTTTTTTTTAACATAAATACACTATTATTATTATTATTATAAATACTTACTACAATGTTATATAAAATTGGAAAATGTAACTGAAACAAAAGCACAATATTCAAAAATTAAAACCAACAGACCATTTGCACACCATTCATACCTATAACTATGCGGATACGGCAATTCTAATCAGCAAATAAAAATGTTTTCATCTAAAAAATAATGACAGCAGCGGCCAGCGAGGGAAAAAATTCTCGTTAGTTACTTAATTGTTTCCTGGAACTGGCTGGAATTTTGAGAGAGCCAGTCAAGAGCCTGAAGCTGTCGTACGTTCCAAATTGTAATTTTCGATACCATGGCCGTAGGCAGGGGGGGGGGGCTTACTGGGCTGCAACTCCCCCCCCCCCCCCAAATGAATGAAAATTTGAGAATTAAATAGCGTCTCGAGACATGATTTTTGTAAACCTATGTGTTTACAGACAAGCGGGCAAGCGACCTATTGGATTTTATTTACATTAATAACAACTACAATATACATACAGTAGGCCCTATGTGAATTTCAAAGAAATCGTTTAGCCGTTTTTGAGAAATAATTTTTTACCAATTTTTTTTAAAAATGTTTTTGGAGATTTAGTTTTCACCATAATTTTAAAAACGAAAGGGGGGGCTATAGACTAAACCTACACATGGAACTTGTGACCCCCTCCTAAACATTCCGCTGGATCCGCCCTTGCAAAGCAGCGAGAAAATACTAGTCCGTGAACTGTGAATACCCCTAATATTAATTATTGGTATCTTATATTGTAATAAACTCCGTATGTTCGGTGACTAATTGGGAAATCGCTGACTCCTCAAACTAAGATGATCTCGAAACTTCGATAATTGGCAACTTCACTAACATTCGGTTAATATCCTATTTAATAGGTTTCAAGAGGATAGTAATCCCCTTCCTGACTACAGCCTCAATATTTTGGGAATCATTATCGAAAAGAAGGGGATGATTTTGCGGGATGGGGTGGGTGAGCTAAGGGGGCATGGGGGGGGGGGGTAGGTTATCCGATACACGTTGCACTGCATGGCGTCGGAGTGGGTCTGCCGGAGACAACTCGCCTCTTTAATATTCCTTCACATTGTTCTGACACATTTATTATTTTCTCTGTCAGTTTTATTTTGTCAGATTTCCCTCCATGTACGGGCCTTGATTGTTTCTGAGCATGCACTTGACTAACCTGTCTTGGCTTGTTCACTGCCTTGTCCCTTTACTTGATATGCGTCGTTGAATAGTAGGAAATTGGTGTAATTTGAGCATACCGGATTGCTGGTTTTATATATTTCCATTGTGCGAAAAACTGTCTACTGCAGCAGCCTGATCGAGGCGATTATAATACCGGGCCTAAATAAATACCCTAGGATTATAACTGTAAACAAACAAATTTTGAATAGCACTTTCCCTTATAAAATTATCTTGTTTACATTTTTATTACCAGGGGATTAAATAAATACCGGTATTATAATCGCCTCGATCAGGCTGCAGATTGAAATAAAAAAATCACTATCGGCTCTGGCTGATCAGGTGTAGGGAGATCCCATGCAAGAGCAGTGGCGGATTAAAGGGGGACGGTCGCCCCTCCTAAAGCACCCAAAGCTATAAAAAAAGTTGAATTTTCTATCACCTAGAGTAAACTAATAATTTCGCACATAAATTTTAATAAAGAAAAAGAAGGAATTGGCGCGAAAATATTAATGACTGTCTACAAGTGTCAATTACGTTTTTTTTTTGTTGGCTGGCATGTAATAGTAAAGCTTCAAATTTCCTTGCCATCCGCCCCTCCCAAAACTTTTTGTTTAATCCGCCACTGTGCAAGGGCAGACCCCGCTTTTCCTCTATGCTGCGCTGTGTATGTAATTAAAAATTAAAAATACTTCATTCTTTTCCCGACCACAACATCAACACACTCTTGTGTTCCAAATTTTGAACAAAAATGATGACTATGAACTTTTACTTATCAAATTATTTTCCATTTCGAAATAGTTGATTTGTAATAAAGAGGGTTAATTTCCATTATCGTAGATAATAATACGAGCTTTCAGTCAAATTTTATTTCATTGCTCTGCGACCAATATTAACTGAGGTATGAATTATGTAAAGTTTTAATCGGCAGCCATTTTGGAACAAAAAAGCGGATCTAGCTGGTTAATGAACTTGATCAAGACCTTAGTATGTTCAATTTTTGTGCCAAGTTTCATCAAAATCAGATGAGGGGCTTGGTTACAAACGTGCCCAACTCCATTTTTTCACAAAATTGGGTTTTGATCCGACCTTGCAGAAAAATTTTATGTCCACCTGCACTGTAAAATAAAGTGACAAAAGCAGCCAGATTGCGCACAGAAGCGCTGAGAAGTCTGGGGTTAGCTATAAACTTAATGCAATTTTCAACAGAAAATCCGCTCTCCTGAAAAATTCTAAAACTTAGAGTTGGCCATGTTTGTAAACAGCCTCCTCGGATAATATCTACGGATGATACAGTGTTTACTATAATCGATATTCATACGTACAGTACATACAGTATATACTGTATACGATATATTTATAACATTTTGAACGGGGGGGGGGTGGATTTAAAGATGAATTTATGGTAAGGGGGTCATGAAATGATAAGTTGTGCAGAAAACTAGCGGAGTTACATAGCTATTACATGCATTATTACATATATATATTACATATTACATACACTATTATACTCACCTAGGAAGGCCTGGGGCGCCTGCTTTACATGCCCTCTGAAGCATGGCCAGAAAATCATGTGTGGGACTCGATTTAGCAACCTTCGGTGTGAAAGTCATCATGAGGATTATAGGAATATCATTAAAAAGGCCGGAGGTACGTGATGAAGCGGTAGAACCTGGATGATAGGCGGTGATCCATCTGAATGCGTACTTCCAAAACAGTTGCTGCTGAGCCTCAGAGATACAATCTTACACGCAGTTCCACTGAAGATGTCGACCGCAGATGTTGCCGAAACGTTTAGAAGTACGCTTTCAGAATGACGACGACCTATCATCCCGAATTCTACTGCTTCATTACATAAGAATTTCATGGCAGTCCTTGTTCAAGGCCTAAAATTCATCCGAATGTTATATGCAGTAGCGACAAATTTCCCTTTTTTACAAAAAGATGCTTAAGACCTAAACAAGTAGAGCGTTTGAAAACGTATAGGATTGTCCTGACAATTTGACTGGATTTAAGTAATGGACCCTGTGGAAACGGGGGGGGGGGGGCGTTAGCAGCGGAGGAGCAGGCGATTCTCGCGCTTGGTAATCAAAGTAATGCTATTACTCGATTCGGTCGAAGCTGCAGTCCGAAATCTGCCACCCTGTAAGTCCAATTTCCGCCGAGAAGTTTTCGGAAGATATTCTATTCTCCTGAGGGATCAATGGAAAGTGTGTTTGGTCTTAGACTCAGATTTCCCCACGCTCTCCGCGATTTCCTTCTCTGTGTCAGGACACCATTTTACTTATAGGCCTCGGCCCTCGTATGACTATAGATCGACTCTGTAGCTCGCCTATTAGGCCCGGTACACACTGACGTTCGACTTCGGCGTTGGCGTCAGAAATTTGTCATGGGAGCAAATAGGGATTTGGAAAGATTTCTGAGACTGACGTGATGCCGACGAGTAACCGACCGCACGATAGTGCACGGTTTTCCCCCCGACACGCCAGCACATAGAAATCTTCTGAAGTAGACTCTTGTAGTTTTGAACCGACCATTCACCAAACCCATTTGAACCAATGACAAATTTCTCAGCGTCTGACGCCGACGTCGAACGTCCGTGTGTACCGGGCCTAATAGACGAGACGGCGAGCTCCACAGTCGATCTATAGTCATACGAGGGCCAAGGCCTATAAGTAAAATGGTTTCCTAAGGGGGGTATTCCACATACGTACAACGTCAATGAAAATTATGAAATTGATGGTGGCAGCAGACATTTTTACATACTAAAAATTCTGCTGCCACCATCAATTTCATAATTTTCATTGACGTTGTACGTATGTGGAATGGGGGCCTTACCCAAACTCTTAACTACTTATACGTACGGGGTTTCCATTGACCTCGTATTTGAACGTGAGCGAGATATTGACGTGGTAGCATACATTAAAGACAGTCTAAAAATGTCTGCTACCAAGTCAATATCTCGCTCACGTTCAAATACGAGGTCAATGGAAACCCCGCCTAATGCAGTAGCGGAGGAATTTCGTGAACCGCGTTTTACAGGAAAGGGCTCTTAACTCCTCCCCGCCTTCCCCTATAAAATCTACTAATAGTTTTTGAAGTGAAACTTTTTTAATGAGAGGGTTTTGACATTGTGATACGCAACTTTTTGTTTGTTGGAAGACCACTTACTGTTGTGGCTGTACGCAAGGTCTCTCGCTTGCCTTCGGGTATGGGAGAAGAGTGAGATCTTCTAGCTTTCTTTCTTTTTATGGACGTAAACATACTTGTAGTGTGGCCCTTAGGTCCCTTCTCCGATGCCAACGACCCCATGGTGTTCGGACATTATTGCTTACCAATTTATACGTAGTATAAGGAAAGCTTTGTGATGGTCAAAATTTTCATTACCGAGATTTCAAACAGGCATACTAGTAGGAGATCCGAAGTAAGATCGACCTTCGCCGATCTGTTTAATGGATGAAAATTGTTTTATAAGCAATTTAGTAAGTTAAATATCATAAAAATAATGGGTTGCCTGAAAAAATCCTGGCCAGGCTATCATTATTTCGAAGTTCAAAAATCACTTTTTTGTTGAATTTTCACCGATGTGTTTAACGAATAATTTTTGCACTAGCCATTAGTACTAAGCCTATAGATTATGAAAACGTAGGGTTGCCTATATTTTTCTTGGCCAGACATAGGGTTGCCAGGGTTTAAACAGGTACTAAAAATATAGGTATCTTCACCTACTTGCTTAGTGGATAAATTAAACATAGAAATAAGCGCTGTTTTTTCGCGAATACGATGATGTAGGTTGCCTGCAAAAATCCTGTCCAGAATGAGGGTTGCCGAATTTAAAAAAATGAAATTGTGAACGTACGACAAAGAGATCCGAGAATATGTCTCGTGCGATAGACGAAGACACAGTTTTCTAGCTGCTGGTGGCTCCATTCCTGGAAGTAATTAATAAATATCACGGATCTCTTTGTCGTACGTTCACAATTTCATTTTTTTAAATTCGGCAACCCTCATTCTGGACAGGATTTTTGCAGGCAACCTACATCATCGTATTCGCGAAAAAACAGCGCTTATTTCTATGTTTAATTTATCCACTAAGCAAGTAGGTGAAGATACCTATATTTTTAGTACCTGTTTAAACCCTGGCAACCCTATGTTTGGCCAAGAAAAATATAGGCAACCCTACGTTTTCATAATCTATAGGCTTAGTACTAATGGCTAGTGCAAAAATTAGTCGTTAAACACGTCGGTGAAAATTCAACAAAAACATTATTTTTGAATTTTGAATTAATGACAGCCTGGCCAGGATTTTTTCAGGCAACCCATTATTTTTATGATATTTAGCTTACTTAATTGCTTATAAAACAATTTTCATCCATTGAACAGATCGGTGAAGGTCGATCTTACGCTGGATCTTAGAACGTATGTTCTCGATGTCAACCTCCTCCGGCTACTAGCGATAATGGACAAGCTGAGACAAGCTTACCATTAACGCATTGAGACAGGCAAATGCATGACTTAAGTACAGATACGAGGCATGCTTAGCATTGCCACATTATGTCAAGTGCGTTAACGGGTCCACACAGGGACTTAAGTTATTTACCAGTATGCAGTTGAACGTGGTGTTTTACACAGTATATTTATTATTTTCAGCATTCGATGCTTTACTTTTTTCACCACTACGAGCTGCCGCTCATTCTTCAGCAGGTGAGTATCCAACAGATTCTGTCGAGGAATCCACACGGCGGTCCCCCAGGCGCACTGAGGCGAGGCGACGGTTTGGACGTGGTGATTCAGCACGTGCTTGCCGAGCACACCCCGGGCAGCGAGCAACCTACGCCTGACTCCGACCCTGCACCGAACCCCCCACCCCCCTCAGCTCCTGCCCAACCCGTACCCAATACATTATAGCGCTTAGTTTTTTACTAGGCAAAACCCCTGTCAGGTATTTGTGTACATCAACATTGAACGTTCGGTACTGCTATACAAATTCAAAATGACGTGAGGTCAGTGGCGGATTTACCAGTAGGCAACTGAGGCAAATGCCTAATGCCTATATCCGCGCGCGTGTACTTTAAATTTTTTGTGTGCATATTATGTAAAAAAAAAAAGAATATTATGTATAACATTTTAGTTACGGATAAGAAAGTACGTTATTTTGATTATAAACATTTTAAAAACATGGTGGTTTTATTAGTGAACCCCCCCCCCCTCCCCTATACATAGGATAATTATTAATGTCCGCGCAAGAGCCAAATCCGTCCCTGCGTGAGGTGCCTTGGTTTTGGTTCAAATACCGCCTTTTAAAGAAAGAGAGAAAATCGTCTTTAATTGAGCGAATTGTGGGCCATACGGCCCACTCTTATGATTATATAATGAGGCCATTATATAATTTTTAGATACGAATAGCTACGTTCTTAGAGCCAACGCGTTGCTTATCTAACGAGTTGATTAATAAACCATTTTTGGACGGGCACTAGGTACTAAGTGCAAGGATGAAGAACTGGTCCGAGTTTACTCGAACATGCTTTCCTATTTATTAATTAGCAGATCTAATATAATAATATGAGTAACTCTATAGTAAATAATTTTCCTTCGTGTTAAATTTTGGTTACCTCGACATCTCCTATCCCAATGCAATGAATTGTTCATGTTTACCTTTGTTTCGAAATAACACGTTTCCACGGTTTTCCATACATCATGAATACCTTTTTGCTGCGTCATTTTGAATTTGTATAGCAGAGTAAGTACCTATGTATTCTGATTTTTATTTGAGATTTAAGTTTACAAACCCTGATGTTTGTAACTAATGTTGTTTTGCCTGAATGTGTAGGTTGCCCTATTTTCTGATAATTTTTTTTGTTATCAGGCTTTGTTACATGTATGAGGAAATTAAAGTGTTTAAGTACGATGTAGAGTAACACGTTGAAAGTCAGTCGTGTGTTTTATTTCTATTTAAACTAAAGCCACTTTTGGCATGTTTTATTAATATTCATCTGATCACTTCTTACTATAGGGGTATTTATTATCCTATGCTTGCTACACTCGGTTAAAATACTAAATTAGCAGCAATAACCAATTAAGCAACTTTTCCATTGTTCTAATTTAGCATTTGAAATGAGGTAATTATGCACTTAAGGCAGAGACATCCAATTGTATTGTAAACAAAACAGGCTAGGGCATTTTCAACTAAGCTAGTGAATTCCTTGTTTCACAGCTGCAAAGATAACAAAAGTAGACAATTTAACCTTCTGATTTACAACTATTCTGTAAATTCTGTTTATTGCACTTTATCGTGTGTTTTTTTTTTTTTTAGAGTACAGTAATAATAATTTCGGTCCAAACTGCGAATTTACTACAAATTTTTGTGTCTTTGCGGCTGTGGAACGAGAAATTAATTATTTTAGTCAGAAATACGCAGGTCTGTCTGTTTATAAAATATTTGGAAATTGCCGCCTTAAGAGGATACGCTACGTAGAAAATTGACACCCCAAAATACTTTTAATTTTTTATTTAATTAACTTAGCAAGTTATTAAAAATTTGGTTCATCTAAGTTGTAGAAGACTACTTCGTGCATTATATAATCGGGTATTTTTACTTTTCGGTTTTGTAGTTCTTCCAAAAATCCCAGAATACGCCAAATTTTAGTCCTGTCTGGTATTTATGAAAGCACTAAGGTACCAAAAATTTAATATTTCCTATTAAATCGTATGATGCATGGAGTAGTCTTCCACGACTCCCATAAGCCAAATCCTTACGTAGAAAATGAGAACCCCAAAATTTGTTGTTTTTATTGACATTTTATTTTTTATTTAATTAACAAAGCAAGCCATTAAAGATTTGGCTCATGGAAGTTGTAGAAGACTACTTGGTGCATCATATAATCGGGTATTTTTACATTTTGGTTTTGTAGTTCTTCCAAAAATCCCAGAATACGCATAATTTTAGTCCGTTCTGGTATTTATGAAAGAACTAAGGTACCAAAAATTTAATATTTCCTATTACATGATGCATGAAGCAGTCTTCTACAACTTCCATGAGCCAAATTTTTAATGACATGCTCTGTTAATTAAATAAAAAATAAAATGTCAATAAAAACAACAAATTTTGGGGTGCTATTTTTCTACGTAGCATATCCTCTTAATGACTTGCCTTTTTAATTAAATAAAAAATAAAAAGTCAATAAAAACAACAAATTTTGGGATGCTTATTTTCTACGTAGCAAGTCCTCATAAGCATAGAATAGTACAGTATGCACAGTGAAAAATAGCTATTGCATATTGCTAAAAAATAACCACTGATGAGTGATACTTAACTCTGATTTCATTAAATACGTTTTTTAATGATAAGCAATTGAAGGTAGTGGTTACGAATCACCGGAAACTATTTGCATGTACTGTAGTACCGTATATCAATGCACAATTTGTGCTTTTCACACATTCTTCACTACAATATCATCTGTTTTCTGAGAGTAGTCGTTTCCATTATACGTTTAGACTGCAACAGTATTGGAGTTTTTTTTTTATTAGCGTGAGGATTCAGGTATAGGTGCAGCCGCCTTTAGCATGACATGGCGTACCTAGTTTAATTCTTTCGTGATAAGTTAAAAGGGTCGTCCATACCCGGGGGCAGGGGAGCCGCGCTGGGCCTCCGGGGAAATGTATTAAAAAACTACCATGATCCCCTATCGACTTCGATGGCAAGGTGGTAGCGTGCTTGTACTTGGGTGAGTGCCATGCCATGCGATCGGAGACGTGTCGTAACTCAGCAAGTATTAATTTACTCATTGAGGCGACTGAAAAGGTCAATCGGATACATTCATTAAATTGATTGTATGAGATTAACAATTTGAAAAAAATTTTTTGACTAATATTGTTGTAAAAGGTTAATAGGTTTTCCATAAAAGGTTGAGACTGCAACATTTTCAGGCATTTCCCTAACTTTTGTCCCACCATTCGCCTAAAGTTCGCCCACATGGAAAATAAAGACAATTTACTTTCTTCTTTCTTTCTTTAACGTGATGCAGGTATCAAGAAATCCCCTATTTTGCTCCTAATTCTTCAAAACCTTTTTCCCCTGGCCCCTTTGTTTGCAGTTTTATGAATAAGTCTTCGTCTGTTCATAATCTTAAGTTTTTTTTGTCAAAATCGGTATGACCCCACTATTTAGCAACTATATATATATTTTTTAAAAATCCCCGGGAAAGACCCTTGAGGAATTTGGAGGAATGTCAATAAGTCTTGGCCGAAAAAGTCTAAATTTGTCTGCTGTCAAAATGCTTAGACCGCACTATTTTCTGTATATATTTTCACACATTTCCGCCGGGGACACCCCCGCCCCCCCCCCCCCCCCCCTCTCTGCAGTTTCACGAATATTTCATATATACAGTATATATAAAAAGATTAATCCATGGGCGACCAATACGATATCTACGTTCCTCATCCACTTATGTAGAATGTATTCCTCGATAAATAAATTTTACTTTACTTTACTTAAAAAAGCTATAAAATCTAAGAAGAATTTCAAAATAATTTTCAAATTTCGGTTGCGTTTGCTTTTAACCAGGCTTCTATGCAACTATACAAGGATGTGAGAACTGTTACATAATAATATATAATAGGTCTATACATTGATCGTCAGAGCTGGAGAGAGACGGCGCATGACCGAAAGAGATGGCGAGCTTGTGTGTACGCGGCGAAAGGTCCCCCCGGACCCACCCAGCCACCATAAGTCAAGTCAAAGGTCTATACATCTATTGTATATATTATATAACAAGTGTCTCCGCCACAGGGGCCCTACGGGCCCCACATGGCTCCTACACTTGCGCCTGCCGCGGGCGGCAGCTCGGCCTTCGGCCTCGCGGTCACTGCTCATGAGCACTGATCATGGTGGGTATCCTCATGGGTGTCAAATGAATCCTCGCGTCGAGAGCTTTCCAATGAGCTATCACACACGATTGTATCATGAATGGTACGCGAGTTATGAGTTAAAGAAGGAAGAAGAATTGAAAAAGGCGTGTTTGGGGGGGGGGGGACGGTTATTGGCTATAGTTGCCACTTTTTACTAAGAAATTACATGGGGGTGAAGATGGAACGCAGTGAAAGTTTACTTAAATACGGAGGAGAACCGTAGGACACTCGGACCAAACGCAGCTCGGCCCTTCGGGCCTCGCCGTCACTGCTTCTGTAAATTATGTATTGTGGGGTGTCATGGATGTCAAATCAATCGTCGAGTAGAGAGCTGTCCAATGAGGCATCACACATCATGCTAACATGAATGGAACGATAGTTAAGAATTAAAGAAGGAAGAGGAATGGAAAAAAGGCGAGTTTGTGAGAGGGAAGAGGGTGGATGTTGGAAAACATTTTAAATACTCGTTTCAAACCCTCATTTCAATTGCTTTTATGGACATGTAAGCCATTCATGTCCATTACAAATTTTAGGCTGTGGAATTGTTTTTCATCTGTTTTTCGGTCTTATTAAACCTAATTGGATATTAATTAATTTTACAGTCATGACACCAATACAGGTTGCTATAGAATTCTTAGCAATGCCAATGATAGTATGCCAAGCTTTCAAAAGCAGTATCCTGGGATGACATGGTTGAAAAAATTATAATTCCGTATGTAAAAAATATGGAAAATATCTCATTTGCTGCATTGAAACAGCACTAAGAATAGATATTGTAAAATGGGCCGATTTGATTTTTTAGATACCCTACGGTATGAAATAAAATATTATGTCATATAAATCTACATAACACAACATAAACCACGGGTAAATAAAAATTTAAATGAAATGGGATATTTCCCCGACTTTTCCTTTAACTTTTGTGTTTGGACCAAATTTTAAGGGGTTAGGGGGTGTGCTACTTTATACAGTTTTTGATAGCAATTCTCAGTATTTAAGGATGAAAAAAAATTGGTTGTCTCTAAAAGTCGGTTGTAAAGGCGGTTTACGGACGATAGTTTAACGTGACAACGCCTAAATTAACTTAAATTTAATTAACTAATTAACTTAAATGATATATGGCTGGAAAGGGAAAGAAACGTGAAAAAGCCCGTATAAGCCTTTAAGTAATTTTAATTTTTTATATATAGGTAGACAATAACGCGGCCGAAAGAGGCCTTTCTTGAGGAAAATCGTGCGCACCCCCTGGCGTTTTACACCCTCAAAGCCAAAAACACTTGCTTGATTATCAAAAGGCATATCATGCCATGAAAGAGGAAGAATGGACGAAGACATGGGTATAATTTAAATTATTAAGATAGGTCTTCTACATCAAAAAATTGCTTTAAACCCGCCCACGCAATTCAAATGGGATTGCCGGAAATGCGTCACTTTGTGTTCCACTCCCGTTTTAGGGGTGAAGGTATGAATTTGAAAATATGTGTTTATACTCGTTTGAAGCCATAATTAATACTGCTTCTAATGAGACATAAAAAATTATTTTCGGTTGAAAATTGCAGGCTGTCGAATTGAATATCAATTTTTTCGTCAATATGCACCGAAATTGAATATTAATTAATTTTACGGTCTTAAAAGGAGTATTCTTGGTTTTTATTAGCCTATCTTTGCTGAAAATACTATAATATACATTAAGCAATAGTATGTGTTAGTTACTCCTGGGACTTAGTGGTGAAAAAAAATTATTTTGCCGAGAAAGCGGAAAATATTCATTTATCTATCACATAGCTGCATTGAAACAGCTTGAAGCATACGTATTGCGTGTGGGGGTTTTAAAATATTTTGATTTAATACAGTACATGTTAAAGTAATTCGTGATAAAAACATGCAGCTACAAAATGCAACATAAGCCACGGAGTAAATAAATACCAATATCAAACGGGAGATTTCCCCGACCTTTTCATGAAATTTTGGGTTTTGACCGAATTTTCAGGGGGAAGGGGGTTGAAAGTAGTTATATGTCTGCATTTGTTTAAAACCTGTATTTAAGCCGCTTATAATGAGGCAGTAACCGTGTTGCCCTAAGTTGGATATTACAGGCTGAATTATTTTTTAACTCTTTTTTCGTCTATATACACCGAAATTGAACATTTATACTTTTTACGGTTGAAAAGCAAAATAGGTGGCCTAAATTAGTTTGGCACTGCTATAGATACTATAGTTAACATTAAGCAACAGTTTCCGTTGGTTATTCTAGGGAAAAAAGGGTGCAAAAAAAAAATTGATGTTCGAGAATACAGAAAATAGTCATTTATCTATTGAAATTGAAATAGCTCGAAGAATACGTAGTGTATTTGGGGTTATTTGACTTTTTGGTTAGCTTATAGTATAAGCTATGATAATAAAAGATAAAAACGTCTACTAAACGCAATGTGGGTGGCTGTATATATTTTTTGTCTGTTTATTCGTGTTAATACACCTAAATTGAATATTAATTATTTTTAGGGTTTTCAAAGTAAGCAGAATTACTTAAAATGACTCATCATCGTTGCTACAGATATTTTGCCAAACATTAACCAATATAGTTTTTGTTATGGCTGCAAAAAAATTAATCTGCCGAAAAACCGGAAAATAGTCATTTTTCTATTAAGTAGCGGCATTGAAATAGCCCGAAGAATGCATATTGTATATGGGCCTATTTGACCTTATAAAGTAATGTGTGATATAACCATCGACATAACACAACATAAACCACGGAGTAAATAAAAAATTAAATGAAATGAGATATTTCCCTGACTTTTTCTTGAAATTTTGCGTTTTGGTCGAATTTTCTGGAGGAAGGGGGTTGATGGATGTTATGTGTTTATATTTGTTTCAAACCTTTATATTTGCTGCTTATAATGAGCGAATAATTGTTGGCTTAACCTGTTTATTGCAGGCCGTATAATTTTTTGTCTATTTATTAGGGTTAATACACCGAAATTGAATATGAATTATTTTTACGGGTCTGAAAGTAAGATGGGTGACTTGAAACGACTCATCATTGCTATAGATACTTCGCATAACATTTAGTAACCGTATTTGTTAGCAATTTCAGGTATTTAAGGGTGCAAAAAAAGTTAATATGCCGAGATTCGGAAAATAGTTATTATTCTATCATACGGCGGCATTGATATAGCTGGAAGACAACGTATTGTATGTGGGGTTATTTGTCCTTCTTGGATTGCCTATTGTATTAATTAAAATATTGTATGCCAACGACATCAACAATTGACAACATAACCCACGGAGTCAAGAAATACCAAAATTGAACTGGAGATTTCCCCGAAATGTTCTTGATTTTTTTTTTTTTTTTTTTACCGAATTTGAAAGGGAAGGGGGTTGTTGAAAGTTACGTCTTTATACTCGTGTCCAACCTATGTTTATGCCGCTTATAATGAAGTTTTAACTTAAGTTGAATGCTTTTTATATATTTTTTCGTCGATATGCACCGAAATTGAATATTAATTAATTTTACGGTCTTGAAAGCAGTATAGGTGGCTTTAATTAGCATAACATTGCTACAGATACTATAGTATACATAAAGCAATAGTATTTGTTACTATTCCTGGGACTTAGTGGTGAAAAAAAATTAATATGCCGAGAAACCGGAAAATATTTATTTATCTACCACATAGCTGCATTGAAATAGCTTGAAGAATACGTATTGTATGTTGGGGTTTTTAAACTTTTTTTGATTTACTCCAGTATATGGTAAAACATCATGTGTGAAAAAAACATCTATAAAATACAACATAAGCCACGGTGAAAATAAATACCAAAATCGAACGGGAGATTCCCCCGACCTTTTCATGAAATTTTGTGTTTTGACCGAATTTTCAGGGGGAAGGGGGTCGAAAGTAGTTATATGTTTGTAATCGTTTAAAACTTGTAATTAAGCCGCTTAAAATAACCGTTGGCCTAAGTTGGATATTACAGACTGTGTAATTTTTTAACTCTTTCTTGGTCTATATACACCGAAATAGAACATTAATTATATTATATTTTCGGTTTTGAAAGCATAATAGGTGGCCTAAATTAGCTTGACATTGCTATAGATACTATAGTTAACATAAAAACTGTTTCCGTTGGTAATTCTAGGGAAAGAAGGGTGCAAAAAAATTAATATGCCGAAAAACCGGAAAATAGCCATTTGTCTATCACTTGGCGGCATTGAAATAGCTGGAAGAATACGTATTGTATATGGGATTATTTACCTTTTTCGGATAGCCTATTATATAAGATAATAAAAGATAAAAAGTCTACTAAACTCAACATAAACCATAGAGAATGTAAACCACCGAAAGTGGACATGAAACATGCCCTAAAAAGACACAAATATTCGCAATTTTGGGATTTTACATTGCGAAAATATGTTGATATTGTACGTTAATTACATGAATCTGATACAGTAGTATAATGAATGATAGGTTTTATCCATATTAATTACATATTATAGATATAGGAAGCCAAATATATGCCATTTTCAACGTGAAACTTGAAGATATCCACACTGTAGCCAAAATGGTAGGCGTAAATTGGAACATTTGTTGATTTTTTGTTGACATATGTAAACAGTATGTGAAACTGCAAATTTACTTGAAATTTACTTGAAAGCAATGTGGGTGGCTGAAATTACCTTAGCATTGCTAAAGATACTATAGTAAACATTAAGCTAGTGCTTCCGTAGGTAAATCCTGGTAATTGCGGGTGCAAAAAAATTAATATGCCGAGAATACAGAAAATAGTCATTTATCTATCACTTGGCGGCATTGAAATAGCTCGAAGAATAAGTATTGTATATGGGATTATTAACCTTTTTCGGATAGCCTATTGTCTAAGATAAGATAATAAAAGATAAAAAGTCTACTAAACGCAACATTAACCATGGAGTATGTAAAGCACCGAAAGTGGACATGAAACATGCCATCAAAATACACATGTATTCGAAAATTTGGGTTCTAAAATTGGGAAAATATGTGGATAATGTACGATAATTACATTAAACCGGTACAGTAGTATAATGTTTGATACATTTTATTCATATAAAATGCATATTATAGAAATAGGAAGCAAAACATAGGCCATTTTTAACCTAAAAACATGATGATATCCACAATGTACCCGAAATGGTAGGCCTAAATTGGATGATTTGTTGATTGTTTGTTGACATTAGTAAACAACATGCGAAACTGCAAATTTACGATACATTTTGACCACGAAAAAGGAGGTAGATTTTTCGAAATTATCAAAAACGGGAATATTTTCAGGAATTTAGTGGGAAATTTCGTGTTTGGCCCGATTTTACAGGGGGAGGGGGGATGATGAAAACATCCCTTGTATACGCCCTTGAAAGCATCATTCATACTGCATTCAACGACACATTAAACATCCTCGCGTATTGAAAACTGCAGACAGTGGAATATTTGTAACTGCAGAAACGGGAGAATTCCTTGAGTTTTTATGCGTCTCGACCGAAATTTCAGGGGGAAGGGGGGAGGAAGAAGTCATGTGTTTGTATTTGATAAATAGCTGTATTTGTGCCGCTTATAATGAAGCTATAATTTTTGGTCCTACTTGGATATTACAGAGTATATAATTTTTTAACTCTTTTATGGTCTTCATACACCAAAATTGAAAATGAATTTATTTTACGGTATTGAAAGCATTGTGGGTGGCTTAAATTACCATAGCATTGCTACAGATATTTAATTAAACATTATGCAAATGCTTCCGTAGTTAAGTCCTGGTAATTGTGGGTGCAAAAAAATTAATATGCCGAGAATAAGGAAAATAGTCATTTTTCTATCACTTGGCGGCATTGAAATAGCTGGAAGAATACGTAATGTATATAGGGTTATTTGACCTTTTTAGATACCATATAGTATAAGATAAGATAGTAAAAGATAAAAACGTCCACTAAACGCAACATGATCCTTGGAGTATGTAAAGCACCGAAAGTGGACATGAAACATGCCATTATAATACACATATATTCGAAAATTTGGGTTCCTAAATTGGGAAAATATGTTGATATCGTACTTTAAGTACATTAAACCGGTACAGTAGTATAATGTGTGATACATTTTATCCATATAAAATTCATATCATAGAAATAGGAAGCAAAACATTGGCCATTTTTAACGTGAAACTTGAAGATATGCACACTGCAACCGAAATGGTAGGCCTAAATTGGAAGATTTGTTGATGGTTTGTTTACATTAGTAAACAACATGCAAAACTGCAAATGTACAAAACATTTTCACCCCTAAAATAAGGGTAGATTTTTCGAAATTATCGAAAACGGGAAAATTTTTGAGAATTTCGCGTGAAATTTCGTGTTTGACCCGATTTTAAAGGGGGAGAGGGGATGATGGAACCACCCCTTGTACACTCGGGTGCAACCCCTATTTATAGTGCCTTTAGCGACCCCTTAACTATTCATGTCGGTTAAAAATTGCAGGCTGTGGAATTTTTTATCTCAAAGCATGCACAGCAGGGTACACCCTTTTCCCGCATGTAGGCCTCTTGCACACCCCCCTTACATACCTAGCTGTGGGGAAAGTGGTAGACTGACTGCAAAACAGGTTACACAGTTGTAAAGAGCAGGAATAGTGGAAAGTAGCAAAGTGGTTTTAATTTTTTCGAATCAATTTCTTTCCCGCGAAAATCGTCCCCGAAAAACGCGTTTTTTCGTCGAAAACGGGCATTTTTTGGAGTTTTTACACTTTTTCACTTTGCTAATTATCTGGAAGCCGTCAGATTTTACATAGGTATGAGACCTGGGGGGAAAGTTGGGGAAAGGTTGGCCGAATAGCGCTACGAAGCCATTTTGGCCGCAGCGGATCTCAATTTTTTGTTATCGCGTTTTCCGCAGCATAGGAAAACCAATGTAAAATGTGCACTTTTTTTGGCAATTTTGCAGGGGTTGGGGAAAAATGTCATAACTGGGCCAATTTTGGCCCGATTGGGATGATTCTATTTTTCCCCCACTCGACTTAGTCCTATCTATCTTTTAAGACCATTTGTCGAGCGGCAGCTCGGGCTGCGCCCTCGCAGTTATTGATGAGTGAGTGGTCGTAGGTGGGTTCTATTAAGTTATAACAAGTGTCTCCGCCACAGGGGCCCTACGGGCCCCACATGGCTCCTACACTTGCGCCTGCCGCGGGCGGCAGCTCGGCCTTCGGCCTCGCGGTCACTGCTCATGAGCACTGATCATGGTGGGTATCCTCATGGGTGTCAAATGAATCCTCGCGTCGAGAGCTTTCCAATGAGCTATCACACACGATTGTATCATGTGTGATACGGTACGGGAGTTATGAGTTAAAGAAGGAAGAAGAATTGAAAAAGGCGTGTTTGGGGGGGGGGGAGGACGGTTATTGGCTATAGTTGCCACTTTTTACTAAGAAATTACATGGGGGTGAAAATGGAACGCAGTGAAAGTTTACTTAAATACGGAGGAGAACCGTAGGAAACTCGGACCAAACGCAGCTCGGCCCTTCGGGCCTCGCCGTCACTGCTTCTGTAAATTATGTATTGTGGGGTGTCATGGATGTCAAATCAATCGTCGAGTAGAGAGCTGTCCAATGAGGCATCACACATCATGCTAACATGAATGGAACGATAGTTAAGAATTAAAGAAGGAAGAGGAATGGAAAAAAGGCGAGTTTGTGAGAGGGAAGAGGGTGGATGTTGGAAAACATTTTAATTACTCGTTTCAAACCCTCATTTCAAATGCTTTTATGGACATGTAAGCCATTCATGTCCATTTCAAATTTTAGGCTGTGGAATTGTTTTTCATCTGTTTAATTGGATATTAATTAATTTTACAGTCATGACACCAATACAGGTTGCTATAGAATTCTTAGCAATGCCAATGATAGTATGCCAAGCTTCCAAAAGCAGTATCCTGGGATGAAATGGTTGAAAAAATTATAATTCCGTATGTAAAAAATATGGAAAATATCTCATTTGCTGCATTGAAACAGCACTAAGAATAGATATTGTAAAATGGGCCGATTTGATTTTTTAGATACCCTACGGTATGAAATAAAATATTATGTCATATAAATCTACATAACACAACATAAACCACGGGTAAATAAAAATTGAAATGAAATGGGATATTTCCCCGACTTTTCCTTTAACTTTTGTGTTTGGACCAAATTTTAAGGGGTTAGGGGGTGTGCTACTTTAAACAGTTTTTGATAGCAATTCTCAGTATTTAAGGATGAAAAAAAATTAGTTGTCTCTATAAGTCGGTTGTAAAGGCGGTTTACGGACGATAGTTTAACGTGACAACGCCTAAATTAACTTAAATTTAATTAACTAATTAACTTAAATGATATATGGCTGGAAAGGGAAAGAAACGTGAAAAAGCCCGTATAAGCCTTTAAGTAATTTTAATTTTTTATATATAGGTAGACAATAACGCGGCCGAAAGAGGCCTTTCTTGAGGAAAATCGTGCGCACCCCCTGGCGTTTTACACCCTCAAAGCCAAAAACACTTGCTTGATTATCAAAAGGCATATCATGCCATGAAAGAGGAAGAATGGACGAAGACATGGGTATAATTTAAATTATTAGGATAGGTCTTCTACATCAAAAAATTGCTTTAAACCCGCCCACGCAATTCAAATGGGATTGCCGGAAATGCGTCACTTTGTGTTCCACTCCCGTTTTAGGGGTGAAGGTATGAATTTGAAAATATGTGTTTATACTCGTTTGAAGCCACAATTAATACTGCTTCTAATGAGACATAAAAAATTATTTTCGGTTGAAAATTGCAGGCTGTCGAATTGAATATCAATTTTTTCGTCAATATGCACCGAAATTGAATATTAATTAATTTTACGGTCTTAAAAGGAGTATTCATGGTTTTAATTAGCCTATCTTTGCTGAAAATACTATAATATACATTAAGCAATAGTATGTGTTAGTTACTCCTGGGACTTAGTGGTGAAAAAAAATTATTTTGCCGAGAAAGCGGAAAATATTCATTTATCTATCACATAGCTGCATTGAAACAGCTTGAAGCATACGTATTGCGTGTGGGGGTTTTAAAATATTTTGATTTAATACAGTACATGTTAAAGTAATTCGTGATAAAAACATGCAGCTACAAAATGCAACATAAGCCACGGAGTAAATAAATACCAATATCAAACGGGAGATTTCCCCGACCTTTTCATGAAATTTTGGGTTTTGACCGAATTTTCAGGGGGAAGGGGGTTGAAAGTAGTTATATGTCTGCATTTGTTTAAAACCTGTATTTAAGCCGCTTATAATGAGGCAGTAACCGTGTTGCCCTAAATTGGATATTACAGGCTGAATTATTTTTTAACTCTTTTTTCGTCTATATACACCGAAATTGAACATTTATACTTTTTACTGTTGAAAAGCAAAATAGGTGGCCTAAATTAGTTTGACACTGCTATAGATACTATTGTTAACATTAAGCAACAGTTTCCGTTGGTTATTCTAGGGAAAAGAGGGTGCAAAAAAAAAATTGATGTTCGAGAATACAGAAAATAGTCATTTATCTATTGAAATTGAAATAGCTCGAAGAATACGTACTGTATTTGGGGTTATTTGACTTTTTTGGTTAGTTTATAGTATAAGCTAAGATAATAAAAGATAAAAACGTCTACTAAACGCAATGTGGGTGGCTGTATATATTTTTGTCTGTTTATATGTGTTAATACACCTAAATTGAATATTAATTATTTTTAGGGTTTTCAAAGTAAGCAGAATTACTTAAAATGACTCATCATCGTTGCTACAGATATTTTGCCAAACATTAACCAATATAGTTTTTGTTATGGCTGCAAAAAAATTAATCTACCGAAAAACCGGAAAATAGTCATTTTTCTATTAAGTAGCGGCATTGAAATAGCCCGAAGAATGCATATTGTATATGGGCCTATTTGACCTTATAAAGTAATGTGTGTTTGTCTATTTATTAGGGTTAATGCACCCAAATTGAATATGAATTATTTTTACGGGTCTGAAAGTAAGACGGGTGACTTGAAACGACTCATCATTGCTATAGATACTTCGCTTAACATTTAGTAACCGTATTTGTTAGCAATTTCAGGTATTTAAAGGTGCAAAAAAAGTTAATATGCCGAGATTCGGAAAATAGTTATTATTCTATCATACGGCGGCATTGAAATAGCTGGAAGACAACGTATTGTATGTGGGGTTATTTGTCCTTCTTGGATTGCCTATTGTATTAACTAAAATATTGTATGCCAACGACATCAACAATTGACAACATAACCCACGGAGTCAAGAAATACCAAAATTGAACTGGAGATTTCCCCGAAATGTTCTTGATTTTTTTTTTTTTACCGAATTTCAAAGGGAAGGGGGTTGTTGAAAGTTACGTCTTTATACTCGTGTCCAACCTATGTTTATGCAGCTTATAATGAAGTTGTAACTTAAGTTGAATGCTTTTTATATATTTTTTCGTCAATATGCACCGAAATTGAATATTAATTAATTTTACGGTCTTGAAAGCAGTATAGGTGGCTTTAATTAGCCTAACATTGCTACAGATACTATAGTATACATAAAGCAATAGTATTTGTTAGTATTCCTGGGACTTAGTGGTGAAAAAAAATTAATATGCCGAGAAACCGGAAAATATTTATTTATCTACCACATAGCTGCATTGAAATAGCTTGAAGAATACGTATTTACGTTTTTAAACTTTTGTTGATTTACTCCAGTATATGGTAAAACATCATGTGTGAAAAAAACATCTACAAAATACAACATAAGCCACGGTGAAAATAAATACCAAAATCGAACGGGAGATTCCCCCGACCTTTTCATGAAATTTTGTGTTTTGACCGAATTTTCAGGGGGAAGGGGGTCGAAAGTAGTTATGTGTTTGTAATCGTTTAAAACTTGTAACTAAGCCGCTTAAAATAACCGTTGGCCTAAGTTGGATATTACAGACTGTGTAATTTTTTAACTCTTTCTTGGTCTATATACACCGAAGTAGAACATATATTATATTATATTTTCGGTTTTGAAAGCATCCGAAATAGAACATTAATTATATTATATTTTCGGTTTTGAAAGCATAATAGGTGGCCTAAATTAGCTTTATAGTTGCCACTTTTTACTAAGAAATTACATGGGGGTGATGGAAAGATGGAACGCAGTGAAAGTTTACTTAAATACGGAAGAGAACCGTAGGAAACTCGGACCAAACGCAGCTCGGCCCTTCGGGCCTCGCCGTCACTGCTTCTATAAATTATGTATTGTGGTGAGTGTCATGGATGTCAAATCAATCGTCGAGTAGAGAGCTGTCCAATGAGGCATCACACATCATGCTAACATGAATGGAACGATAGTTAAGAATTAAAGGAGGAAGAGGAATGGAAAAAAGGCGAGTTTGTGAGAGGGAAGAGGGTGGATGTTGGAAAAAATTTTAAATACTCGTTTCAAACCCTCATTTCAATTGCTTTTATGGACATGTAAGCCATTCATGTCCATTACATATTTTAGGCTGTGGAATTCGTTGTCTTCTGTTTTTCGGTCTTATTACACCTAATTAGATATTTATTAATTTTACACTCATGAAACCAATACAGGTTGCTATAAAATTCTTTGCAATGCCAATGAGAGTATGCCAAGCTTTCAAAAGCAGTATCCTGGGATGAAATGGTTGAAAAAATTATAATGCCGTATGTAAAAAATATGGAAAATATCTCATTTGCTGCATTGAAACAGCACTAAGAATAGATATTGTAAAATGGGCCGATTTGATTTTTTAGATACCCTATGGTATGAAATAAAATATTATGTCATATAAATCTACATAACACAACATAAACCACGGGTAAATAAAACATGAAATTAAATGGGATATTTCCCCGATTTTCCTAACTTTTGTGTTTGGACCGAATTTTAAGGGGTTAGGGGATGTGCTATTTGGAACAGTTTTTGATCGCAATTCTCGGTATTTAAGAATGAAAAAAATTGGTTGTCTCTAAGTCGGTTGTAAAGGCGGTTTACGGACGATAGTTTAACGTGACAACGCCTAAATTAACTTAAATTTAATTAACTAATTAACTTAAATGATATATGGCTGGAAAGAGAAAGAAACGTGGAAAAGCCCGTATAAGCCTTTAAGTAATTTTAATTTTTTATATATAGGTAGACAATAACGCGGCCGAAAGAGGCCTTTTTTGAGGAAAATCGTGCGCACCCCCTGGCGTTTTACACCGTCAAAGCCAAAAACACTTGCTTGATTATCAAAAGGCATATCATGCCATGAAAGAGGAGGAATGGACGAAGACATGGGTATAATTTAAATTATTAAGATAGGTCTTCCACATAAAAAAATTGCTTTCAACCCGCCCACGCAATTCAAATGGGATTGCCGGAAATGCGTCACTTTGTGTTCCACTCCCGTTTTAGGGGTGAAGGTATGAATTTGAAAATATGTGTTTATACTCGTTTGAAGCCATAATTAATACTGCTTCTAATGAGACATTGAAAATTAATTTCGGTTGAAAATTGCAGGCTGTCGAATTGAATATCATTTTTTTCGTCAATATGCACCGAAATTGAATATTAATTAATTTTACGGTCTTAAAAGGAGTATTCTTGGTTTTAATTAGCCTATCTTTGCTGAAAATACTATAATATACATTAAGCAATAGTATTTGTTAGTTATTCTTGGGACTTAGTGGTGAAAAAAAATTAATATGCCGAGAAACCGGAAAATATTTATTTATCTATCACATAGCTGCATTGAAATAGCTTGAAAAATACGTATTGTATGTGGGGTTTTTTTAAACTTTTTTGATTTACTCCAGTATATGGTAAAATATAATGTGTGAAAAAAACATCTACATAATACAACATAAGCCACGGAGAAAATAAATACCAAAATCGAACGGGAAATTCCCCCGACCTTTTCATGAAATTTTGTGTTTTGACCGAATTTTCAGGGGGAAGGGGGTCGAAATTAGTTATTTGTTTGTAGTCGTTTAAAACTTGTAATTAAGCCGCTTACAATAACCGTTGGTCTAAGTTGGATATTACAGACTGTGTAATTTTTTAACTCTTTCTTGGTCTATATACACCGAAATAGAACATTAATTATATTACATTTTCGGTTTTGAAAGCATAATAGGTGGCCTAAATTAGCTTGACATTGCTATAGATACTATAGTTAACATCGAACTGTTTCCGTTGGTAATTCTAGGGAAAGAAAGGTGCAAAAAAATTAATATGCCGAAAAACCGGAAAATAGCCATTTGTCTATCACTTGGCGGCATTGAAATAGCTGGAAGAATACGTATTGTATATTTACCTTTTTCGGATAGCCTATTATATAAGATAATTAAAGATAAAAAGTCTACTAAACTCAACATAAACCATAGAGAATGTAAACCACCGAAAGTGGACATGAAACATGACATAAAGAGACACAAATATTCGCAATTTTGGGATTTTACATTGCGAAAATATGTTGATATTGTACGTTGATTACATGAATTTGATACAGTAGTATAATGAGTGATAGGTTTTACCCATATTAATTACATATTATAGATATAGGAAGCCAAATATATGCCATTTTCAACGTGAAACTTGAAGATATCCACACTGTAGCCAAAATGGTAGGCGTAAATTGGAACATTTGTTGATTTTTTGTTTACATTTGTAAACAGTATATGAAACTGCAAATTTACTTGAAATTTACTTGAAAGCAATGTGGGTGGCTGAAATTACCTTAGCATTGCTAAAGATACTATAGTAAACATTAAGCTAGTGCTTCCGTAGGTAAATCCTGGTAATTGCGGGTGCAAAAAAATTAATATGCCGAGAATACTGAAAATAGTCATTTATCTATCACTTGGCGGCATTGAAATAGCTCGAAGAATAAGTATTGTATATGGAATTAATAACGTTTTTCGGATAGCCTATTGTCTAAGATAAGATAATAAAAGATAAAAAGTCTACTAAACGCAACATTAACCATGGAGTATGTAAAGCACCGAAAGTGGACATGAAATATGCCATCAAAATACACATATATTCGAAAATTTGGGTTCTGAAATTGGGAAAATATGTTGATAATGTACGATAATTACATTTAACCGGTACAGTAGTATAATGTGTGATAAATTTTTACAATATAAAAGAATATTATAGAAATAGGAAGCAAAACATAAGCCATTTTCAACATAAAAACATGATGATATCCACAATGTACCCGAAATGGTAGGCCTAAATTGGATGATTTGTTGATTGTTTGTTGACATTAGTAAACAACATGCGAAACTGCAAATTTACGATACATTTTGACCACGAAAAAGGAGGTAGATTTTTCGAAATTATCAAAAACGGGAATATTTTCAGGAATTTAGTGGGAAATTTCGTGTTTGACCCGATTTTACAGGGGGAGGGGGGATGATGAAAACATCCCTTGTATACGCCCTTAAAAGCATCATTCATACTGCATTCAACGACAAATTAAACATCCTCGCGTATTGAAAACTGCAGACAGTGGAATATTTGTAACTGCAGAAACGGGAGAATTCCTTGAGTTTTTATGCGTCTCGACCGAAATTTCAGGGGGAAGGGGGGAGGAAGAAGTCATGCGTTTGTATTTGCTAAATAGCTGTATTTGTGCCGCTTATAATGGAGCTATAATTGTTGGTCCTACTTGGATATTACAGAGTATATAATTTTTTAACTCTTTTATGGTCTTCATACACTAAAATTGAAAATTAATTTATTTTACGGTATTGAAAGCATTGTGGGTGGCTTAAATTACCTTAGCATTGCTACAGGTGCAATACTAAACATTATGCAAATGCTTCCGTAGTTGAGTCCTGGTAATTGTGGGTGCAAAAAAATTAATATGCCGAGAATACGGAAAATAGTCATTTTTCTATCACTTGGCGGCAATGAAATAACTGCAAGAATACGTAATGTATATGGGGTTATTTGACCTTTTTAGATACCATATAGTATTAGATAAGATAATAAAAGATAAAAACGTCTACTAAACGCAACATAAACCACGGAGTATGTAAACCACCGAAAGTGGACGTGAAACATGCCTTTAAAATACACATATAATCGAAACTTTGGGTTCTTAAATTAGAAAAATATGTTGATATTGTACGTTAATTACATGAATCTGGTACAGTAGTATAATGAGTGATAGGTTTTATCCATGTAAAAGAAATATTTTAGAAATAGGAAGCAAAACATGGGCTATTTTTAACGTGAAACTTGAAGATATCCACACTGTAGCCGAAATGCTAGACTTAAATTGTATGATTTGTTGATAACTTGTTTACATTAGTAAACAACATGCGAAACTACAAATTTACAAAACATTTTCACCCCTAAAATAAGGGTAGATTTTTCGAAATGACCGAAAACGGGAATATTTTTGAGAATTTCGCGTGAAATTTCGTGTTTGACCCGATTTTAAAGGGGGAGGGGGGATGATGGAACCACCCCTTGTACACTCGGGTGCAACCCCTATTTATAGTGCCTTTAGAGACCCCTTAACTATTCATGTCGGTTAAAAATTGCAGGCTGTGGAATTTTTTATCTCTCAGCATGCGCAGCAGGGTACACCCTTTTCCCGCATGTTGGCCTCTAGCACACCCCCCTTACATACCTAGCTGTGGGGAAAGTGGTAGACTGACAGCAAAACAGGTTACACAGTTGTAAAGAGGAAGGATAGTGGAAAGTAGCAAAGTGGTTTTAAATTTTTCGAATCAATTTTTTTCCCGCGAAAATCGTCCCCGAAAAACGCGTTTTTTCGTCGAAAATGGGCATTTTTTCGCATTTTTGCCCTTTTTCACTTTGCTAATTATCTGGAAGCCGTCAGATTTTACATAG
The DNA here is from genome assembly GCA_963971405.1 of Psococerastis gibbosa. Taxonomy (NCBI): domain Eukaryota; kingdom Metazoa; phylum Arthropoda; class Insecta; order Psocodea; family Psocidae; genus Psococerastis; species Psococerastis gibbosa. The sequence goes on from OZ020485.1 coordinate 43,894,532, forward strand.
GTATGAGACCTGGGGGGAAAGTTGGGGAAAGGTTGAGGGAATAGCGCTACGAAGCCATTTTGGCCGCAGCGGATCTCAATTTTTTGTTATCGCGTTTTCCGCAGCATAGGAAAACCAATGTAAAATGTGCACTTTTTTTGGCAATTTTGCAGGGGTTGGGGAAAAATGTCATAACTGGGCCAATTTTGGCCCGATTGGGATGATTCTATTTTTCCCCCACTCGACTTGGTCCTATCTATCTTTTAAGACCATTTGTCGAGCGGCAGCTCGGGCTGCGCCCTCGCAGTTATTGATGAGTGAGTGGTCGTAGGTGGGTTCTATTAAGTTATAATAAGACAGTTTAGTGGAATGCATGCTGAAATTTCGCCAATAAAGTTTTATAAATATAATATTATATAAAATCTAAACGATAAGATATTCACCACTTCCCCTTGTGTCGCTGAAAAGCTTGGAAAAGTTGACGTAATTTCGACTTTCTTGCCTGAATATCAATAGGATTTTATAAATGAAGTTAGCCACCCCGACACTTGTTCGATCCTTCCCATCCCCTTTCTCCACAACACTGGCTTGTCCCACCAATGCTTGGAAAGCATCTGTAAGGATTACGGGGCGGCACCGCTATATACCGATGCATAGCGATGCCGTTTGGATTGTTCCTATCCGGGACTTTTCAAGGGATGATTGGAACCAGCATGCACATGTAAAGCGTCCCATCTCTCCCATCATCGTTTGGAAAGCATCCGTAAGGCGGCTATTCCACTTGTCAATTTTTCTTGAATTTTGATAAAGTCATTGACGGAAAATCATCAATGTTGCATTATTTATTTTTACAACACATTCCACTTGTCTTCAATAATTGATCATTTTTTTCTCAATTTTTTAAGTTTGCTCGCCGTCATCGTTTTAATTTTATAATCTACAAAAAATTTATGATTTAAATTTTGATATAATGCGTTTGTTCTCAAAAAATTAATTGCAATTATTTCGCGACACCATTGTTAACAATTTTAGTTTGTTATTGTTTGGAAAGCATGATTTTACTCTATGATTATTGATCAATTTTAACATGCGGAAGTTAAAATGGACAATGACATAGAGTAAAGAAAAAATTCTCATCAATTATTGACGGAATATTGACAAGTGGAATAGCCGGCTTAGGATTACGGAACGGCACCGTTATATATATGCATAATGGTGCCATGCAGTGTACCTATCCGGGACTTTTCAAGGGATGATTGGAACCAGCATGCACATGTAAAGCGCTTATTTCTCTCCCATCATAGCTTTATGTGACGGCACAGCTACATACCAATGCGTAGCGGACAGTGGAGCTGTGCACTACTCTGTCTCTACATGTCCTATGGCATGAAGAAATATCGTGGAAAACCAACCCAAACTTAGTTGATGGAAAAAATAATTCAACATAAAAGGTAGATGTGCTGAATGTAATGAATGAACAAGTTTGAACGACAATAACGTGATTTACAAACAAATCAGCCGAGATCAAATCGGCCTATGGGCCCTAAGGATTTCCTGTATTGGGTCCTCTTAATTTCTACTACCAGTATCTAAAATAAAGAAAATTAGCGAAGTAGTCTTCTACAACTTACAAGAACCAAATTGTTAATAACTTGCTGAGTATATGATATAAAAAGTATTAAATTTTGGTGTGCCAATTTTCCACGTAGCATGTCCTCTTAACAGACTCTATTTTAAAACGATTAAATGACTAATTTTCTACAGCTCTTACAATAGAATCGGGACTTTGATCACTAAACGAACTGTACTACTTAGTGTATCCAAAAATAATATGATTGAAGTGCTAACAATATGCGTCAAGACATATGACACTCCTCATTTCCGGGGAACTCCTTAAACTTTATTGACTCTCCCAAAGTGGCCGGGCAGTGAATCTTGCGGGCTTTTAGTTTCAATACTGGCATTCGTCGGCCGATCAGGGATCATCCCTTTTCTTCTGCACTGTTAATTGATATGACCTACCCCCTGGGTGTGCTAGGGTCAGCCTGTCATCTTGTGCCTTTGCAGGGGGCTATCGATGGATTTTAAGAAGCCCGGTGACTATGTCACGAGTAGACGCGTAAAGTTTCTTTCTAACAGGGAACGGAATTAATTGAACCACAAGGGGGCAATAAGGATGGGGCGATATGTGAGGAGAGATAAATTCACCTTTAGGGTTAATGAACTCCACCCACCGCCCTTGACTACTCACCCACTTCCATCAAAAACGCCCTTATTTTGTAGCTCCCCGAATACTGCCCAAATCAGTGAACATTAGCCCTCGTCAATATTAAAGCTGCAAATACAGTCAGTCAGTCGGATGTACCGACACAAATGATCACATCAAATCATGCGGACATATATAAACATATGGACTCGCAGGTCGCAGCAGCCTACCTGCCTACCAGTCGGCAGGGATTCCCGCAGCCATTTGCATTGTTTCATAAACTCAAATTTTTTTCATTATTTCTAATGTACTCGTATTTTATTGAATTTTGCTTTCTTATAGCAAATGATAACTTTAAACATTAAACTGATAAATATTGCTAAAAATTACAATCTTTTAAAGCTTTAGAAATTATTTTTAAAAATATTTAAAAAAGATCTACAACGGGAGAGGGTACGAAAATATGCAAAGAAGGTAACAATGCAAATGGCTGCTTGAATCCTGAATCTGAAAAATTCTCATCTATGTTTAGCTTATTATAATAGTTCCCAGTTATGCATCCAGTTTATATAGAACATACTTGGATCAAATTGGCCAACAGAGATATTGTTTTGTTTTCGTCATATCGTCTGCTATGTTATTATAATTATTCATAAAATAACAATGGATGGAAGGCGAAAGCCATTGCTGTTAATCGGGTCTTGTATTTGAATAAGAAGAAAGATACACAAAAAAGGCAAGCCAGTAATTGTTTCTCCACCAGCAACTCAGCTTCTCTAATAAGTAATAACTATTCGTCTCAGGACCTCAGCATTAGGGGCACGATCTCTCCAGGATATGCGCAACATTTGTCTGTATACCCAGGCGCGGATCTAGATTGAGACCAAGGAGGGGGCTAAGATTAAATGTCGATTTTTTTTTTTTAAATAGGGCTGAAATATTGAGGTTTTACACATTTTTATAGAGCAATAATTACAGGTAATTAATACAATCGAGCACAAGGGGGGCCCGGGGGTCTCCCCGGGGAGAAAATTTGTGAAAAATAGGACTGAAATAGTGGGGTTTTACGCATTTTGAGACCCCCCCCCCCCCCCCCCGTAGATCCGCGCCTGTGTATACCGACATTTCAAATGCACTGATTCTGTTCTCCATAGCTTAACTAATCCTCCATACCGGAACCTCCATACCAATCATACCATGTAGAACGATTGGGAACTCAACATTTCACCATTCTCAGCAGTCTAAGCTCCAACCAGATTCCGACATTGAATTACTTTCTGCATTTTAATACAGACACATGCTAGTATAGTCTGAAGAAATTATTCGAATATATTCATTTATTAAATTCTTTGTATCCGATGAATCTTTTTTAAGAAATTAAAATCAAATTCAAATAAATTTATGTTCCAATTCTTCAACAATACGGGTTTACATAAAAATAATGATAAAATGTATCATTAAAATATAAAATTAAATTAGAATTAGCTTCATTAAATTTAACTTAATTTAAAATTTAAGAGGAATTTTATTAGCCAGTTCAACTGTGTTCCCACGTGCTAGGGCCGGTGCGCAGTATTTCAATTAACTTGCTTCGAAGGTGTGTGGGTGTGAATGAATGAATAACGACTTTTGCAATACAATTGGCGAACAATAAGACTATAAAGTCTTTTTTCATGTTATAACTTAATGTTATGTAATGTAATTTAATGTTATAACTTAATAATAGTATACATAGTAATATGTAACTTAACCTATATGGAATATAAAAAGGGGGGAAAGGGGGTGTGCGTGTAAAAATGTAATAACCAACTGGGTTATGCATGGGAATGGACTTAGCATTACAATAGCGTCCGCAAAGGTAAAGAGAGTTTTGCACCTTGCAAAATATTATCAGTATCCATATTAATTAAGTGTATTGCATATCGTAGCTGTCACCCCCGCAGAGCTTTTTATTACAAGCCTTTGTTGCGTTTTCTTTGTAGCCTGCGCGGGTAAAATCTTCGTGGGACCTTTCTATCGCATTTAAGCTGCTTGAGCGAGCTTCATTCTATAATCTTGTCGACAATACAATATGAGCGCAACAGAAATATACAATTCTATTTTTCCGAAAGCCGTCATCCTATCCTGCAGACAGCCTGGATTGATACTTTATTACGTTCTGCTCTTGAGATTATGCAACAGATTGATTTAAAATGGGTAATCGTGGGTAACGCGGTATGATAGAGGTTTAGTCGGTACACACAATGGGGTAGACTGCAGCAAACAAGGCTTATGCAACTAATAACAGGGGAAGCCTCTCTGACACGTCCCAATGCACTTTACGCTACACCCCTATTCCCAAAGCAAAATCAAAACTCAAGTATTGCAATTTGTTTTTGCGACAGGGGACAATATGCTTGAAGTTAATTATATTTATTGCATAGCATTATGACTGTATTCAGAACTGTTCATGCTGCAGCAACGCCACAGCATTGAAAAGTATGGTCCGTTCTTTCTTATACTAAGTTTCAAGTTAGAGGGCCTCGAGACTAATAGCATGCAATTATGCCTTTAATACAATTGTAGGGCCTATGTGCTTTTTATATACACTTTTTAACTTTACAATCACTCTAATAATGTTTCAAACCTAGTTAAGTAGACTTACGCCTAACCTCAGTGGCGGACACTGAGGGGGGGTCATGACTCTCTTCAAAATTGTAAAAAGGCGGCAAAATGACAACTTAATTCTTTTTTTTTTTTAAACAAGCAATATGGAATGTGTTATTTTAATACTTCTTTAAATGGTTTCGTTTCGTGCTGTATGTACCAACCAGAATTGTTCGGAAAAACTAAATCAGTTACTTAAATCAAATACCGTATTGTTTTTAATCTCAGTTTATACCTGAGGCGGCTTTTTGAAGGATGACCCTCCCAAAATAAAAATCTGTGTCCGCCACTGCCGACACTGCACTGAAACAATGTTTATACACTTAGGCGCCCATTCCACCGACCGGCTAGGGCTATTTACAAAAACAGTGACATGGTAGCCGACATTCAAGACTTAGGCGGGGTTTCCACCGACCTCGCATTGCAGAATTGACGGAAATGTTTGTTTTCCTCTATGCCATAGTTAAAATTGACAATGATCATACAGTAAAATCACAAACAAACTAAAATTAAAAAATGGCGTCATGCGATATGTTAAGTACAAACATTTTAATAGATTTCTATAAAAAGAAAAATTCAAATTTCCGTCAATGTCATTTGCATTCTGCAATGCGAGGTCGGTGGAAAGTCTTGAATGTCTGCTACCACGTCACTGTTTTTGTAAATAGCCCTAGCCGGTCGGTGGAATGGGCGCCTTAAGAGTGAACAAGGCTCTGTGGGCCGATTATGGCGATAATAGTATTAACTTAGGCGGCTATTCCATCTGTCAATAATCCGTCATTTGTGCATCAATAATAAGTCTCTACCATCTTATAACTTAATTTATAACAGATAAGTTAAGTATCTACATAATAGTCTCCTTAAAACTCATCCCATCAATTTTTGATGCACAAATGACGGATTATTGACAGATGGAATAGCCTCCTGACTCCTTGGGTTAAAACTGTTTCCTAACAAATTTTAAATAGCACTTTCCATTGTAAAATTATCTTGTTTACACTTTTAATACCAGGTTATTATATTAACGTATTATAATCGCCATGATCGGGCCGCAGGTCATGTTCAAGTTGCAATACATAGCCTGCCTAATAGCAGGAAATGCTTAAAACACCTTTAAGAGGACATGCTACGTAGAAAATGAGCACCCCAAAATTTGTTGTTTTTATTGACTTTTTATTTTTTATTTAATTAACAAAGCAAGTTATTAAAGATTTGATTCATGTAAGTTGTAGGAGACCATCATGCATCATTTAGGCCTAATAGGAAATGTTAATTTTTTTTAGGTACTTTAGTTCTTTCATAAATACCAGTGGGTACTAAAATTTCGCGTAATCTAGGATTTTTTGGTACCTAAACTACAGAACAATACCCGATTATATGATGCACGAAGTAGTCTTTTACAACTTAAATGAGCCAAATTTTTAATAACTTGCTTAGTTAATGAAATAAACTATGAAAAGTGTTTAATTTTGGGGCGCCAATTTTCTACGTAGCATAATTATATAATATATAATTATATCCTCTTAATGTAAACCCATTCTAGGGACGGAATCTCACAGCACCGCATAGAGTTGGCACAGACCCGTTGTTATTTTCTTTACTGCAAAGATAAAAATTAATGCTTAAGGCAATTTATTTTGCTCCCATAATGCATTGTGTACATCTTTATTTAAAAAAAATTAAATTGTAATTTTAGGCTCTTCCGCATCTTAAACGCGGTTGAGCTAGTGTAGCAAATGCTACGGGGACCACGCTCCAAAAATTAAGGAACTCGATGGTCCAAGAACGTCTAAATCTTCTCACAATGTTGAATATATCGAGCATGATTATAGCTTAAAGAAGCCGATATTGAAAATTTGCTCATATTAAATCCTGAAAAGTGTATTTGTAACAGTTTTGTTTTATTTAATAGGTAGCCTACCATAAACTTGAGAACCTACAGCAAACCAAAGGGCTCCTTGACCGAATTTGCTGCAGGGCCCGGGCTGGCTTAATCCGGCCATTGCTTCAGACGTATCCCCAATTATCAAGTGTATACCTATACATAAATATGGTAGCTTGTTGCGGGAAACTATGTCATACAGAAGGTCGACTCTTGAAGCTGCAGGGGTAGAGAGAGAGAGAGTTTCATAACACAGAGAAAAGACATTTTGCAAAAGCGATACCTGGTAAACCTTTCACCTTTTATACCTGTGTATTTGTAATCCGGAAATGAATGGGGTCTGATTCTGTGCTGCTCTTCAAAGTAACAATAGCCTAATCCCGACACAAAATTCTTGCCTTATCCCACTCATCCTCATTCATTGAGGGGCCTTGGTATCTAGACTTTGGTCATATCTGGTTCGACGCCTAATCCGACATTACAGTGGAAATCAAACGGACAACACACATCAACCTTTAGAAATTAAAAAATAAAAACATGACAAAATTCCCGCCTCTGATTGAATTCCCAGAAATAGCGCCTGCGGTTAACATGTGCAGAGAGACATATCGTATCACTTTTTATTTTATTTCATTCATTTTACAACGAAATATCAGTTGACTTTGTTGTTAATTTGAATTATAATGAAGTAGTCTTTGAAATTAATTATTTTTATTTTTTATGCCACAGAAAAATATTTTTTTTTAATAATTTTTCATGAAAGTATTTTTTATTTTTTTTACCTTCGAGGGGTAAGTGACTTATTGGGTTTAGTTGACGTTAATAACGATTACAATATCGATTTGATTTCTGTAACTGATTTAGATTTTCCGAACAATTTTTGTTAGTACATATAAAACGAAACAAAACCATTTAAAGAAGTATTACAATAACACTTTTCATATTTCATGTTAAAAAAAATAATGGAGTTGTCATTTTCTCGTCTATTTAAAATTTGGGGGGGGGGGGTTCATGCCCCCCCCCCTCTGTGTCCGCCACTGTATGATACGTCATACGCGTACCATTTTTTAGGCGGGAGCAACTTCATGTATCATAAAAGTTGCACCTGCACTTTTACTAATTGCGTATACAGTCCAAAGAAGGAACAAGCCTACTCTTACTCCCCTTGGTACCCGATGGACATACGTACTCTTTTTTCCACCAGACATGTATGTCCCTATGTAAGTGGTCCTGCAGGCTGATCATGGCGATTATAATACCTGTATTTATTTAATCCTCTGGCATTAAAAATGTAAACACACAAATTTTGAATGGAATGAATGAAATGAATTGGGGATTAAATAAATACCGGGGTTAATATAAAACCCTGGTATTAAAAATGTAAACAAGATAATTTTATAATGGAAAATACTATTCAAAATTTGTTTATGTACAGATTTAATCCCAGGAGTAAGTTAATACCAATCGCCATGATCAGCCAGCAGCCTGATCGAGGCGATTATAATACCGGTATTTATTTAATCCCCTGGTAATAAAAATGTAAACAAGATAATTTTATAATGGAAAGTGCTATTCAAAATTTGTTTGTTTACAGTTATAATCCTAGGTTGTTTATTTAACCCCGGTATTATAATCGCCTCGATCAGGCTGCTGCTAGAGGCTGTTGTCCCAGCAGAGTCTATAATTTTATAATTGCAATGAAAATGTATAGCTTGGCGGGAAGCGAGTTTACGAGTCGGAGAATCCATGGCAAGCAAGAAGATAAATCGGTGAGGTGTTGCGAAGGATCTGTAAGCAATTAGCAAAACAACTCGTCGCTGCCGTCTTCCCGCAGCTGACTCGGGCTGGGGATGCCTCACCTACCTGACTTGCTAATGAGACCGCTTGGGTGAACTTTTCGGGACGGTGGTTTACCCGTTGCCGGGATAGGCGACTGTAAGCTGCTTTGTTATTTTTTAATGTCGAAACCATATATTCGTAAATTATTAGCACGGTTTTCCACGAAACTCATTCGGGGAGGGTTATGTGTTTATTCCCTGATTCCGTGGAAGAGCTTTATAGAGAGATTAGACGGTAGACCAGCACTTTCCATGCATCGTACATATGGAAGATTTAACATGTTTGAAAGGCCCTTTAGTAGGTATATATTTTTGAAGGTTCACGCATTTATAGAAAATTATACGGTTTCACAAAGGTGAGACCCCTGATTTTAATTTTTTTCTTCTTCTTCGGCCGGTACTCCCCTGCGCCGAATGAATATATTTATAAATTAACAATTATACCCTTATAATACAAATAACCTGTGGGCCCCCAAGTTAATCAACTTGTCGGGGGCTCGCACAGTAAACGCTGTAGATGATGCAACATGTTTTCTATTTCACGTCTGTGTTAGTAAAAAAAACTTAGTTTTAATTTCAAATAATAATAATAAAAATATAAAAAATAATAATAATAAACGTCTTATATTTACGGGGCGAGACTTAAGACTAGAAAGTCTTTTTCTGGCTAACCCACGTCCAAAAACAATACAATTTACAAAATACATACGCTTAACTTAAACAATCTTATTCTAGCAATGCATAAAACGAACTTATTCTGTGACGTAAAAAGACATACAGTAAATATCTAGACAGTATTCTTATTCTAAAGCTATTCTGTTCCTAGCAATTTTTTCAGCAACTGGCTTTTGAACCCACGAATCATTGGCTGCGATCTAATTTCCTTAGGCGGCCATTCCACATACGTACAACGTCAATGAAAATTATGAAATTGAAGGACATTTCAATTTTACTCTATGCCATTGTTAAAATTGATCATAGAGTAAAATCACAAACAATCTAAAATTAAGAAATGGCGTCATGGGATATGACAAGTACAACTATTTTAATTGATTTATCTAAAAAGAAAGCATTTCTGTATAAAAATTATAATAAGGTTTAAATAATAAGGCGACGAAGAAAACAAAAACAATTTCAAGAAACAAATGCAAACAAATTTCAAAAATTTGGCGCATACGCTTCTTTTGAAAATTGTCAATTTTTGAAAAAACATATGGAATGGCCCCCATCAATGAGAAATTGAAATGTCCTTAAATTTCATAATTTTCATTGACGTTGTACGTATGTGGAATGGGCGCCTAATCTAGGGAGTTCCACTGGCGGCAGACATTAAAAAAAAAAAAAAAAAAAAAAAAAAAATTGTAGTTTAAATACATTGAGTTGTCATTCGGTAGATTAAGTAGGGTGCTGGACACCTTCAGCCACTCTAGGCAGCCCGGTAGACCAAAACTCAGATGGAGAGACCAAGCAGTGCTCGAGGATGTGCACGCCACCGGCACCCGAGACTGGAAGCTAGCGGCGGAAGTCAAGATCGTCCGAGATGGCGTGGAGTAGTGGTAGCGGCCAAAAGTCCCCCCGGGCTGGACGCGCCTAACTAAGCCAAGTAAGTCAAGTCAAGTATGTAGACTACCTAATGAATTGATGAGGTGAGGTGATCTGCCGTGTGCCTCTGTATGGAATTAAATAATATGTATAATTCCATATGGTACTACGGCAACTCATTTCTTCTTTTAACGTCTCTTCTATCGAAGATTATGTAAATAAATAAATAAATAAGGACTTCTTTTGTTCTATTATTAAGCAAGCCTAGCGGAGTTAGGGCTATTAAGCCCTCTCTTACACTCAACTAGAAAGGCCCGGGACAGCCTGCTTTACATACCCTCCGAAGCATGGCCAGAAAATGTAGGTAATGTGGGACTCGAACCAACAACCTTTCAGGTTATGTAATTATGTATGTAAATTTTACATTGATCATTGAGTCGCAGTCGTTCCAGTGAATCCAGTCGTTCCCAGCGAAAACGTGCCTGTCTATATACGGTAAATGTACAATATATGCTCAGGCCTCAGGTTCATGTCAGCTCTCTCTTAAACATAGAACTGTAGGTTGAGGGTTGAGCTAGACGAGGGTCCCCTAATGAGTTGGAGGGACCTGGCAAACAAAAGTTGGAAAATTGAAAGCTCACGGCCAATACAGGTCATTACCCGCCACGACGCCATCATGCATGTCTGGCGCCACACTTGTTGTTTGCAAACCTGTTGAGCCCTAACATCCCCCCCCCCCACCCGCCTAACTTGCTTTCAAGCAGAATGCCCTGAATATATTCCACAACTTTAGTAATTTATTCATAACGACATATATTGTAGCTAAATTTTTAAAACATAAGTCCCACAAATCAAATGCTTCTTTTTTAGAGTAGGCTATAGGCTACCGAAAAAAGGTGTTCACGGTAATACATTCAAAAAGAACTTGTGAACCCGTACATGCTTTCCTATTTCATAATTAGTAAAAAGGACACGTACCTACGTAGAGTAGTGGTCCAGACTCCGATTTTCACCCGAAAGGTTGTTGGTTCGAGTCCCACACTTGCTACATTTTCTGGCCATGCCTGGGATGTAAAGCAGGCGGTCCCGGGTCTTCCTAGTTGAGTGTAAGAGAGTAGTCACTATTCAATAGCTGACTACGAATCCATGTTAAAACAAGTTGCTATAAGCTTCAGCGAGCAGACAGTTGCTCAAGAAATCTCGGCCCTGTCGGTTCAGTCTTTTAAATCTATTCTCGGTTATAATAGGCTACTTGTATTTATAATATTTATATACGTTGCTTTATAGCTCGAACTCCGCTAGGTTGGCTTAGTAATAGAATAAAATAGTTCAATATTAAAATTGATAGGTATCCCAAAATCGGATACTTAATATTATTTTTATTTGAAGAACAAAGCAAGTTATTAAAAATTTGGTCTATTCAAATTGTAGAAGACTATTTTATGCATCATATTCACGGCCGTAGCCAGAAAATTTGTCGGGAGGGGTCTATCTGACGTAACCTCAATATATATATATATTTTTTTTTTAAACTTAAAAATTAAAAACTGTAGTTCTATCTAGTGTACAATGCAATTAATATTTCGGGATGGGTCCGGGCCCCCTGCAGTCTGGACCCCCCTCTGGCTACGGCCTTGATCATGTTATATAGAGTATTTTCAATTGTTTGTGTGCTATATTAATCTATTACCTTTACAGGGGGAAATTTTAATTTTTCAATTATTGGTGTTATATTTTTTTGCATGGACTTTACTATAGAGGAAATTTTAGTCACCAGTAACTTTCATGAAAGAACTGTTGTGGGCAAGGAAAAATTAAAATATCGAGAAATATGATGCCCGAAATAGTCTTCTACCACTTGAATAGGCTAAATCGACTTCGATGGCCAGGTGGTAACGTGCTTGCATTTGTGCGAGTCATCACACGCCATGCAATCGGAGTCGTGTCGTACTCATCACAGGTAATAACCTACAGAGGCGACTGAAAAGGTCAATCGGATACATTCATTAAATTGTTTGTATGCGATTAATCTTTAAAAAAAAAAAAATCAGTAATAACTTGCCCAGTAAATTTCCGCCCTTGCTAGATAGGTCCTCATTCATGTCAAATATTGTGAAAAATTATTGTAGGAAAACTGACAACTTATTTTTTATTGACCTGCCTTCACAATTCTAAAAAAAGCTTTCGGTCTTTTGTTCTTGGCCATTTTTGTTTTGTTGAATCTTCGGTCGGTTTTTTCTGGACCTCGGAGGCCCCTGTGCACTGCACAGTTTCGCCACTGACGGTAAGGCGCCCATTCCATTGACCGGCTAGGGCTATTTCCAAAAACAGTGACGTGGTAGCAGACATTCAAGACATAAGTTGCGTTTCCACCGATCTCGCATTGCAGAATGCAAATGACATTGACGGAAATTAGAATTTTTCTTTTGATAGAAATCTATAAAAATGTTTGTACTTAACATATCCCATGACGCCATTTTTTAATTTTAGTTTGTTTGTTTGTGATTTTACTGTATGATCATTGATCAATTTTAACTATGGCATAGAGGAAAATAAACATTTCCGTCAATTCTGCAATGCGAGGTCGGTGGAAACGCCACCTAAGTCTTGAATGTCTGCTACCACGTCACCGTTTTTGGAAATAGCCCTAGCCGGTCGGTGGAATGGGCACCTAAGTGAAGTTACCACAAGCCCACAACGCTCATAACTCATATTGACCGAATATATTGGGAATCCGTAAAAAGTAGGAAGAGGATCAAGGAAAGGTAGGTAGGTATTGAATTTCGATATGAGTGAAGAGGTTGGAGGATTGAAAAGGCATCGTGTTACAAATAGCAAAGAAAACAGACAACAGGGTACGCCCTGTCCCTTCCATTTCTTTCCTGCTGCTTTTACCTTCATTTCTCACTTCCCTAATTTTTTTTCCATCTACCTTTGTCATATAATACGTACATACTGCCTACATTCTACAACCAGAGCCATCATGGCTATCTCTATCAAATATTTCATCGTTTGAGTGTGATTATTTGTTTTTCAGCATAAACGGAAATGAGCAGGTTTCAAATTAATAAATACTACAGGTAATATTTTAGCATAATAATAATAACATTATTGCACATGAGATTACTTAGGTGTCGCCAGCTATGGGCAGCGGGAAGCAGCTTGGAAAATGGGTTGCTGATGGGCATGGTACTATTTATCTATTTAGAAGAGTCCGAGCTAGATGAATTTAGGCGCCCATTCCACCGACCGGCTAGGGCTATTTACAAGAACAGTGACGTGGTAGCAGACATTCAAGACTTAGGCGGAGTTTCCACCGACCTCGCATTGCAGAATTGACGGAAATGTTTATTTTCCTCTATGCCATAGTTAAAATTGATCAATGGTCATACAGCAAAATCACAAACAAACTAAAATTAAAAAATGGCGTCATGGGATATGTTAAGTACAAACATTTTAATAGATTTCTATAAAAAGAAAAATTCTAATTTCCGTCAATGTCATTAGCATTCTGCAATGCGAGGTCGGTGGAAACGCCACCTAAGTCTTGAATGTCTGCTACCACGTCACCGTTTTTGTAAATAGCCCTAGCCGGTCGGTGGAATGGGCGCCTCAATAAAATGCTCAAGGGCCCTGATTTCTCACTCCAATATTTATTCAATCGAAGAAATATTTGGATTGTTTATGTCAAGTCCAAGTAGACGCTTTGAATCTGAATTTAGGTAATACACTATCGAATTTTTCTTGGGCCCATTTTTAGTGTGTAATATATTTTTATTTAATTGAAAAGAACCGGTCCGAGTTTACTCGAACATGCTTTCCAATTTATCATTTAGTAGATAGAGATAGTGAGTTATTTCATAGTAAATAATTTAATAATAATGGCACTGCACGCAATGTATTGGAGCATGGATTTTATATGATTTATTCAAGAAATAATTTTTTGCACAAAACCAAATACTTTTTTGGGAAACAACCATATTGGTTTTGTTATTCTATTTAACATACCTGAAGGTAGAAAGCATCGATAGAAAAGTTCCACCAAAAAATTATTTTTTAGTCATTTTTCTTGAAAATTGACTTATTTTTATTTTTTTACTCCCAGAAGAAAACTTTGCAGGGGCAAGCGACCCACCGCATTTTACTACCTTTAATCACAAATACAATGTATGTGAATTTAAAAGAAATCGTAGGTTAGGCCGTTTTTGAGAAATAATTTTTTTATGTTTTTTTTTAGGTTTTTGAGAATAAAACCACCAAAATTGAGTTACCTACCCTAATATAAATATAAAAAATGGTCCCGAGGTATGATTTTTGTAAATCTACACGCAAAATTTCATCAAAGTCGACCGAGTAGTTTGCCCGGAAATCGATGAACAGACAGAGCGACAGACGGAGACAGAGCGACAGACAGACATTTCGTTAAAAACACTTTTTTTGGTTCCTGGGGCCTAATCCGTTGATCCGTTAATCCGTTGAGGTCTCGGAATCGAAAATTTTGACCATCACAAAGCTTTCCTTATACTACGTAAAAATTGGAAAACAAAAAGTTAATCGTATGCAAACAATTTAATGAATGTGTCGGATTGACCTCTTAAGTCGCCTCTGTAGGTTAGTAGGCCTACCCATGTTGAGTTGCAGCACGTCTCCGCCGCGATCGCATGGCGTGTTGAGACTTGCACAAGTAGAAGCACGGTACTGCCTTGCCATTGAAGTTGGTTAAAATGTTGATTTTGATTCCAAGCATAATCGAGTCTTTTGAATCGATTCATTTTGGTGTCGAATCAGTCCTTACTATTCTGAAATAATCCAAAAATCGAGTAGTAGGTCTGAATCGTACCATGAGAATTTGCTACCGACAGAGAAAAAAATATCAGCATAACCAAAAATACAATATTTTGTATTAATCTCGACGGCAGTTATTTCATTGTGATGGGGGGTCGGTTGCAATCAAAAAAACTCTGTTCGCCCTATTTCTGGTATTGAAATTGACAAATAGTGTTATTAGTCCAGTTTTGTACAAAAAACAATCTCATCTTGCAGCTATTATAGCGGAATGGGACGGTTTAAAATAGTTTACTCCATCTCTATTTACCTATACAATATAAGGGGTATTCACTGTGTAAGTAGAAAAGGGAAATAGAGAAATAGCTCAGAGTGAGGATACCTCCGCCAACGATTGAAATAGAAAACCCTAACCTAACATCCGAAGTTTCTTTGCCTTTTATTGCTATTAACTTATGAACATCTGCTACAGTCCACCTCTTGCCAGGTGTTTCCTTTTGTTGTTTTTTTATTAATTTCTATCACTAAACTCATCTTTTAAATAATTATATAAAAATAAAAAGGAAAATTCAAATTCAAAACAACAACAAATATGGCCGTTTTCGATTCCCCAAGTGCTACGTAGAAAAACTGGAGTTCTATTTTCCCTCAGTTTTCTACTTTTCCTTAGGGTAAGCCAAACACAGTGAGTACCCTTATAGAATAGAGTAGAACTACTCACTGTTTCATTACGAATATGGGAGCATGAAGTAGGCCTACTTGCCTGTAGACCAACATTTGTCACGTCCCACAGAAAACTTATTGAAATATTCGCTCGTTCAGATTTATAATTTTATATAGAGACGGGTGAGTTGGTGAAATTTCTATGAAAATCACCCAAGGAGCGGAGGAACCCGCCTCGGAAAAGCGTACAAAGGAAGGTTTTAGTGAGGAACAAAGGTTTTCTTATAATAAACAATGCTACGGGTAAACATGGCGGTCATGAACCCTAATTTCATTTGGAACCAATTTACTGCGGGAGCTGTTGCTTTCTGGGATTGAGAACCAATTCCACTCACAGCATTACCCGACCACATTTTTCCATAATAATCCTGTTTTTAATGAGAGTTGGTTCTCCCCGCTTTCTTTGGTGCGCGGAGGCGGCTTGCGCCTCCACTGTTTTCTTTCAGCACTCACGTTCCTATAGGGTTTCTCGCTCTCGTCTTTTCGACCTTACACAACATTTTTCATCATTATACCGGCTTATTGCTTTTGTTACATTGTTACACAACGACCTATTGAATAAACAATTGTTTTCCTTCTCAATTGAACTTTCATGAAATTCGCGTCTCAACAATGCAGTAAAAGTGTCCTTTATTCTTGATAACTATATAAGCTACTTTGCAGACGCAATTATTATAATATTATACAGAAAGATGAATAAGATGTCTTGTTTTTTCTTCAAAAAATATGATTTGCATACAAGCAATTTAATGAAGTTGCCTCTGTAGATACAATATAATGCCTGTGTTGAGTCACGACAGGTATCTGATATAGAGCGATATAGCCTACTCGTATAGAGCGACTCACACAGCAAAGTATATACCAACTATGCCCAGTGACGTAACCAAGGGGGGGGGGGGCTGAGTCTGGACCGCCGGTCCCCCTGTTTCCATTTTCACGTTCTCGTCTGCAAAATCAACCATTTTTTGCCGGCAAAATGCGTAAAACCCCACTATTTCAGGCCCATTTTTTTAAAAACAAAATCCCCGGGGGAGACCGCGGGCCCCCCTTCGACCACCCAGACCCTTGGGTGCCTGCGTAAGGGACTTTA
Source organism: Psococerastis gibbosa (assembly GCA_963971405.1). Lineage (NCBI taxonomy): Eukaryota > Metazoa > Arthropoda > Insecta > Psocodea > Psocidae > Psococerastis > Psococerastis gibbosa. The sequence continues at coordinate 43,911,223 of OZ020485.1, forward strand.
TTAGATCATGCCCCCTAATTAGATGCAATTAGACGTTGCGTACATTCATGAGAACGGCTTTCCTCTTTTTCTACATTTTTACGAAAATGGGCGAGGGGCGCCAAATGAAACACCGTCCCCCTTCGAAAACCTAACGATACACCACTGTTTCATGGTACTCATAAGTGGGCAAACTTTTGTTTTATATTGATGAACGGAGGGTGGTTTTAGGCTCAGGGGGTCATGGAATGAAAAAGTTTTGAAGAAATTTTCCGGAAGTCGAACGTTAGTCGTCGTCTCAATAGGTTGATGAATCTCCCTAAAAGAAAAATTCTGGCTATGCCTCTGACTATGCCAACGAAGGTATAATCTATACTTTCACTATTTTTTGTTTCAATGTGATTAATGCGCATGCATAGTAAAATGTAGGGAGAGGGGCAAGTCCAAACATAATGGCGGTAGTCTGACAAATGCTGACTTGGTGCATTGCCTAATAGCTGTGTAATTTATGCATTGAACTCGTTTGAAATGTAAATATAAAACAGTGTCTGCTGACCACCCCTTGCCCCTGCGTGAATACCCTATTCTTTATTGCTTTCCAATTTATACGTAGTATAAGGAAAGCTTTGTGATGGTCGAAATTTTCGATTCCGAGATTTCAACGGATTTACACGTTTTGAGGTCCCACGAACCCAAAAAAGTGGTTTTTACGAAATGTCTGTCTGTCGCTCTGTCTGTCTGTTTGTTCATCGATTTCCGGGCAACTACTTGGCCGATTTTGATGAAATTTTGCATATAGGTCCACAATAATTATACCGGGATGTTTTTATTTTTATTTTGGGATAACTCAATTTCGGGGGGTTTTATTTTCAAAAAACTCCAAAAAAACGTCTAAAAAAATTATTTCTCAAAAACGGCTCCAACGATTTCTTTTAAATTCACATATATTATAGTCGTTATTAATGTTGACAAAATGCTGGGGGTCGCTTGCCCCTTGATAATTTGCTTCTGGGGGTAAAAAAAAATAAAAATAAGTCAATTTTCATGAAAAATTACTAAAAAAAATATTTTCTGTGGAACTTTTTATCGATGATTTCTACCTTCAGGTATGTTTTAGGTGTTCAATAGGGTAAAAAAAACGGACAGGTTGCATTCCCAAAAAAATATTTGCTTCTGTGCAATAAATTATTCTTTGAGAAATTATGGAAAATTCACGCTCCAATACATTACGTGCCATGTGTGTGTCATTGTTACTACTGTTACAATGTGTTGGTATGTTCGTTCCAGAATATGCAATTAAGTTTAAGGGGTTTTTTACTATATTGAGGGGGACGCCCCCACCCCCTCTCGAGGGATCTGAAATTTAACCATAGGGAAATTATTTCCTTTGAAATTATATATGTCTATATCTACTAATTTATAAATTGGAAATCATGTTCGGACCGGTTCTTCCTTAGTGGCGACACGCGTTAAACAAGGTGTTATGTCAGGTTTTTCGGTAATCTTCATAAATAAAAATCAATCTTTGTATGTTTCTCCTAATGCATTATTTAAAATTCCTTTCTAAAAAAAGGTTCAAACTGTTCTCATAAAACTTTCCTCATTCATAGACCTCAAGATCCTCTATGTACAGTATATAATAAAGCATCCTTGGTATATCTGGGATAACTAGAAATTTTGCGTTTTGACAACTTTGTACTTAGTATTTTTCCATAATAATAATAATAATAATAATAATATAGCCTATTGACCAGAAATTTGAGAAATACATTTAAGATAAAATAGATAAATTTCCGACAGTACATCATTGACGGCGATGAGCGTGAGCCCATATAGCCCAAAACCTTAACTTAACTTAGCCTATTTCATTTTTTTTTTGATCATTTGTTCACCCAGGGGCGTAAAGTTTTAGAATGTTGGCGGGGGCAAAACTAAGTAGACCTTTTGACGTCATCAGGCAGGATAAGGAAAAATTGAAAATATAAGAGCAATAAGATAGTACAGGATTTTACGCATTTTAATAGTTGTAAAGTATAGCTGTAGATTTCACAAAGCTAAAAAAGGAATGCTTACATTCATATTGCTGCAAAGGGGACCATGAAGTATTAACCACGTCTTACATTGCTCGAGGCTGGGGGGGGGGGTAAGTTGGATCGTGCCCCCCCCCCCCCAACTTTACGCCCCTGTTCACCCCCCTTCAGATATATTAAAAAGAATTTTAATTTTGCCATAAATTTTGCCCTACTCGAAGCTCGAAGTCAATCCTAACTGCTAAGTGGACTACAGTGCTATTTTGCTAGTTATGAGTGAAAGTTTCACCCTCTGATAACGGCCAATTCTTTTATAGGCTATACTCACATAGCAGTGGGTCGCGTAATTTCAAAACTTTTCTGGGCAAGGTGGCAATCAGGTACCCATTAAAAAAAATCTTTTTACAACCATTTTGTTGTATGAGTATGAGTATGGGATAGTTTTATGAGGTGCGCTCTGATTAGCTGATGAGTTAACGCGCGTTGTTGTGGTTTTGTAGTAAGGAAGATGGCGCGGATAGAAATAGTAAAATGTCTCTGAGTTTTGAGAATTATATATTGAAATCTCGAATTGGGTATCTTGAGGGTCTTGAGTTTTGAGAATTATATAATGAACTTTCAAATTGGGTATCTTGAGTTTTGAGTTTTGAGAATTTTATAATCAACTTTCGAATTGGGTATCTTGAGTGTCTTGAGTTTTGAGAATTATATAATAAACTTTTGAATTGGGTATCATGGGTGTCTTTTCTTCGTATATCTTCCTTACTACAAAACCACAACAACGCGCGCTAATTAACTAATCAGCCAATCAGAGCGCACCTAAATAAACAACACACTATACTTTTAAAAATTTCCTCAGTAATCAGGGTCAGTGTATATTCATAAAATTGCAGAGGGCTATTGACCGTCTCCCCCCTTGGGGCGCCCCTGTCGTACGGTAATGGTAATTGTGACGGGGATACTAATTTCATTAACTACAACAACAGTAACAGTGTGGAAGCTCATCACGGTAGTAAATAACTTGCCAAGCAACTGACTAGAGCCGAAGGGAAGTGAAAGAAAAGCGTCAGTAACTGCTGGTGCAATAAAGAGCCTGTGCTTGACAGCTGCCTGCACTCATCGTACAGCCTGCAGTATTACTGTCGGTCAGCATTTTCTATTTCAGTAATTTACATTTTCAAATTTGTAATGAGCCCCCTCCATTTTCAGCAATTGTGTTCTAAGTAACAATGGTATACTTCGATGGCAATGTGGTAGCGAATGTGTACTTGTGCGAGTCTCTATAGGCTACATGCAATGCGATCGGAGATGTGTCGTAACTCAGCACAATTATTAATTTACACATTCAGGCGACTGAAGAGGTCAGTCGGATACATTCATTGAATTGTTTATATGCGATTAACCTTAAACAAAAAAGCAAACTTAGGCGTACGGAAATAAGCTATATTATAATACTTAGGTATACTGCTTCCGCTTGGTCGCAGTTGATTCTTTGTTTTGTATCCATGAATTTTAAAATGCATGGCAAATAAAAATCAGACGAAATAAATTAGTTTCTCGTTCCACAGCTGTACAGAAATGAAAATGGACTTATGAGAAATTGATAAAAAAGCTTTCGCAGTAAATATACATTTTCTCGACTGACATTATTTTAACCGAAATAACAGAGTCAAGAAGAATCTGAACTGGCGGGATTTGAACCCATGATCTAGATCTATGTGTTGCATCGTGTTACCACTACACGACGAGCCCCCCCCCCCCCCCCCCCGCTAAGAACATGACTCGATTCTCTTTATCAGTGGTTCCCAAACTGTGGTCCATGGACTACCGGTGGTCGTCCACAGGCATATATCAGGTGGTTCACGGACCAAAGTACGAAATAAGAAAATAAAAGAGCTGAGTTATTGGAAATTTGAAGTAAAATAGAGTAAGTTTTGGCACTGAACTACAAAATCTAACCGAAATCTGTCCCAAACATTTAAACGATTAGCACATATGCTAATTGTAGGCACAAACTACTTGATCTTGGTCCTAAACTTTGACGATTTTCCTATCACAGCCATGGTGGTCCACGGAAAATCATAAAATAATCTAGTGGTCCACGGACAAGAAAGGTTGGGAACCCCTGTTTAAAGTATACCATGCTGTTAGACAATATTCGTATTGTTGGACATGGTAGTCCAGCTACACAACTTATTCTAACCGAACAGGTCTGTGAGATACATTATTGCATATAAAGCAAATACTTTATCCTCTATTTAATTATCTTTTTACATAGGTTGACTTGAATTGATTTATTGAAGGGAAACTTCTTTATCGACGTAGGGAGAAAAATCTTGTTACGCGCCATCTTGGTGACGCGCCATTTTGTTACGCGCCGTCCTGATTTCTGTACTCATGGATGACGCTCATTTTTGGGCAGATGTAGAAGGCCTATCTCAATTTAAATTATACCCATGTCTTCGTCTTTTCTTCCTGTTTCAGGCCATGCTATATTTGTGGTGATCAAGCAAGGGGGTGTGAAAAGTCAAGGGGTGCGCACGATTTTAAACAAAAATAGGCCTCCTTCGGCCGCGTTATTATCTATTTAAAAAATTCAAACTACTTAAGGGCCTTTCCACATTTCTTTCTCTTTCCAGCCATATATTATGGAAGTGAAATTTAGTAATTTAGGCGTTGTCACGTTAAACTATCGTCTGTAAACCGACTTTACAACCGACATACAGACAACCAATATAATTAATGAAATGCTAAATTATAATCTTAAAACAATAAGGTAAAATAATTGAATTATTTTTATACATGTTTATAATAATAAAAGCCTTTTGCTTAAAATTGAACTAATTTAGCTTTACTTAACCAATTTCTGTAAAGTTGTAAATATATTGTAGTAGGCTAGATCATTTTTCGAAAAATGATGTCATGAGGATGTTTCACTTCTTACGTGTGTACACCGATACACGCACGCTATTTTTTTTTATTAACTACATAAAATGCATTATACTGACTTTATAGAGTGGTAGTAGTAATTTAATCAGTCAGGCGGACTGCTTTATTCTTCTTCTATTTTTAGAAACGACTATGCATCAATAAAAAAAAACGACTTGGTCTCGAAGTTGTAGGTAAATATTTTGAAATCTCTGGCTTAAAAATTCACCAAGCAGCCCAAGCTCCAATCCGTACTGAACGAACAACAAGCAGGTCATATTACTTGCGGGAAAGCTGATCGAACCTATAATTTTTTTTATATCGAAAAAAGAGTTATTGTATGAGTTAAAGCAGAGCAGCCGATCTCAACAATGGGAACGGATGTTTATGCGAAGTTCAGGTAATAATGGTGTCAACATGATTTCGACTCGCACCCCGGAAGTAGGGGGGGGGGGGGCGGCCGGGGAGATTTCCTCCTCGAAGTCCCACCACGACCTCCCCATATATTAGACATCCCACCCTCTAAAACACCTTATTTAAATTAATTTAAACACTACCGACAAGGCCGTGCCCAGGTTTTGATTTCGGGGGGGGGGGGGGGGTAAAAAAAAAATTTACGCAATTTATTAATGAATTAATGGATAAATTTTTGAAACCATACAGGTTTACATACAAAAATTTATTTCGGAGGGCGGGGGGGGGGGGGGGGGTTGTCTCAGCTCACATAAAAAACTATAAGCATTAAGGCCACATCATTATATTATATATATTATACGGGTTAATTGTAAGAGTGGGCCGAAAGGCCCAAAATTCGCCCATATGGAATATAATGACAATTTTCTTTCTTTCTTTCTTTCTTATATTTACTTATTGCTCCAAGCTGACTGACGCTGAGAAAGTTAATTTACGAGTAATAATAATAAAAGAAAAAGTAATTGATATGCCGATAAAAAATTGGCACTTTTAATTTTTTTTTCTACATTTGTCTTGAGAGTCTTTTAAGTGTTCTTAAATCCTGCATCGTAATTTAAAGAATCTTCAGGTCTGATTACTTAATTTTTAAAGAAATATTGTCGTCCAAGAACAGTTTCGACAGGCGATACCTTACAGGCTATATTGGCTTAACACTGCTGTTAGACAATAACACAGAAAACTGATTTTATTACGAAGGGAAAATATGAGTATTAAGGAGAAAATGTAGAAAATTTATTTTTATTTTTTATTTAATTAACTAAGCAAGTTATTAAAGATTTGGGTTATTTCAGTTGTAAAAGAATACGTCTTCACGCATATGATAAGGTATTTTTAATTTTAGCCTTGTTGATTTTCAATTAATTCTATTTTACGTGAAATTTTGGCCCCAATAATTTTTATGAAAGAACTACGATACCATAAATTGAAAATACCGTATTATATGATGCATAAAGTAGTCTTCTACAATGTAAAGGAGCCAAATCGTTATTAACTTTTTCTGTTAATTTAAAAAACAAATCGATGAATACAACGGATTATGTGGTGCTGATTTTCTCCTAACTGGTGTTCCATACTCCACGAATGGGTTAATTTAAAGAGTGGACCGAAAGGTCCAAAATTAGCCCACATGGAAAATAATGACAATTTCCTTTCTTTCTACTAATTAAATCTATTCAATAGCTGTTCAATGCAAAATTATAGCCTAATATATCGGGATAGAGAGTTCGAAGCTGGGCATTGCAGCGTCCCGAAATTTTATTCTTTAATATAAAATAACAATAATATGCATTTCTTTAAGTAGGGCACACACATTGTTCGTCCGAAAAGATTACATTCACAAAACACAAAAACAGGTACAAAACAGACAGTGTAACAAAATATTTCAGGCTTACTAGCTCACAACAGTTCACAAATTCTCGCGATTGATGCAAAAGGGGTCTAGATTGCAGTTATTAAATTTTATATTTAAATTTCGGTATTGATATAGGAACATTAAATAATATAAAGACTTTTTGTTTTATTACTAATCGCCTCGATAAGGCTGCAGATGGCAACCCATACCAACTAGCGACTTAAGTGGCAAGGTGGGAGCATGCTTGTACTTGTGCGAGCCTCTACACACCTTGCGGTCGGAGACGTGTCGTGACTCGACACTCGATACATTCATTAAATTGCTTGTATGCGATTTAACCTTTTTATTTAAAAAAAATATAAAAAAATAAGTAGCAGACTATTTTTATAATTTTTATTTATTATTATTTATATTTTTAACTATGAATAAATAACTCATTGTTAAAAATAACTTGGTGTAGATTTACGTAATAAAATTTAAAAATACACAACCGGTTTCGGCTCACGCCATCGTCAAGTGCACTTGATTGACAGCAAGTTTTACAAAGTTACTAAGGAGACTATTATGTTTATAAATCAATAAATAAGGACTTTTTGTTCTTTTACTAAGCCAACCTAGTGGAGTTATAAAGCCCTCTCTTACACTCAACTAGAAAGGCCCGGGACCGCCTACTTTACATGCCCTCCGAAGCATGGCCAGAAAATGTAGCATGTGTGGGACCCGAACCAACAACCTTTCGGGTTGAAAGTCAGAGTCCGTACCACTATACTCTACATGTCCTGATATTAAGTTCGGAACAAACATAGCACCCCAACAAAGCATAAACCGAGGGTTTCATTGAAATAACAATGATGTAAGGAAACAATTTGACAGATATTTTGTCAATAAAAATGGGAAAACATTCTATACTGTGCAGGTGAGGGCGATATTAAAATGATTTTCCATTGTTAAGTAAGTTAAGCAGCGCAAGGTGAGGTTGTCGGAACAGGAGCCCCCCCCCCCCCTCTCTCTCTCTATTAATACATAATGCCGTGGACTAACAATGTTTGCATTGCCACAAATTTACTCACATTTACGATAAAAATGTCGCTTTGTTTGCCCCTAGTAGCTGACTTGTCGCCACTTGCCACTATTCCCACCATTGGACTTTTTCAAGAGGGACCACACCCTATTGTTATAGTTTAGAGAAGCTATACTGGTCTTGAGCCTTGAGCTATAACTCTCACTGCTTAGGCGCGGTTTCCACCGACCTGCAAGTGCAAAATACACATACGGTGACGTGGTAGCAGATATCATTAATAAAGGCGGGGTTTCCACCGACCTCTCATTGCAGAATGCAAATGACATTGACGGAAATTTAAATTTTTCTTTTTATAGTAATCTATTAAAATGTTTGTACTTAACATATCCCATGACGCCATTTTTTTTTAATTTTAGTTTGTTTGTGATTTTACTCTATGATCGTTGATCAATTTCAACTATGGCATAAAACAAAAATTTCCGTCAATGTCATTTGCATTCTGCAATGAGAGGTCGGTGGAAACCCCGGCTTTATTAATGATATCTATATATATATATATAATGATACCACGTCACCGTATGTGTATTTTGCACTTGCAGGTCGGTGGAATCCGCGCCTTACCGCTTACTGATTAATGGTTTCGGAACGTATAAAAGACAAACATACACTTGATTGTATGTGTTTTATTCATTATTGACAGTATTCATTATTGTAAATCGCATTATATCACAAGTAACCTACACCTTAAATAACTACTGTATAACCTGTATAGGGGCCAATCACAGAGAAAACTAAAGCCTTCTAAACCTCCCTTTATTGATGTAAACTCGAATAGAAATAGTAAGTAGTAAAATTGTAATACTTGTTTATTGGATATTGTATGAAGGAAGGAAATAAAAAATGTTTTTATGTATTATTATATTTTAGGCCAAGATATGGCTTTGGTTGATTATTTGGTCATTATATAAAACATCTTTTTCAATTTCACTCAAGGCCCCAAAGCAGCCTATCACAGTCCTACATGTGGATTAAGGTTGTTGTAAAAAATCATGGCTTGCCATAAATTTAATAACCCAGAGCCTATCAGTCCTGAAAGCGTTCCCCTTTCCGTTCAAAAAAAAAAAAAAAGATATAGAACATATCAAAGGGGATATTGGCGATGGGAGCGATGAAGGGGTTGCAGATGGATAAAAAATGAGTGCAATTTGGAAAATTAATAGTGAGAAAGGTGTGTTGAATATCGCGATAAATCATACTAGGGTTACTGAGATGACGTCGATTGCCTCTGGACTATATATCACTTTGTGACGTCACCATGTCATTTCAGTGGTAATGAGTTTAACAAACAGAAACAGGTCAAATTTATAACATCGGTTTTAAGGGCAGTTTTTTTAAGAACGGTGTCGATGTCACACAATTTTTAGTTTTTGGCGTAAAAGGGTGAGAATTTTTTGCTTTCCAATTTATGCGTAGTGTAAGGAAAGCTTTGTGATGGTCGAAATTTTCGATTCCGAGATTTACGGATTTACACGTTTTGAGGTCCCAGAAACCCAAAAAAGTGGTTTTTACGAAATGTCTGTCTGTCGCTCTGTCTGTCTGTCTGTGCGTCGATTTCCGGGAAAACTACTCGGTCGATTTTGATGAAACTCGGCATGTAGGTTCACAAAAATCATACCTCGGGACTAATTTTTTATTTTGGGCTATCTCAATTTGGGGGGGTTTTATTTTCAAAAAACTCCAAAAAAAACTTCTAAAAAAATTATTGATCCAAAACAGCTCGAACGGTTTATTTTTAATTCACATATATTGTAGTCGTTATGAATGTTGACAAAATGCGGGGGGTCACTTGCCCCTTGATAGTTTGCTTCTGGGGGTAATAAAATAAAAATAACTAAATTATAATGAAAAATGACTAAAAAATAATTTTTCTGTGACACCTTTCCATCGATGATTTCTACCTTCAGGCATGTTTTAGGGTGTTAAATTGAGTAACGAAACCGGACAGATTGCTTTCCCAAAAAACTATTTGGTTTTGTGCAAAAAAAAAATGTTTTTGAAAAAATGATAGAAAATTCACGGTCAAATGCATTGCGTGCCCTGCCATTATTGCTGTGTAGTAATGTGTTGGTCTGACCTATCTAGAATTTACCTCACCTCCAGTGACGTCAGGTCCCCCCCCCCCCCCCCGAGATGCCCCAAATTCAACTATAGGAAAATTATTTACCATGAAATTACTCATTTTCTCTAGCTACTACTTGATAAATTGGAAAGCATGTTCGAGTAAACTCGGACCGGTTCTTTAAGAATTGCAAACGCATTAAAATCCGCAACCACAATAAACAAATCAGGGAGAGAGGGAGGGAGAGACAGAGACAGTGGCGTATCCGTAGGAATGATGAGCTCTGCGCGATATACCGAGAGCCTCCGATAGTAGCCGAAATCAAGAGACTAGGACACGTGGAACGAATGCCAGACAATAGGGCTGCAAGAGCAGCCTTACACAAGGTGCCCCAAAGGAGAAGACGAGTGGGATGGCCACGGATGGTTGGAGGACGTCGAGGTGGATCTGGTGACCCTTGGCGTCGATGACTGGCAAAGGAGAGCGCAGGCTGGCGTGATGTGGCAGAGCAGGCCGAGGTTCTTCACGGGCCGTAGCGCCAAGGAGTAAAGTATGAAAGTATTAGAATAAACAATGGAAGCCACAGAGTAAAAAGACAGTGAATGTCAGGTAAGGACTATAGGACGGCTAGGCCACTAGGAACAGAAGAGAAAGAGAAACAATGAGAGGGCGAAAAATGTGTTCAGAACATGTAGAAGTTATACAGAAAACAATGAATGTCAACTGCTGATGATTGTTGAAGCCACACCCGATGGTAGTAACTGTACTTATGGCTATTTATGCAGATTTTTGGAAAGTCAGCGATAGGTAGGTGGCTTGTCGACTTTTTGACAATTTCAAATTTAGGAGATAAAGAGATAATTATTGAATAATCGATAGTCGAATGAGCGTATAGTGTCTACTGCTGTAGGAAGGTTTTAATGAGTCTAAGGCCCATAAACTAATAATTAACAGTAGGAAATAAAATTTTCCGACACCTATACCCAAACACCGGACCATTATTTTTTATTTATTATACGTATCCTTTCATCAACAACTATATTATTATAAGAATTTAATTAAAATACCATATTAAACCATTTCTGGGTCTAAAACCAACGCCACAGTTGAGAGCAGACCCTTACTAATTAGTCTGCAGCACACAATTCAGGTCTGAGTTGAATAGAATTTACAACAAGAAAACATGCGACTAGTAAGCAATACCAGCGCGTTGATGAAATAGAATAACAATCCACCACCCGAGTAAATACCCCTGATTTCCGACAAAAGAGGCAAGGGCAAAGTCTATCACTTAGTAAAATGAAAAAGTCAAGAAAAGAGATTCCAAGATAAAACATGCACTAAACAGGTCCTTAAAACTCATCGTAAAACGCACGAAAAGGCCTGGAATGGAAGAGGGGGGTGAGAGACAAACTAGCCTACATCAGGAGGACCAGCACAAAAAAAAAGTAGGATATTGAAAACTGTACTGATGCTGTCGATGATGAAGGAATGGAAAAGAAGAAGACTGCTGTTGCCCGCTGCTGACAGTTGGAGAAGGCAACAGCAAGAAAAGGTGGCGCGCATGGGCGGAGAAGATGCGGCGGCGCAGGTTGGTTCGGGTACGGCGTTCGGGCGGGGCGTAGCCTCAGCGGCACTTCGTCGCGAACGTGCTGCCGAAATTAGCGAACGGTTTCTCCATAATCGCTGACGGACGATCTCGTTCCCCGACTGTATTGATTTCGTATCTCGCGACTCAAGGCTGTTGCCGTTTCTTATACATTTTTCTGGCTAAAGGTATCGGTAGAAGACGTAAAAAAATTCACCGTATATTGACGGGTTTCCAAATGTATTGTTTCAATTCTTACAAATACATGTCTTCACTTGGTTTCTCTCCAGCGAAGGGTAAGTCAAAAAAAGGCGCCTGTAGCGGTTTTTTTTTGTATTATTGTTTAAACCGATTTACTATATATATGTTGGTAGTTATATCTCTATTTGACCTCGGCTAAGTAAGTTCAGTTTATTATTAAGATAGGACTGACACAGTTAATTTACTTACATTACATGCAATTGTGTTACTACCCGGCTGAACCACATGGAGATCATATCATGATCATCACACAAGACATCAATTTTTCAACAGAATTTTATTTAGGCGCATATAATGTGTCCATATTATATTATATATCTATGTGTTATTCAATCATCTCAATCAACGAACCATTGTCAATTTATACCACCTCCTACATGTCCCACTTATCTTATCTAGGTTAGCGGGAACATGAATTACGATAGAAATACAGTAATTATAGCCTAATGCAATTTTGTGAAATATAACGTTTAACGTATTTTGCCCTTATTAACTAACATATTATATTGTACGAGCGTATAAGTAAAGTTCGGTAAGAATACATGTCCGATTATAACCATTCCATAACCCGGTTCTGATATATATTCTGAGTTCATTTTATGGCGCTTAATCAAGTACGTGTACCCCCCCCCCCCCATCTATTTACTCTTATCATTGATATGAGTATAAAGTCGAATATATACCAGTTAATTATTTGTCAGATATGAAAGGCTAGTACGCGGTGGTACTATTCCAAGTATAGTGACGTTCAGCGTCTTGTGTGTTCCCGCCAAGAAAGCTATAGTAGAAATAATTCAAAACCATTCTCTTAGTTTCGTCCACACTGATGAAGTTACCCTGAAAGTTTGTCCCCAGAGTAGTGCGTAAGAAGCAAGAATAAATATGACGACAGTTATGTAAAACCATATACCGTTATGTATTTAGACTATGAACGGACTAAAATAGGCTCAGTGGTTGGAAAATCCGGGTGGGGCACGGCAAACAGACCATGCGACGATGGATAGGATGGATAGAGATAATTGGCGCCAAAATGGTTTGAAAGTTTTCCACAGTAGGTACTCATATTCTTGGCTTGATGTAATATTCCCAACAATTTAGACTACTCATTTATAAAATATGATAAATACTGGTAGGAAATAATTATTAAACAGCTATTGTTAGGTCTCTACTATTTTTTTTTTTTAATTCACATGCACATAATATCGTAGTCATGTTTACAACCCATAAGATCGCCTTTCCTTTGATAGTTTGATTTTGAGACAAAAAAGACATAAAAAGGACTAAAAATTGACCTTAAAAAATCTCGGGATCATTTCTTCTGTTTTGCTCAATTTGGGGGGATTTTATTCTTATATGCATGTGCTTATAACTGCCTTCTTCTAACGGACCCTTCAAGTGTAAACAAATGTGGGTTATGAGGTGGGGTATAGCCTATTACTAATATGTCACCTTCCACTATAAAATCTGGGAGGGGGGGGGGGGTGGTTCAAAATACGACTAAGTGCCCTGATCCACCGGACTATTCAGTTAATTGGTGAAGTTTGTGGGGTCACAACCAATTTTTTGTATTTTAAGCTGCCAACAACCATGGTGTTAACAGAATAACTTACCTCGGGAATAAGATTAAATAATTCTAAATAAACGCAGACATGACACGTGGCATGAATAATATAGCTTTTAAATTATCGGCTTTTACGTTAGTCAACTTAAATAATAAAACAATCTAATGTTTTGTGTTTTCGTGTGGGTCACAATATTGAAAATTCACGGGAAATTTTAAATTTGTAAGCAATATTTTGTATAGTTAGGTGTAAGAGAGGGCCATCTCGCTTTATCTATATTGCATTTTTTTCAATAAAGACTTTATTATTATTATTTAAAACAGTACGTACTGTACAATTAGCTATTGTTTCGGTGAATTTGTCTATTTATATACGCTAATTTTTTGTAATCTGCTATATAAAATTGCAATTTTAAACCCGGTTGCTTTAGATGCCTCGGTGACGTCCTGTTTGCCCAAAAGTGCCTCTCAATAAAATTAAGTTCGGATAAGTTATTATATTTTAACACCGGTTTCAAGATTGTTTAAATAATTCCCGGGGTAAGTTATTCTCTAAACGCCATGGTGCGGTTGCAGGCATTGAAACAAATGAAACACTTCAGTAAGCATCCATAGTGAATTCAATTCCTTATTCAACAGTATATAGTACAATAAGTTTGATATTGTATACTAAATTTGTCTTGACCTATTTATTAAATCACCACGAACAAAGTCACCTGCAGTACATTCTACTTCTTCTGTTACTGCCTCTTCAATCGAAGATTAGCGACCATCACGGCAATTTGTACCTTGGAGGCAACTGCACTGAAAAGGGAAGTCGTGTTCTTGCCCAACTAATGCCTCATTAGGTTTATCAACCAGGATGTTCTTCTACTGGGAGCCCTGTGACTTTATATCTTCCCTCAGATTATTATTTACAGAAGGAGGTTTTTTCGTTCCTCATCACATGGCCAAAAAAACTGTCCCGAGGTATGATTTTTGTGAACCTACATCCTAAATTTTATCAAAATCGACCGAGTAGCTTGCCCGGAAATAGATGAACAGACAGAGCGACAGACAGACAGACAGAGCGACAGACAGACAGACAGAGTGACAGACAGACAGACAGACAGAGCGACAGACAAAACGTGTAAATCCGTTGAAATCTCGGAATCGAAAATTTCGACCATTTTTTCCTTATACTACGTATAAATTGGAAAGCAATTATGTTAGTTTCCGCTTCTTAACCGTCAGCAGCAACTCGGCTTCTGTATCCATTCGCCTCAGGACCTCAGTATTAGGTACACGAACTCCCCAGGATATGCGCAGCATTCTTCTGTATGCCCACATTTGAAATGCACTGATTCTGTTCTCCATAGCTTGTGTCAAAGTCCATCCCTCTATACTATATAGAACGATTGGGAACACATAGCATTAGTAATGCTAAGATCCAACCGCAGATTCCGAAACCGAACTACTTTTTACATTTTGATGAAAACATTTCAAGCTTGTTCAATGCGGCAGCGCATTTCTCGACTCACCTCACACTCACTGTTTACAATGCATCCGAGATACCGGTATTATTAACATTCAAAATTAGAGGATATAGAGAAAACTACACTTGCGGGATTCGAACCCAAGATCTACGCCTAACTGGGACGTCGTCTTAACCACTGGATCACAAGCCCCGACAAGTGCAGTCCATCTAAATCATCTACATATGCTCTTATTGACAAGATTCGTATTAGGTGCCCATTCCATTGACCGGCTAGGGCTATTTCCAAAAACGGTGACGTGGTAGCAGACATTCAAGACTTAGGTGGCGTTTCCACCGACCTCGCATTGCAGAATTGACGGAAATGTTTATTTTCCTCTATGCTATAGTTAAAATTGATCAATGATCATACAGTAAAATCACAAACAAAAAAATAAAATTAAAAAATTGGCGTCATGGGATATGTTAAGTACAAACATTTTAATAGATTTCTATAAAAAGAAAAATTCTAATTTCCGTCAATGTCATTTGCATTCTGCAATGCGAGGTCGATGGAAACGCTACCTAAGTCTTGAATGTCTGCTACCACGTCACCGTTGTCGGAAATAGCCCTAGCCGGTCAATGGAATGGGCGCCTTACTAGACAGGTTAGCACAGCCAAACAACTATCAAACCGAACAGGTCTGTTATTTCGGTTATAACTTCTTCAACCAAAGTTAAAAACTATACTATAAAGTAAATAGGCTACAGTAGGTAACAGTCGGCGTCGGCCTATGACGGGCTATGGCAGATTACATGCAATATTAACTGGTATACAATATTTCCCAATGAAGCAATTGTGATATAAGTAAATGAATGAAATATCAAAGCTATATATTTGTTACGACTCAATGCACCCCAACAATTCACCTCAATGATCGCGTAAAATTCCAGCGATACATATCGCACTCTTTACGAGTATTGGAGATAGAATGGATGCATTGTGTATAGTGAGCTGCCATTTTCAAAAACTCATTTTATATCAAAGAGAAATCTTTTCAGATACTGTAGGTATCGCACGTTATAGAAAAGTCTATATTAAAAAAGTATAAGCTACATTTCTATTATTATATTTAATAATGAGTATATTGACATTCCAGCAATTCTTGAGTTATGAGGACAGAATGCTCCCCAACAGCTCGTTCTCCCTGAATTGCCGTGAAAATTAGACGAGCTGCAGTTCTATAATAGTGTAAGCTACGATTAGGGACGTCAGCATCTGCAAAATAATTTACAATCAAGACATTGCCGTACAGTTCCCAGAAATTGCTTCCTCATCAGCAAGTACTTAGCCATTTTCTTTCAGGTGGACGCGGTTTTGAGCCGTACATGCTCTAGGTGGGGGGGGGGGGGGGTCTTAGAACCCCATGCGTTCCGTGCCCCTACTTATTAAAATCCGGGGGAGGGGGAGGTAGGTGAGATTTTCAACTCAAAAAAGTTTAAGATATTAATATCCATCATAGCAGTCCAGTTTTATATACATCCTCTAATTTCGGTTTCGCTATGAAATTCGACTAAGGCGGGGTTTCCACATACGTCAATAGTTAATGTGGTTTTGACGTGGTAGCAGACATTTTTAGTATGTCTTTAATGTCTGCTACCACGTCAAAACCACATTTACTATTGACTAATGACGTATGTGGAATCCCCGCCTTAGTACAAAAAATTAGTGGCGTTGGTGTCGGGCGGGAAGAGTAGGACTCTGATTGGGCCTAAATTGCGCATAAGATGCGCTAAGTTAGTACCCCAATTACGTAAAAAGAGACTTCACAAAGTTCAGGTATATACAGTTATAAAAATAGTCTGCTACTTATTTTACTACTTTTACTACTACTTATTCCTTTAATTTAATAAATTAGACCGATATAATTCAAAATCCAACACATGCACTGCCACGTGCAATGTTTACTATCATGGGCAAAGGGACCTGGGCCGGGATGATAGGCCGTATGGGGGACCCGATGAGGGAGTGGGCAAGGGGGGAGGGGGGGGGGGGTGACCAAGAGGGATAATCTCATTGAGGCTAGGAGCTTAGAGCGCTTTGTACCTCTGTGGTGCTATGCGAGTCCGCTTTGACCAGTCTTACGGCTAAATTGCCAATTATCTTAGCCTTTTCGACTTACTTTTTCGTGTCCGATATGGGTCTCCAACTCGCTGTCAGACCTTTATGCCTCCTATTCAGATGCTTTTTGTTGGTGCAAAAGAAGGGCATTAGGTCGGGTTTCCTATAGTTTAAACACTTCGAATGAGGAAGTTATTGGTTGTTATTATTCAAGAGCTTCTCAAAGACGTACAGTAGGTCTTTATATGTAGACATGTAGTCTGTAGTGTGGCACATTGAATATTGCCCTACTAACGACCCCATCGGTTTTGGGACAATGTTGGTATTGTCTCCGAATGAATTTTTAGTCATTAATTGGCAAACTGGTTCACTCCAGCAGCCTGATCGAGGCGATTATAATACCGGTATTTATTTAATCCCCTGGTAATAAATATGTAAACAAGATAATTTTATAATGGAAAGTGCTATTCAAAATTTGTTTGTTTAAAGTTATAATCCTAGGGTATTTATTTAACCCAGGTATTATAATCGCCTCGATAAGGCTGCAGATGGCAACCCATACCAACTAGCGACTTAGGTGGCAAGGTGGGAGCATGCTTGTACTTGTGCGAGCCTCTACACACCTTGCGGTCGGAGACGTGTCGTGACTCGACACTCGATACATTCATTAAATTGCTTGTACGCGATTTAACCATTTTATTTAAAAAAATATAAAAAAATAAGTAGCAGACTATTTTTATAATTTTTATTTATTATTATTTATATTTTTAACTATGAATAAATAACTCATTGTTAAAAATAACTTGGTGTAGATTTACGTAATAAAATTTAAAAATACACAACCTGTTTCGGCTCACGCCATCGTCAAGTGCACTTGATTGACAGCAAGTTTTACAAAGTTACTAAGGAGACTATTATGTTTATAAATCAATAAATAAGGACTTTTTTGTTCTTTTACTAAGCCAACCTAGTGGAGTTATAAAGCCCTCTCTTACACTCAACTAGCAAGGCCCGGGACCGCCTGCTTTACATGCCCTCCGAAGCATGGCCAGAAAATGTAGGAAGTGTAGGACTCGAACCAACAACCTTTCGGGTGAAAGTCAGAGTCCGTACCACTACTCTACATGCCTTGAATGGCATCGGCAAGGAGTCATTCAGCCACAATCAAGGCCATTGCCAGGGGGGGGGGGCGAAATGAAATGGCTTGACACTAGATACCTATAGAATCGGATTTTGGGAGGAAAAATAAAAAATACTATGTAAAATACAATGAATTTCTGTGTGTGGAATGCTGCAAGAAAGTTTTGGGAGAAAAAGCTTGTGGTAAAGTTCCATGTGAAGCTAAAAGAATTTGACAAGGTGGCTTATTGTTTCAATGTTTCGATTTAGCTCATTAAACCACCCCGGTAATTATATGTGGTAACTTGGACAACACTTTTAACTCTAACTCAATAACTTCAACATTGTGAATATACCCTTAAGGTGTTTGCGCAACTTAACCAAGTGTGAACTAGTCGAACGAGGAAGTTGCCAAACAATTGTAATGAGCCAGTTATTCATATGAGTAGTCTAACTATTTTTTAATATATTTATAATATTATTTTTATTATTATCGTTTCTAAGTTCTGCTACAAGTAGAGCTGAGAATAACAGTCACTACCATAAAATATGTACAGTAGACTGTAGACTGTACATATTCTTTTAAATCTCTTATGCGCACATGTAGATTTTTATTTTTTTCAATCAATCCCTTCTATAATCCCCTCATTATGCATTAATAATGTTTTTGTTTGACTAGTCAGTGGAGAATTTTTGGTCTTTTTTGGGTCTATCCTTTTCTTAAGGGTCGTTATCTCACTATTAGTACTTATAGAAACGTAGCATCTGAAGTGTCGTCCAAACTATACATTAATGCATTGCATTTATGCATATAGCCGCCATGTTTTATGGACAACGCGGATGCCAAAAAGGCGTAATGCAATGCGTTAATGTACAATAAGACTTATTGTACCGTACACATAGGTGTGGACACATTTTGAAAAGGGGGTCGTACAATCATCATGAATGCGTGTGCACTGTTATTATAGCCTGCCATGGAAGCTGATGTTTCATTTTGTGTTATGTTCCTAACAAGTTTAGGTACAATAAAATAATGTGGAAAGTATCGTTGAGTATCGTATCGAAACCTATGATTTATGCTCTATACTGGACTCTTATATGTACTTGGTTAAGTCATGGCTTCGCCTGCTTCATTGCGTCAATAGTAAGCTTGTCACAGCTTGTCCATTATCGCTTGCAGCCGGTGTTGACATCGAGAACATATACCAGTTTGCCAATGGCCAAAAATTCATACGGAAACAAAACAAATAATGTCCGCATGCTGGCAAAGTCCTTCAAAAATTACAATGCTGTATACTGGCTACATATGTGACATTCTTAACACCGACAGACTGCCTCAGTTTACCCATGTGGTAGGTACAAGGTGTGTTGCCGGAGGCGAGTGATTTACTTGAGTTCAATCTGTGTCCACAGTCATCAATCTAGGTGTTCCATATCCGGCTTCCATCAACAAGGGCTTCCGGAAGGCTGGGGATTCTTCCCGTCAAAGGGGCAAACTTTTCCCTTTCAATCTATTGGACCATTTCTGCAGCCCTACCATTTTCGGTCATGAAAGCTATGAGCTATGTTCATTTCTTTAGGAATCCTACCAAGCTATTGCAGCAGCGTCGTATAAAAGCCTACCCCTCCCCCCAAATGGGAAAATGTAAGTCGAAATGAACTAATGCGAGTTGTAGAGGTGTTTGCGAATAGTTACATATTTGTGGGTAATCACGAACCCCTCCTAACCAAATTAGGGGACAAATGATCCGCAGAAAACTAATAACTAGGACTCCCCCCCCCCCCATGTGAGACACTCGGCAGGCTGGTTGCAACGCCGCGAGGTTAAAATCATTTCACTTATCAGGTTATAACACTCATTGATACAATTTTACCAAAAGAGTGCAAAATGCACGAGAAATTCAAATTAATAAATCATTGGAAGACAAGAATGTTCATAAAAGCGCAACGTATAATATGACTGGGACACGTTGTATAAATGTCAAACGACCGCATGCCGAAAAAGATGTACAAAGCAAGCATGATAGGAAGACGACTGGCCGGACGTCCTCGAAAACGCTGGAAGGATGAGTTGGAAACTGACCTTCGCGAGTTGGGAGTCCGTATAGATGATGGAGCGTTGTTCAAAACCGAGATGACTGGAGGAGTGTTGTCGAGCAGGCCGAAGCCCATCAAGGGCTGTAGAGCCAGAAGAAGAACAAATTCACCCGAAACTGACGTCTTTCCATAAATTATTTGAAATTTAGCATATTTAGCAATTCTATAATCCCCCTCCCCCCCCCAATATTACACACTCGAATATTGGAATAATGTATCCAATAAATAAGGGTCCAATAATTATTCGAAAGTGTAATTGGTACCTTAATTCAGATTCGAATCATCGTACTTCAACATTTAACCATTCCAACCCATGGGTCGAATAAAGATTCGAGTGTGTAATCAGGGCCTTTGGAAAACAGTTATTTTTCCAGTGTAACTAAAAAACCCCTTTCGGCTCTGGCCGATCAGCAGGAGTAGGGAGATTCCGCCGACCCCGCTTTTCCTCTACGCAATGTATGTAATAAAAAATAAAATAAAAAACTTCATTATTTTCCCGACCACAACATCAACTCTTGTGTTCCAAATTATGAACTTTTATTTATCAAATTATTTTCACTTTGACTGGATGCCATCTTAAAATGGTTGATTTGTCGTAAAAAGTGTTAATTACCATTGTCGTAGATAATAATACGGGCTTTCATTCTAATTTTAATTCATTCCTCTGCGACCAACTGAGATATGAATTATATAAGGTTTAAATCGGCCACTATCTTGTAACTAAATAGAGGATCTAGCTGGTTAACGAACTGGATCAAGACATTTGTATGATCAATTTTTGTTTAATCAAAATCGGATAATATTTTCGGAAGTTAGAGTGTTTCCTAAAATCGATATTCTACATACATACAGTACATAATATATATTATATATTGTATATATATAAAAGTTTGAACGGAGGGTGATTTTAGGCTCAGGGGGTCATGAAATGAAAAGTTGTGAAGAAATTTACGGAAAGTCGAACATTGATCACTATCTCAATAGGTCTCCTATAATCTCCCTAAAAGAAATTTGGCTTCACAGATAGAATCATCACAGATAAGATAATAATTAAAGACGGCTGTCATCTATAATCCGGTACGGTGCTGTATTTAAATAAACTAAAAGCGCTAAATTGAAATCCTGAAGGTAGCATTATAGAATCAATATTTTTTATTAACTTATCGTCAGATTGTGATATTATGAGACAAGCATTTCCGCTCTTCAGTCTTTCGGTAAATATGAATTATCGTAAAATTGACATGAAATCGGTTATGAGACTTCGAAAATATCGAATTTTCAGTTATGGGAAAGCCTCAATGACAGGCTAAACTTGTCATTGATGGTAAATTGTTGCTTGGTCTTAAGTGACAATCCGACACACCACTAGACGTTTTTGTTTTTTGCAAAAAGGCAAATTGCTCAAGTAATGTCGATCGTAGAGTAAATAAATGGGACACCATGAAGCAGAAAATGTTTTATATGTAATGCGTGGCCACCAATAATACCATTTCGCTACAGTTTTGGAAGGCATGGACCTATGTAGTATGTAGCCCACCTAATTTGGGGCTTTGCATTATTATTGCAATATGTTTGAGAGAGTTCTTTTTCCATGGCATATCACTGTTTATTTTGCCCATTGTCATTCGTTGGCCAATGGCCATGCATTTCTAATGGTAATACTATAATCATATGTATGAATGAATGAATTTGGATTCGGGACTCAGGCCACAATTTGGACCCAGTCTAGTCGAGTTCTATTGCTTCTGCGAATCTCGCTACAATGGCAGCAGGTTGGACTGCTGGAGCCCAACCGTCATTAGCAACAGTGCACCCTAGATGTTCAAGCCTGGGGCGCCAGATCACATGGCACTCAGCGAGAATGTACCATCCACTTTCTGCCTCCGTCGCACAATATCGGCAGTATATGCGCATGGACATAACCTGAAGTGTATTGTTTTTTGACGTCTTTAAAACCCATGGCAAAACGGTGTTACAAACTACGTTTCAAAATGTAGAGGAGCATTTTATCGACTTGGATGGTAACGACTTCGGTGGTAACGTGCTTGCAATTGTGCGAGTCTTTACACGCCATGCGATCGGAGACGTGTCGTAGCTCAACACAGGTACTAACCTACAGAGGCGACTGAAGAGGTCAATCGGATACATTCATTAAATTGTTTGTATGCGATTAATCTACTTTAAAAAAAATCTACTACTTCTTATTCATGATCCGAATCATTTAGGGCTGAGCTGTAGCCTACTAGTGGGGTCGCAGGTGGCGGATAGCGAAAGGGCCGCCAAACATGGTGGCTAGCTGCGTATATAACGAATAAGTAAGCAGTCTCCGACCAAGTAGCGGCCTAATCGGAGGGTGCCGTGGCAAGTCTGCGGTGATGCTGAAGGCAACCGGAAACCTGCAATTTCCTTGTACAGTCATAAATCATAATGATAAAGTACATTCAATACTCTGCATACTTGACTTCCTTTTGGGGAGTCCAAAGTACGGTATCTATACAAATATACGATTGCCGACATGATCGCCAATCTTCGATAGAAGAGGCATTCGAAGAATAAAAAGAAGATCCAAATTACATGAGAAATTCGACGTTATAACAAAATACTGGTAGTACGATACGTATGTTGTCCGATATGTTCTGAATGTGGGCGTCACGACTTACTAGCAGTAGCTGCCATTTTGAAAGCAATAAATCAGAATATACAATATATGATATCATAAAGTCAGAATTCTACAGCTAGTAGAGACTACAATATTCCAGGAATAGTGGATAAGCTAGTATTGCTGCGATGGGTAAACATCAGTTTGGGAAAGTTTGGGACTTGCCCCAATATCCTGGGGTGTAGAAAGTCGGAATGAATGGTGAATAGTAGAGTGCATCAATAGTTAGTTTCACAGAGAAAGAGTATACTCAAAAGGGACTCTGTCACTTGAACCATAGGCTCACCCGGACAATTCGGATCCATTTTTGGAAAAATCAACAGTAGCTACTAGTAGCGGAAGGTAAATTAGCTTGTTAGGCGTATCGCTCAGCTCTCGGTTTAAAAATTAAATTAAAAAACTCGACTGGAGCTCGTCACTCGAATTCGGATCAATTTTTGGGTAAGGCTTCGGCAAAGCAAAGATTCGTTTATAGAAAAATCAATAGTAGCCAATCAGCGGTGGCTTCACTCTAACCAGGCTCAGCCGGCCAACTCGGATCAATTTTTGGTTAGGGTTTCAGCAAAGCGAAGATTCGCTTCTTGAACTTACTTTACTTTTTCGTGTCCAAGCGCGTCCAAAACTGTGCGAAATTCATAGCCGCCACATTGGCCTCCCACAGGTCTTCAGGTGTGCAGCGGTGGGGGCAAAGGCTGCACAGGAACAGATGTTCTAAATCTTGGCGCTGGCCGCATGCGCTTCTTGAAAAATCAATATAGTAGCTAATCAGTAATCAGTGGTGGAACA
The DNA here is from genome assembly GCA_963971405.1 of Psococerastis gibbosa. NCBI lineage: Eukaryota > Metazoa > Arthropoda > Insecta > Psocodea > Psocidae > Psococerastis > Psococerastis gibbosa. Next base: position 43,934,771 of record OZ020485.1, read on the forward strand.
GTGGAACTGGAAGGTGTAGTTAAAATAAGGTTATTATGCGTATCTGAGTTTCAAAAAAAGAAACTCGACAGGGAGTCGTCACTCAGACCAAGCTCACGCAGCCATTACGGATCAATTTTTGTTTAGGGTTTCGGCAAAGCGAAGATTCGCTTCTAGAAAAATCAATAGTAGCTTATCAGTAGTGGAAAGTGTAGTTAAAATA